>CM019164.1:17696543-17757921 GCA_009733165.1 Naja naja
GCTTGCAGCTTCCAAAACAAAATAAATTCTTAAGCCCAGGGATGAAGATATTTCTCCCTGGAAAACGTAAATAAAATAAAATTAGAAAGTTGGTATTTGGACCGTGAAGGAACTCTAAAGATGGCCGTTCCATTCTTGATGATACTCCATGCATTGTTGTTGTTTCTTTCTTTTCTGTTTGATAAAGAAATTTCCCGGGAGACCAATACGTTGTAGAAGAGCCCCAAATCCTAACACAAATACCCATGGGAAACTAAAACTCCTTCCCAAGTCACAAAAAAACAGCCCACACTTTTTAAAACCATAGATAAAAGGCCGAACAGGGGCCTGTTGGTGAAAACTCATCCTTGAAATGTGATTTCCCTGAGCAAAATGGTGGGTGAATTCAGATGGGAAACATGAAAAGGTTATAATGATGTGACTTTTCCTTCGTTCTCTGTTTCCTCTGCAATGAAAAACCCAATTCTCCCTTCCAATGTCCTGGGGAAGACGTCAGAAGAAAAGGCCACGTTTGAGATATCAATCAGGGTGCCTGCAGTCTCCTCACCAGCCTGGAAGAGACCAAATGCAGCCGCGCGGGTAGTGATGGGAGCGTCCCGATTCTCCCATATGACACCCCTCCTCTTGTGACCTGCATTGGTTGCCGGTTGCCCTCCGTGTGAGATTCAAGGTTTTGGTAACAACTTATAAAGCCCTGTATGGCTTGGGTCGAGGTACTTGCAAGAGTCTCCTTGCTGACAAATACCAATAAGCCCTGTGGCTCCCACAGACAGGGCCTCCTGGGGATACCGTCAGCTAAACAGTGTAGGCTGGCGGCCCCTAGGGGTAGGGGCCTTCTCTGTGGGGGCCCACCCTCTGGAACCAACTACCCTTGAGTTGGCGGTCCCTGATCTCCGCTCCTTCCATGACCTTAAAACATGGCTATTTTTGCAATCCGGCCTGGACTGACAGGGGATCGGGGGTTTTAATTTGATTGTTTATTTGGCATAAATTTAATATCTTTTTAATTTCTTTTAACTTTTGTACTTTCTGTCTTTTAAATGCAGCCTGAGTCATGCGGAGAGGGTGGCTTATAAGTCCAAATAAAACAAACGAACAAAAACAAATGTCGGATGGTGGCTTGCCACAGAGAGCCTTCCCATTTAACAGTTTCAAAGAATTATTTTTTTTTTTTGCTATTCTCCAAAGCACTGGAAGGCAGGAACAGATGGAAACCAATGCAGGAGAGCAGCAACCTAGAACTAAGGAGAAACTTCCCAATAAAGAGAACAATTAATCAGTGGAACCATCTACCTCCAGAAAGTGTGGACGCAAACCCAAATATCTGGGAAAGCTGTGCAGAGAAGAAAAATCCTATTAGCAGGGATTAGAAACCCAGGGAATCGGTTAAGGCCTGCAAAAGACCTCCTTCCTGAAGAGCATGGGTTCTGCGCATGAGTGAGTCCCCACGCGGCTCTCGGTACACAATCTCTGGGCTGCAGGTTCCTGGGTTTTTAGCCGAAGCCGCCTCTGCATAAACACAGCTGGAAACAACTGGAGATTTTGTAATTATTTGTTGCCAACTCCGAGCAAGGAAATGCCAGGGCTTTAATTGCATATGCTAATTAATTTAAATGTATGCAGATTTGAAATTGCACAGCGTCAAGCCTGAGCATAAAAATAAATAAGACCATTGAGCTTCGGGAGCGGTGATGTCTAAAACTAGTAGTTTCGGAATAGATTTGCACAGGAGAGTTTGAATGAATCGGGTCAGGCGGGTGGGATCGTCAGATGTTACGAGTCCGACAGTTGCCCAAAAAAGGCTACAACAGGCGAGCACCCCCACCGGCGGATCTGGAGTTTGGCGCAATAATTTCTGCCACTCAAGACCTTCTTTGGAAATGGTTGGGAAGCTTCCAGAAAAAAAAGTGACGAGAATTATAAGGGCATTTATTTAGGGGGTGGTAGCATGTTTTTGAGATGGGGAGCTTGGATCTTGTGCAGATTTTCAACTTCATTTCATTTGCTTCTGGATGTTAAAACTTCTGCAATCCAGTTTTAATTTGAAAATACATTTTTTTTTTAAAAATGGAGAAGCGTCTTGGGTGTGAAATGAAACATCTTCAAGGAAAAACCAAGTCCAGTTGCCTTTTGAAAAAACACCTTTGGGATGACCAGCTAATCGGGTTTCTGAAAACAAAGCAGAGATTCATTCTTTCTGCATGTTCTCCAATCTATTGAAATGCCTAAAGAAAGAGTGTTCACATGTCTCTAAGAAAGATATTTGGGTCAGTTGAGTATCCAATTAACTGCCTCAAGGTCTTTCCAGGTTTAACTCCCCACGAAACCTACGGTCAGCGTTCCAGCAACCATCCATTGCAATCAATAACTCAAAGATGGACATACCTCAAAGGTACCTTTATTTGGCTAGTAAACTGGCACATCTGTGGAATCTCAATATGGCTTCCAAAGCTGACACCTACAACAGAACTTGACTGCAAAATCCCCAGCGATGAAGGGACATACGTGGTGGCCTTGAAGCATCACGGATCCATTTTTTAAAACCGTTTTCGAATCAAGTATCCATTTTAGACCCACTTCCTTTCAGGAGACCATTGCTGGATACTTGAAGGACTAAGCTACTCTAAAATAGATGAGGGGGTCTAAAGCAAAGAGAAACCATACTGTTGTACAAAAATATATATATATATCTTCCCTGAAAAGGAAGTTCTGTAGCCAGCTGATATTTCCCACCCAACATGCATAATAGTCGAATTTGAGCTTCTCTTACCGCTTGCTTGTGGTTCACTGGGATTGATGTAGCTGTTTTTTCTGATGGATCGTTAATACATCCTGATTCCTAGCAGCTGGGCTAATAAAAGTAATAAGTTTCTTGGTAGTCATCTTGCACCACGGGGAGATTTATAGCTCTGAACAGTGGGAAAGCAGCTAAGGAAGAGGAGAAGAAGTTTTAATATTTCAAGCCCTCACCTTCCGTAGCTTCTGCTTGGCCTTGGCCAAGGAAAACATCAAATTAGAAGACCTAGCAGGAACGTTAGCTTCCTGTCATCTTAGTCAAGTATCTATCAGCAACCTTTCTTAGAAATTACAGTTCTTCACATGGTTATACAAGTGTGCTGAAGTTTGTGTGTGTGTGTGTGTGTGTGCCTTTAACTCAAACTTGACTCTTGGCAGCTACACAGATAAATAGAAGAGAATATTTGTAGCCCAGGGTTGAAACGTGGGGTCCTGTTTGGTTATTCGCTTGCAGATGTTTCATGACCCAACTAGGGAACATCATCAGTGCTAGAAGGAAGTGGGCTTGGAGAGAGGAGGAGGAGGAGGAGGAGGAGGAAATAAAAAGAGTCAAGGAGTCTCCACCTTGAGACCAAAGCCTTCTGTTTCGGACACCATGATATGGTTCTCAGGTTCCTTACCATTGCTCCTAGAGATAGTGGCTTTGGAAAAGTTCTCCTCAACCCTCCGAGATGCTGAGAGAGCCAGCTTGGCAGGTTTCCTGCGATGGAGCCAGGACTGTCATCTCCAGCTTGCTTTGTTCAGCCTTTGCAAGGCCTTCCGACGTTCCCCAACTGTGTTTGCAGCTTCAGAGGTTTTCTTGGCACGACATGTCAACTTCCTTCTCTTGAGCCTAATCGACATGCAGTTGATCCAGAACTAAAGGGCCTGTGGGGTTTAGCTACACCATTAGCTTCCTGGGCTCACCACTTCCTCTTTTAATTGCGCAGCTAACGGATTAATAGAATTTACTGTTGCATACAGTTTCTCCTCACTTTCAGTTGTTCGGAATCCAATTTCCCAAACCAAAATCTATTCAAGTCATTAAGGACTCCTTGGGTGCCAGGTTCAAGAGTCAGCTATTTTCCTCTCATTTTGAAAGCTAGGCAGTAGGCCAAACTCACTCTACCTTTCTGGAAACACAGTTAGGATGGATCCAACCTGCTGCTTAATAATGCCTGATTTGCTGACTGTGGCTTTCTTCTTCTTCTTCTTCTTCTTCTTCTTCTTCTTCTTCTTCTTCTTCTTCTTCTTCTTCTTCTTCTTCTTCCCCTCCTCCTCCTCTTCTTCTTCATCTTCTCTGTCTTCTTCCTCTTCCTCTTCCTCTTCTTCCTTTCCTTCTTCTTCTTCTCCTTCTCCTTCGTCTTCGTCTTCTCTGTCTTCTTCATTTTCTTCTCTCTCCTCTTCCTCCTCCTCCTCCTCTTCTTCCTCCTCTTCTTCTTCTTCCTCTCCTTCTCCTTCACCTCCTCCTCCTCCCAAACTCGCCCTCCATTTCCAACCGAGGGTGGTGACTGTGAAAAATTCCTGCTCCTGAACATTAAAATTCTGTTTTAAAATTAGCAAAGACGTGCAGGAGGCACCGAAATATTAAAAAGCACACACTCGATTTTTGAAGAAGAGGTATAAGAGCTCTATTATTAATCATGTTTGAGGGAATTAAATCCAATTCAGGGTAATAACCGACCCCATATAATAGAGACCTCTCCCTCTTCAGTTTTTCTACTGTTAGGGTTATATTTGTTTCTTTGCTTTCCATTCTCTCTTCCCGATCTCCTGCCTTTCTTGCGTGAGTTAAAGACCTGGTTGTTTGACCAACCCGGGCTGTGACCCCCTTGGGGGAGGGATGGTTTTAAGGTTTTATAATGTTTGAACTTATAATTTAATTTAATTGTTTTTTTAAGTATTTATTGTTCCTGTTTTAGTTGTAAGCCTTGAGTCTTCGAGATGGGGCGACATATAAGTTCAAATAATAAATAAATAATAATAAACTATCTCTTCCCACTCTCCCACCTTGAAACCTGGAGAGTGCTTTGCAGGGCAGATCAATTCATGATTCTGGAGGTCCATCATATGATAAGGAAGCATTGAGTAATTCCAGTACGTCTTTTTGGGAATCTCCTTCAAAAGGCAATATTGATTTATTTGTCCCCAAAAATTATTTACCTACCCAACAATGACTCGCACACAAGGCAGAAGGCTGGTTGACCTGTCCTAGGTTATGAAGGTTGCTCAACACCATCCAAAGATAGGAGCAGAAATGGCCATCTGTTGAGTCCAGGAATAGGAAGGGACTCTGTAGGAGCAGATTTAGGACAAGGTAGAGTAAGAGACGGATTCAGTTTGTGGGCTGGGACCCCAGTGGGAAGTTTTCTGGAGCAATGTTTGGGTAGAAGATGCGTACGTTCAAAGTAGTAAGAACCTTGGTCATGTGGTTGGCCAACTTTTGGGGACATTGATTTTTGAGGACATACCATTGAAGATTTCTGGAGAACATTGTTCAGTGGTGGTGTGAATAGTCTTCCTAAGTCTTTCTATGTCTTTGAATTCGCCTTGTATTGCTTTTTTTCGGTCTTTGTCAGTTGATTCAACTTTTGCTAACCCCTTCCTCATTTTCTTTCCAGTGTAGCTTGCAAAAGCCCCATATTTGTTCTTTCTTTTTTATCAGAGGAAATTGATAGCCCTGAACAGCAGAAAGATGCTACTAATCAACCTATTAGTAAGCAGAATGCTGGCTGGGGAATTCTGGGAGTTGAAGTCCACACATCTTAAGGTTGCCAAGGTTGGGAAACTCTCTTTGATAATAACCAAACCAGCCGTACAAAACTGAAATCACTTTATCAGTGAGCTGCTAAAAGCTCTCCCAATTCTCTTTCACCTGGGTTTGCTGAACACTGGTCTTTTGGGGGGATTAATTACCAAGGCATTTCTTTTTACTGATGTCATTCAGGTTTTCTTTATTTGCTTCTTGGATCCACGCTTATCAGGGCTAAAACACGAGCAGCCGGCTGGATTTTGGAGGCAGAGGTGGTGTCAAACGGATGCATTCATTTTACATAGGAAATCCATAGCACCATAAATGCCTCTGGACACCTGTTGTGCATTTCCACTGCTCATCTGATCTTCTATACTTGCGTTGCTTTCTTCTGCATGCATGGCACACCCGGTTGGCTTCTTCCCAGAACCAACCCTAAAGGGTTTTTAAAGAATTTATATTTTATATTTGAAACGGCAGCCATTCCTCCGAAGAACTCAGGCTGCCCTAAAGATCAACCTTCCATTTTGCTTCCTGGTTGCTCCATCAAATCATGGCCAGTTCAGGGGGGGGGGGTCTCTGATTTCCTGAACCCCTGATTTCCCACGTCAGAAGATGGTTGCCTTGGGCAGCCCCTGCTC
The DNA here is from genome assembly GCA_009733165.1 of Naja naja. Classification (NCBI taxonomy): domain Eukaryota; kingdom Metazoa; phylum Chordata; class Lepidosauria; order Squamata; family Elapidae; genus Naja; species Naja naja. The sequence continues at coordinate 17,702,712 of CM019164.1, forward strand.
AAGCCAACAGCCCACATTTCAAAAGTGTTTTGATTTTGCAGAGCCTTTGTCTTCCTTCCTTATCTCTATCCCGAGAGGATTACATTTGAGCAAATCAGTTGAAAAGGTTTGCTATAACCAGGGCCGGATTGAATCTGATCCCCGGGGTCTTCAGTTTTTCCTTCCAATAGAAATCGGCGAAGATTTGAAGCCTGCATGAAAAGGACTCCCTTTTCAACCTGACACACGCTCCACGGGAAAAAATAATAATAATAAAACTTCTGATATTTCTCCATTTCTGGCAGGTTGTTAGACATATTTGCAGCCGGCCTTGGTATATTTAACGTCCCATGTCTGTAAACTCATATCATAAAATGCTTGGATGCAAACATTGGTGGAGGAAGGCAGGAGAAAGGAGAGTTAACACTGAGAGTATGTTTGTAATTAAGCCGGCTGACAATGGTAGTTTACTAACTCCCCTCTGTTCATTGCATACTCGGACGTGATGGTGCTAATTGGTGATTGTAATTCATTCCAAATGCACCCTAATTAAATTACCCATCAGTAGCAGTGAGATTAATGTTCATCATCTAGGTGAGGGCATGATTAAATTTGGGCTTGTCAGATTTTTCAGTTATTAGGAAAGGGGTCATGAAGGACAAGAAAGAGGGTAGTGCCAAAACCTGTTGAATAGATATATCCCATCTTTTTCCTGGTGGCGTCGAAACAAGGGATTAGGCAAAATTCATAGAAGGTAAGACTAGCCATTGCTACTGCTTCCATGAACTATGTCCTATCTCTCTATCCATCGCTTAAATATGGTCTGAAATGGTATATGGTCTACTGCTTGAGCAGGGGGTTGGATTTGAAGACCTCCGAGGTCCCTTTCAGTTCTATTCTGATTGATTGATTATTAATTGATCGATTGATCCTAATTGACATAATAAAAGAGTTGGAAGGAACCTTAGAAGTCTTCTGGCCCAACCCTATACCATTTCAGAGAAAGGGTTGATCAGCTCTTCTTGAAAACCTCTAGGGATGAATGTCTAAGGAGATTCTCCATCATCCAGGTCATGGTTGCCCCAGAGGTGCTTTTTCAAGAGGCAACTGGACTTCCTTGTTTTTCTTCAAAGACGCTTCACTTCTCATCCAAGGAGTCCTTCAGTAATGGAGCATCCACAACTTCTAGAGGCAGCTTCTGTTCCACTGGTTAATTGTTCTCACCATTAGGAAGGTTCTTCTTAGTTCTAGGTTGCTTCTCTCCTTGTTTAGGGTCCATCTGTTGCTTCTTGTCCTGCCTTCAGGTGCTTTGGAGAATAGCTTGACCCCTCCCTATTATTTGTGGCAACCCCTTAGATATTGGAACGCTGCTATCATGGCCTTGCTTTTATTGAAGTAGATATGTCAAGCGATGGGGAACAAAGCTTTTATGGGCTGCCAGAGTCGACATCGGGTTGGCCACCAGGTGAACAGAATGCTGTTGGCCCTTGGATTGACCTCTCCCAAAAAATCCATTGTGTCAGCCTTGGACGCCATTTTTTACTTGGAAGCTTTGAGGCTGCCCCATTCAGTGCCTGGGAATTTGGGAGGGTGGGATTTCATAGTGGGGTAGAAGACTAGACACCACAATATTCCTTTCTCAGAGAGTCAAGGACATGTTGCCCTGCACCTGGAGGGGAGTGACTGGACGGATGTCTCTAGTTGGGATGAAAATTTGATTGGACTGATGGGTGCAAGGGTTGGGTCTTTGATTTCTGTTTTGGGAAGAGAACATCTTAACAGATGTTTTTATCCACTATTAATGTATTGCAATATGTCAGTATTTATAGATAGATAGATAGATAGATAGATAGATAGATAGATAGATAGATAGATAGTAAATAGTGATGTCTATTGCTGGTCTAAGACCGTAATAAAGTTATATTCTATTCTTTTGGGAAGGGAAAACCTGGGACTCTCGGATTCAGGTTTTCCCCAATGTGCCAGTACAATAACTCTAATAAAATGGAACTTTGAGGAACTGTTTGTCTCGGAGTTTATTGGTTTGGAGTTGGTTAGCTGGAACGCTGACACATTGCATAAGAACATGGGCTCCAGCCAAAATGGAAGAGTGTTTCTTATTTCTTTATTTATGGGACTTGTATGCCGCCCCATCTCCGAAGACTCGGGGCGGCTCACAATTAAAACAACGACAACAATAAAGAATTAAAAAGAATTAAACTAAGCAAGCCCCCCAAAAATATAATTACCAAATACAGAAATAAGAACCACCCCACCCAAAGGGTCACAGCCCGGATTGGTTAAACAACCAGGTCTTCAAGTCATGGCGGAAGATGCGGAGGTCAGGGGCCAGGCGGAGCTCCAAGGCAGAGCTTCTTCAGAGGGTATTTAAGGGAATGGATCACTCAGCAGCTTTTGACAATTGATAACAATGGCATGCCATTGTCTTTGGACTTTGGACATCTCTTGGCATCAGAATTTTAAGACAGGTTTTCAAGGTTAGTCCTGGAGAGGCAGTTGAGGTTGGAGCTAGTTGAAAGAACTTTGTTGTGAACTTTGTAAAAACCTGCTTCTTCTGCTCATCCCTGGGAGCCTTTTAGAGATGAAGCCTTCTCAGTTTTGGCCTCCCACACAAAGAATCTCGTCACCCCAGCATCTCGCTGGATGTTAAATGTGTCTCCTCTTTTCTTTTTTAATGATAGCCTAAGGAGATTTTATTTAGTCTCTGCTGCTTCTGTTAATGGCTTTCAGCTACTTTGAGAATTCTCTGCTCTTGTTCAATTAAAAAAAATGTTGATTGACAGTCCCAGTGTTCTTGGGGAATGGATCTTAAAGAGTTCTCTTCGTGCCAAGGAGCAGGTGGGCAGAACTTAACCACTCTTCTGGATGTCGGAATGGGGCAACAGCCTCTATGTCACCCTCTTCCCTGTTTATATTTGTAAAGATTGCAGAGAGGATCTGAAAATGCAAAGCTACCGTGTTTGCACTCTGCAGGCCAGTGCCTCTCAATCTTGGTGTCTTGAAGAGCTGTGGCCTTCACACAACCCATGCTGGCTGGAGAATTCTGGGAGTTGAGGTCCACACATCTTCAAGTTGCCAAGGTTGAGAAGGACTGCTTCTCCATGCCAGAGGCAAGTTGCTTAGGCTAGCATGGAAGGTCCTTCATGCTCTCTGAGCTTGGTTGCTTGGTTGCTTGGAGACATTTCATCACCCAACTAACTAACTTCATCAGTACTAGAAGAGAATGGGATGTTCAGGGAGGAAGAGGAGGAGGAGGAACTGGGATGCTCGGGCTCCTCTGAGCTTGGTTGTTTCCTTGCAGACGTTTCATGATCCAGCCAGGTAGTCTCATCAATACTATCTGTTGATAATAGCACTGTCAGCACTGATGAAGTTACCTAGTTGGGTCATAAAACATCTGTAAGAATGCAGCCAAGCTCAGAGAGCACCAAGAATCCTACAGTCCTCCTCCTCCTCCTGCAAATCCCACTCCCTTCTAGCACTGATGATGTTATCTAGTTGGGTCTTGAAACATCTGCAAGAAAACAGCCAAACTCAGAGAGCCCTAAGGGGTCCCCAGTTCAACCCTGAGCTACAAATATTCTCTCCTGTTGGTATAGCAGCCGCCCATCTTAGATTCAAGGAGACAACGTGTAGGTGGTCTGTGTGAAGACAGAACCTTGCTAGAGCTGTCCAAAGAATGATTTTCCCTGCCCCCATTTCAATCTCCATCCCCTCATGCTTTGCTGAGGCACACCAGCTCGCAGTGATGCATAGCTCATTAGTCTGGACTCTACGGTTGATTGAGATTCATTAATCAACGAGAGATCTGAACTGTCCAGCTCTGTTATGTGTCATGGAAAGCAGATTTATTTGCTAAATGCGGGGTTCCAGCCAAGGACGGAATCTTCTGCACCAGCTGGAATGATTCCCTTTCCCCCCTCCAAATGAGATGAGTAGCCACAGAAAATGAAGTTATGGCTTCTTTGTCACCGTACGTGAACCAATTAATCGATCCGGTGAGGGTAGGAAAGGATTAGGCGAGATCCGACTTGATGTATCGATAGATGCTGAATTCCTCCCTTCCCCTCGGAGCAGTTCCCCAAAGACTAGCAACCAGCCAGTTCAGTACGAGGGAGCTCAGCCCCAAAGCTACAGCAGGATGCTGTCAGATCTTGCCGTTCCTCTTTGCCAGACTCCCTCCTTCCTTCCCTCCGTCTCTCATGTCAGCATGATGGTACTGATTGACCTGGTTTGTGATTGCCTTGCCTAGGAGCAGGGGCTGGGGTCTACTGGGGGGGCTCCTCTCTAAAGCTATTTGTATACTTCCTGTTTTCCCCCCTCCATCCCTCCCTCCCTGCTTTGCTTTCCTTCTCCACTTTCTCCTTCTCTAACACAAAATAGGACTCTTGAAATCAGACCAGTGGCTTCTCTTGATAACAGGATAATAGGATGGAAGGCACCTTGGAGGTCTTCAATCCAGGGTCTCCAACCTTGGCAACTTTAAGCCTGGAGGACTTTAACTCCTAGAATTCTGGGAGTTGAAGTCCACCAGGCTTAAATTTGTCAAGGTTGGAGACCCCTGTTCTAGTCCAACCCCCCCTTGCTCAAGCAGAAGACCCTATTATACCATTCTGGACAATGGCTGTCTGGTCTCTTCTTCAAAACCTCCAGCAATAGAGCACCCACAATGAGGACTACATGGCTGGTTTTTCTAGAGCTTCTGCAAAATCTCCCCCCTCTCCCTTCTCCTCTTCCTCTTCATGCTTCCATTTTGGGTTTAAAAATCTCAAGGTGATCTGTGCAGAATGATTACACTTTCCCATCATTGGGAATTTCCATTGCCCGTTCCTTAACCACGTTCTCTTCGTGTTGGCCAGGCCAGTTCCCATCTCCTATGTAGATCTGGTTGGTTTACCATGGTCCAAGTAGATTGCCAACAACCCTTGGAACCTTAGGCCACTGCTGGTCAAGAGAAGGAAGTCCCACCGTAGGATTTATCAAAGCTTTTTTGCATTGAATCTCAACAAACACAAGAGATCATTTGTCATTCTTCATCATCTTGCTGATACTCAAGTACGTTGGGTGACCCTTCCATATTTCCCAACCAGCACAGGCTTGTGCGTGTAAATACATTGTACCAATTTGCTGTCTCAGTCCTTCCTCTTGTTATTCAAAGAAGCCCTGATAAAATCTCTTGGCGTAAAACCTGCAGATACTTTAAAGAAACTCCTTATTCCAAGTCAACAATCGAAAATACAAAGGCCTTCCTCCTTCAGAAGACACTGATCTTGACCCTCACAGTGTAACTTATATGCTGTGTGTATCTTTGTGTTCCATAGATGCATAGGCACACACACAATATCCAAATTTATTTTTCCTTCTAACACGTAGACGAGACTGGCTGAAATTGATAGCTGAGAAGGTTGACAGAACCAAATGAATTTCTCTTTCTCCTGTTGGCTTTCTCCAGCTCCATGGAGCTCAGCATCCAACAGATGGGTGGAATTCAAACCATTGTTTTGGCCAGATGAACTGGCCATTGCATTCCAGATGGCAGGGCCTGCTGCTGCTAATGGGGCTTTGGCCTGGTCATTTGTGCTTTGAGCGAGAACTCGGGATTGATTTGTTTGATGGATCTTTGGTTCGTTTTCTTGGCCGTCCATGGTCTTCTCAGACAGGTTTTCCAACACCAACATTCAGTGGTGTCAGTCCTATCCTATTTCTTCCAAGTCTACCTTTTACTTCCAAAGACACACAGAGAATACCATGCTTTGTATGATTCTGACTTTAGTAGGCATAAACATATCTTTAGTTTTATAACTACTCTCCAGAGCCTTTCTTTTTATGTTACCTTCTCCAGGATCTAGTGAAAAAGAATATTGGTTGTTCTTCTTTGCTTCTGCTAGGTTTTATAACGGTCTAGAATTTTTTTCACACACTGCCTCATCTCTCTTCTCCTGCACCTCTTCTTCTGTGCTGAGAGCTGGAGAACATTGTGTAAGCTTTTGAAGAAAACCTAGCTACATAATTTGGTGTTAGTTAAAGGTTTTAAGACAGGTAAATTGCAGTCATCTTTTCTCTTCATCATTTGCCTAGCAGCCTTCCCCTCCAAAATATATTCATGGAATAAGGGGAAATGCCCCATAATTTGGAAGCTTGTCATCTCTGAATTAAGTTATGGCAAAAACAGCTGAATCAATTCTTCTTTCACTTGCTTTCATGTTTATTGCACCTTTCACTTCATTGTTGTTAACTGTCTTGAGTCACAAGGAGCAGAAAGCCAGCCAGTCAACCTTCTCTATAAAATAAATGAATCTATGCATCTTCTCTGGTGGCAGCAGATGGGAAGAGCAAATTCTACGTAACCCATGCCTGGCATGAAGCAGAAAAGAAGGTGAGAATCTGAAGCTTAAATCTTGCTTAGAAGAAGAGGCTCAAGTGTGTCACCAAGCAAGTTCCTTCCTAACTGATTTGAGGACACAAAGTTCTGAAGAGCACTTACGTGTAGTACTGTTCAGCTACACCTGCTTTCAGCAGAAGGGATAGTAATGAGCTCTCAGCCAGGCTGAACTTGCAATTCCAGATAGCTCTTAAGTGGCAGACCTTCTGCAGCCAACAGTGGTTGGCTCCCTGCCTGGCTAGGAAAGCTAAAACTGCTATTTTGCTCTCTGTTCTGTGCTTAATGTCTGGCTCCCTGGAGCAGGGGCATCCAACCTTGGCATGTTTAAGACTTGGGGACTTCAACTCCCAGAATTCCCCAGCCAGACATGGGGCAGGGGCATCCAACCTTGGCATGTTTAAGACTTGGGGACTTCAACTCCCAGAATTCCCCAGCCAGACATGGGGCAGGGGCATCCAACCTTGGCATGTTTAAGACTTGGGGACTTCAACTCCCAGAATTCCCCAGCCAGACATGGGGCAGGGGCATCCAACCTTGGCATGTTTAAGACTTGGGGACTTCAACTCCCAGAATTCCCCAGCCATGGTTAATACGTCCACCGAAGCTGCTTTGCTTTGAACTGTTGGATTAGGCCCCTCTCAACCAAGAAAGTGAGATTCTCATTGTGAATATTTCACGCTTGTTGCAATGAAAAGATTGGGTTACAAAATCTTGAAAGGTAGATATGGCCTCCATTTATGGTCCATAGTATCTTAAACCAGGACCATCCTGTTCCCTTTGATCTTCTTACAAACTGTCCTGGTTCAATGAGGAGATTATACGATGCCTGCAAAATATCCGTCTTCTGTTCTTCTGCAATATTTTGGAAATCTCCTTTGTTGTTCCCAGGAACAGGGAAATCCATTGTACCTCATTTGGTGGCTCTCCTCTCTGGGACAAAACACCTAGCTGGTGAAAATTCAGAAGTATTAATTTTGAGAATGGAAGTTTGTTCTCCGAGCATGTGGGTTGTTGGTTTCTGAATGTTTTGTTACCAGGCTGGGTAACATTTTCAGCGGACTTTAGGGGATGTTGGTGTTCTTCTACTTATAAGGACTCCATGTGGTTATATAAGGTCTTGTGGTGGGGAGAACACATCAAGTGAGGAGGGTCTTGTGATGGGTCAGGTGTGGGTCGCGTCAAGTGAGGGTCTTGTGATGGGGAGGTAAGGTAAGATCAGGTGAGGGTCATCGGAAGACGAAGTGTTGGTTGAGGGATTTGCATGGGTTGGCTGAACGCCTGTGCTGTCACTGGTTGGCTGTGCGGTTGATTTGAATTGTGAAGGGTTAATAGGCTGGTTGTTGATGGAATGGCTTGTGGCATATTAACTTTCCTCCTCACTGAACTTTCCGCGTTCTTGAGAAACATTTTTCCTCTTAATTTTGAAAACGCCGGAGGTGAGAGACAGCACAACTTTCAGCAATCTCTCTTTCAAATTCCCGGGAAAGGGCCATTAAGCATGTGTCACCGGCCTTATTAATTCCATCGTTGTGTTGTTTATTAGACAGGAAAGTGTGGGAAACCCACCTCTGGAGGTTTTTTTTAACAAGTTAGCTAATGAAATGTAAATGGTGTAATTGGTCTTGTCCTGGAAGAATTTATTCTTCACCTGTGACCTACCTGATTGCAGTTTGACAACACGAAGAAGCACACAACTCTTCATTAATGACAACAAAACCCTTCAAATTTACGGGCTGGGATGCCCAGGTGCTGAGTTGTGGGAACGATAGGTCACGTTAGAGCTCTACCATGATTGGCTCTGATCTAACCGTGGTGTAACTCTAATTACAGCCATTCCAGGTCAGGAGGGTTGGAGAGAGGAAGCACTTAATGCTGAAGCTGCCTGATGTCACCAACCATAGATGAGATAAATATGGGGTTGAGTGAGAAGAAGGTCTGTTCAGAATGCTGGTAGCACTGCCCACTCTTAACTCCATGAAGATAACAAGACATGGTGGCATCATAAGGTTGCCCGTATGTGGCTTGTGTGATATTTAGACATTACAGGAAAAACAGACACCGGATAATAACATAAAATGCTTTCTGCACCTAAGTGTAAGATGTCTTCTGCAGGATTTTCCCTTCTCTGGTTCTCCAAGCTTCTCTTCTGCTTGATTTGCAGCTGTCCTGTCTGCTTCTAGGAACTCTTTCTGTCCTAGCTTTGAAAGTTCTCCAGATGTAAAACATAGGTTCTTCTGATGATCTCAGAGGAAGAAGACTGGCTCAAAGCTACAACCTGCATCTATGAGAGGGGTGTCCTACCCTTGGCACCTTTAAGACTTGTGAAAGTCTTGCTCTTCCTTCCCAGGCTGTCTGGGGAATTTCTGGGAGTTGAAGTCCACAGGTCTTAAACGTTTTCATGGTTAGATTCTGATTTCGTCTTCTCAGCATTATTACATCTGCTTGATAAATCTAGGTTCTTGGGCTCTTGTAACTTTGAAATACATCTGATTAAATGTGTAGTGTCACATCTCAACATCCTTTCTCAGCCTGGTTGCCTTCAGCTGTCCTAGACTTCTGCTCTCATAATTCTCCAGCCATTAGAGATTATGGGAGTTGGTAGTTATCCAGGGGTGGGATTGAAAAATCCCACAAACCAGTTCACTGCCCGGTTGCTGGGTGCGTGTGGCCATGGTGGGCGTGGCCTACCAGAACTTCTGGGAGGGCCATTTTTCACCTTCCCAAGGGTCCAGAGGCTTCCCCCAGGCCTCTGGGAGGATGAAAACAGCCTTCCCCGGGCTCTAGAGGCCCACTGGAAGCCGGAAACAGGCTGGTTTCCAGACTTCTGGAAGAACCGGGTTTCCCCCTCCCAGAGCCTCCGTGCAAACCCTGCATTTACCTGCATCAAAAAGGGGCCCCGTGGAGACTCCTGGTAGGGTAGGGTGGGCAGGGCCAGCTGGTTGGTTGAAATACAGGTTCGGCAAACCAGAGGAAAACTTAACAGCCAGTTCGTTCGAACCGGTCTGAACCGCACTGTAAATCCCACCACTGTGGTTATCTCATACACGAGGACACCAGTTGGGGAAGTCTACCTTATCGAAGGAACGCAGGTTTCTCCGAGACTTCTAGGCACGCCTCACATCTTCATCTCCGAAAGCAGGAATCCAGTGTTGATATTATGAGGAACTCTTTGGAGGAAAAGTGGGCGTGTGTCAGCTTTAGACCCACCTCCCAAAACGGACAATCCACACACTTCTTCAAAACTCTCTCTTCCTTACAGCTTCTCTTCCGACGGGCGGTTCTTGTGGGTGGCCCTTTCTTGACAAGCGTGTAACGTGTCAAATTCCGGCACCAGGTCTGGGTTTGGTTTTGGTTTGGTTTTTCCTATTATCCCTCTGATGGTTGCCTGAGCAGGTTCTTATATTGGAGCACCTGGAAGAGCGATGGATGTGGCGTGTGGAAGAATCGGAGGTGCTGATTTTATAAGTGGCACTTGATGAAAAACCTGCGGCGTCGCATGAATTCATGCACAGATGCTGAGCCCCTTCAGCCGGCTCAAGAAATTTACTTTGGCACAAGCCGCACAGTGATAAGGAAGAAACGGTGTGGCTGAAAAATTATAGCCAGGAGCCAGGAGGTCCTGTGTGTGTGTGTGTGTGTGTGGTTGCCAAGTTACTAGTGTTTTATTTCCTGAAACTGCTTTGTTTCTCACATTGGATTGCAGGCTAGTCTTCAGTTAAGCATGGCGGCCATTAAGTGAGTCATGCTTGATTATATAATCTTTTTTCGTCATGGTTGTTAAGCAAATTAATGCAATTATTAAGCAAATCCAACTTTTCCCATTGACTTAGGTAGACAAGCGGTAAACACACTGGCACACATTAAAAAATGAAATTCTGATGTGTGTGTGTATACACACACATATACATGTGCATACATATTCACATGCAATACACACACATACACACACACACACACACAAACACACACACACACACAGGACCTCCCGGCTCCTGGCTGTAATTTTTCAGCCACCACCGCTTCTTCCTAATCGTTGTGCGGCTTTGTGTAAATTTCAGGAGGCTGTGTGTTCGATTCTAGGTAGAGGCAGATGTTTCTCCTCTGGGCACATTGAGAATATATCTGCTGTTAAAAAAAAACCTCCGCATTGGTGATAGGAAGAGCATCCGGCCAGTAAATACTCTGCTAGCTCCATTCAGTTACCCAGACACTACCCTTTAAGGGATTATGGGGTCGTTAAATGAGAATGATGATGACATATAATAATCACAGACCAATGATTACTTAATGGTTGTAAGCCAAGGACTACCTGTGTTTACTTCATGTCTTCTGCTCCAAAACTGGTTCTTCTGTCTATTATATAAGGGAATTTAAGCAGAGGTGAACTACTTACAAACTGACTCAGCTTGTAATGGGCCAATCTGTGTATGTTTGCTCTGAAAGCACATCTTACTATATTTAGTTCATGCTTTTCACCACGGAAGCGTGCATCACACACAGTGGAGGAGAGGATCAGCGTGATAAATAATGAGCAATGCAGGCAGAAGTGCTAAGCGGCTCTCGGTGTCGAGATGTTAGAGATGTTTCTTGGTGCTTCGACAGCTGGGATGTCACCGAGCTGTGGCCTCTACAGTGGTCAACCGGCAGAAGAAATCTCTTCTTGTCTCTCACGCCTCTCCTTTTGCTCCCCTGGCCTTTAGTGCAATTTCCACCCGTGTAGCTAAGAGAACGGGAGAAGGATGAGTCACACCCTGTGAGTCAAGAGGAAGAACATCAAAAGATATTCTTAATCCTTGCCCCAGGGTTTCGGCTGATTCTAGGGCTTTGCTAGCTGAATGGAGCCGGAAGATCTGGTGGACTTCTGGAATCTCCTTTCAGTAGATGGGAGTCGATGCAGCTCAAGGTTGAATTGAAGGGTTCTTGGCTGTCTGGGCTTTGTTTTCATGACCACACTAGGTAACATCATCAATGCTAGAAGGAAGTAGGGTTGTGGACAGGAGAAAGAAGCAGGGGAAGAGGAGAGAGAGGAGGAAAGAGCAGAAGAGAAGGAAGAGGAAGGAGGAGGAGGAGAATTGTGAGGTCCCTAGTTGTCTCTGAGCTTGGTTGTTTTCTTGCAGACATTTCATGATCCAACTGGGTAACATCATCAATGCTAGAAGGAAGTAGGGTTGTGGACAGGAGAAAGAAGCAGGGGAGGAGGAGGAAGCAGGGAGGAAGAGGAGCACAATGACCACGACAATGATCGTTAGGTTGTCTTTCTTGGGTTCTGAAGCTTGACTCTTGCCAAATCTCTCGTGCTTTTTTTAATTTTTAATTTGTCTGCCTTTGACATGTCTATTGTTTTAATACTTGTTTTTTTGGGGGGGCTGCACCCCGACCAAAGTCACTTCTGGTGAGACTGGCAGCCTCAATATACATTTGATAAATAAATATGTCTGCTTCCGCCCGGCGTTCCTACAGGATTTTCCGCCCGGCTTCGAATCGAGACGGTCTGCTTTGCGTCATCCGAATGGGCCACTCTTGATCTTGGGAGGGCCTTTGGATTCCCACTCCATGCTCTCCCTTTGGCCCTGAGAGACCGGAAGTAGTAAAATACCATTGCTTTGCAGGGGTTTCTTCTCCTGCATTTTGCAGAGATTAAAACGCCATCAGGGGCCGTTGGAAAGTCCACCGTGATGGAATAGCAGGCAATGGGACCTGAGAGGATCATTAACAGAAGAGAATTTATGTTCGGAGTGTTGAGTTTTACTAAAGGGAACTGGCTCTTAAAAGCCGATTTGCTCCCCTTTCTTCCATGATTTTTGCGTAAAAGACCATCTGGGGAGACACCGCTTCCATTTAACAATCGTCCGTGTTCAGGGTGGAATATTTTGATCGGTGCTCTGCATCCTGGCAGGGATGAAAGCATATTCTCCAGGATTCTGAAACACCCTACCTGGTGTACTTCGAAGCTACTGTGATTAAGCTGGAGAGGGTAACCAGGGCTGGTGTTGAAAATGTAATTAAAGTTAAGGTTGGCGCAGGTATCTTGCAGCTGCATTTCAGGGAGGTCGAGTGGGTTTGTGAAGGCCCGTGCTTAGCTCAGGGGGCGGGGGGTCAACTCTTAATTGTAGGTCAACATTTAGATCTCGAAGTGTTTGCTTCCGAGGAAATGTTACTAGTACTGATGGTCCAACTTTTGTGTTATTGAAAAGAACATCCTCTTCCTGTCAACCTGTCCAGAATCTAGACTTCATCAGTGGTTTTAGATGATCACAGCATCAAGACAGAGATGAAGATGTTTCTCACAGACCATGGATACTTGCTGGGGTAGTCGGGTTTCTTGAATTCTCTTTTGTAGTCCATAAATTGGGAACTATGGTGTAGCTTTGCAGGGTGGCTGTCAGTTCAAGCTGCAAACAGATTTGAAGTCTGTGTGAAGCCATGAGAACAGGTACCCCTCAACTTGGAGTGAAGAGTCATTGGTATGATGATGACACCTAGCTGCATGTTGCCACCCCAGGCCGAGCCAGAAATACTGTGGAAGTTTTGACTCTATAGATTCAAGACCATGGAATGAAAATTCTAGGGGGACTTCTGGATGAGACTGCTCTTCTCCAGAAGGAAGAAGCCCTTGATCTGAGGGTCTTCTTGGATTCATAGCTTCTGCTGGAACAACAGGTGGTTTCCATCATCAGAGGGCTTTTGCCTAGTTTAGTCTGAAGTCCCAATCATAGCTCAACCTCCATTGAGAAGCCCTGCCAACATCAGGCCAGGTCCTCATCATCACATGATTCCTGCAATGCCTCAAAAACTGACCCAGAAAACACATGGTGGCCAAATATGAGCAGTCAAGAGGTTTGTGAGGGAGAGCCACTAGTAGAATTGTAGCAGTAGAACAGAGGTGGAGAACTACTCCACCTTTATGATTCGTGGACTTCAACTCTCAGAATTCCTGAGCCAGCCATGTTGGCTCAAAAATTCGGGGAGTTGAAATCCACAGAGCATAAAAGAGGCATCGTTTCCCATCTCTGAAGTAGTGATAATAGAACATAAATTCTCTGGTCACCAGGAGCTTTCTGAGTCTTTACTGAAGTTGATCTGGTCCTCTCAAGCAGTGGTTCTTAACCTTTTTGAAAGAATCACCCCTTGAGCCATTGAGGAAGCTGTCATCGCCCCTCCCCAACATAACTGCCCCCTGCCACCTCTTAGCATCCCCAAGGGGGCCAGCAGAGGGGCGCTAAGAGGTGGCAGGGGGGCATTCGAGGTGCCGGCCCTGCAGGTTCACCCACTGACTGTAGTAATGCCGGCGCCTCCAATGTGGAAGCGGTGTCGCGTTATGTGCCACCATGGCTGCATTCAACGCGCTGCCCCCCTGCCACCTCTTAGCATCCCCAAGGCCAAGGGGGCCAGCAGAGGGGCACTAAGAGGCGGCAAGGGGGTGTTCGAGGCGCCAGCCGGCCTTGCAGTTTCACCCATTTTGGCACCGGCTCCGGGGTGCTGTCAATGGGTGAGCCTGCAGGGCCGGCGCCTTGAACGCCCCCCTGCCGCCTCTTAGCACCCCTCTGCTGACCCCCTTGGGGATGCTAAGAGGCGGCAGGGGGGCATTCGAGGCGCCAGCCCTGCAGGCTCACCGCATTGACTGTTGTACCACACATGAACCGACGCCTTGAATGCGGCCGCATGTTGGGAAAAGCCGCTGCCACCGCTTTCCCAAAGTGCTGCCACTCTCGCATTCTGTCTGTCCATCCGTCCATCCATCCATCCAAAAGGTCTGTCTGTTTGCCTGCCTGCCTGCCTGCCTTCCTGCCTATCTACCTGTCTGTCTTTTTGTCTACCTACCTACCTATCTACCAATATAGATCTCTCTCTCTCTCTCTCCCAATATATCTCGCTCCATTGCCCCCATATCGCCCCCCTTCCATTCCTTCGCCCCCACGTCGCCCCTTTTCGTTCCATCGCCCCCCTGAAAAACAAAATCGCCCCTTGGGGGGCAATATTGCCCAGGTTAAGAACCACTGCTCTAAAGCCAGACCCAAGTGTCCATTCCTAGAGGTGACATCCCATCCTGTGAGAATGCAAAGGGACATGGGGTCAAAGGCAGTCCTTCTCTTGGGTAGCCTGCCATCCTTCCTCCTAATCTTTCAGGTAGTTGTTAAGACAAAATTGTTTCTATGCTCTGACGTGAATTTAGGACAAACAGGTTGGTGTTTTATTTTTGGTGGGGGAGGGTGCTGGTGGGTGTGACTTTTATTAAATTTTGGTCACTTGTCTGTGTTTTAATTCCTCTTAGTCGTGGGCGTTGGGGTGGCAGAAATGGATGTAATAAATAAATAAACAGAAGAAGAAGAATTAAACGCTGCCTCAGGACAGTGCCAATTTGACAGCAAAGCTCCAGTAATGATTTCAATCCAGCCCTTTGGGGAAGGAAATCTCTTTTTTTAATTAAAACAAATATCAGATGTTAACGCAATCAATTAAAAAGAGCAATCCAAATAGAAATGTGCTGTCTCTCTCCCCCTCTTTTTTCTGTTTTCTTTTTCTTTTCTTTTTTTCTTTTACTCTTCCATAATTAATTCAGTCAGGAAACTTTTGTTTGTGCAAAACGGTTGTTAAATTGATCACGAGGCACTGAGAAGTCAAAGAGGCCCTTAAACACCCAGAGAAGCAGAACTTCAGCTTCAAAACCAATAAATTTTGGCAGCCTTGTGTAAGATCTGCAACATCTGAACAAATACACATATTTTCTTCCGTCAACCATGAGCGGCTCCTTGCCTTAGCCATGTATATAGCTATGTGGCTTTGGATGAGATCTGCTGGTTTATTTTTCCTCTGCCTTATATTCTAGCTCAGTGTTTCGTGAACCCCTCCCCATTTAAAATAATAATAATTAAAAAATAAGACTGACGTATTCATACAATATTGATTTATTGAATCAGGTAAAAATAGCAGTTAAACCAACGGTGGGATTCAAAAATTTACTACCGGTTCTGTGGGCGTGGCTTGGTGGGCGTGGCTTGGTGGGCGTGGCAGGGGAAGGATACCGCAAAATCCCCATTCCCTCCCCACCCCACTAACCTGCTTTCCAGCTCCGTTCTCCTGTGCAGGGCAACCAAAGAAGACCCAGCGAATCAGCTGGGAGGCAGAGAATAGATGGGGTTGGCGTGGCCAGTCAGAGGTGGGATTGGCCGGTTCTCCGAACTACTCAAAATTTCCACTACTGGTTCTCCAGGACCGGTCAGAACCGGCTGAATATCACCTCTGAGTTAAACCCATTGGATCCTAACATCAATAGAACATGTTTCGTGAAAAAAGAAGGTTTTTTTTTTTTTAACAAGTAAAAAAATAATGAGAAGAGTGGCATTGATTACCTTTTTGGAAATCTCTTCAATGCCTGGGAAATTTTATTTCATGCGCCCCTGAGAATGGGGAAGGGGCACCTTGCAAATGTGACTTTGGGTAGGCTGAGAGAATTTAAAATATGAATACTTATGACCACAAGGTAGTCCTTGACTTAGCAACAGTTCATTTGAGACTGTTCAAAGTTACAACATCACTGAAAAATTAAGTTTGCTTTAGGAAGTAGCCCGGTTGTAGTTGTAACTAAGAGGTGAAGATAGTGTCTATTAATGGGGAAACGTGTGAGCTTTTTCCCTTGTAAGCCAGGAAGCATTGATTTTCAAAAGGATGAGTAAGAATATTGAACTGCTCGGCTGTTTCACCTCTCTAGGTTGTTTGTTCCATTCCAATCTTAGATTTCAAGCAATTGCTCCCAGTTAGCATCCTCCAGAACATTTCTTTATTAATTAATCCTATCTTTATTCACACCGTGCTCTCTTAGCTGCAGACAGCAGGTAATAAGCACAGATCAAGCAGGCGGCGATGATAAAGTATCTATTGAATAATTAACAAATTAACCCCAACAGATGGAACCAAAGCTCAGATTTGTTTAGAGCATGAAACAGGTTGTTCCTACCTCTGGCCACGGTGTGATTTTTTTTTTTTTGAAGAGGGAGATCTTCATCCTTGGTTTACATTTGTGGTCAAGTCCCTTGTAAGGCGACTTAACTACCTTGGGGTTCCAGATATGGACCTGGTGAGATGGAGAATGCAGAAGAGTATGGTTCGAGAAGAAGACACAGCCATCCACTGTTGGTAGGAAATATCATGGCATCAACGATGGATGGAAGCCTTCGTCTATGGCAGGGGTCTTCAAAGTTGACAGCTTTAAGACTTGTGGACTTCAACTCCCAGAATTCCTCCTCCAGTCATGTTAGCTCAGGAATTCTGGGAGTTGAAGTCCGCAAGTCTTAAACTTGCCAAGTTTGAAGACCCTTGATATATGGGCTTTGCAGGTAGCGTCTGCCCCAATATGATCCGTCACCAAAGAAAAATAGACCCTTTTTCCTCTCTGGCACAACTGTTGCGATTCTGCTAAAGGTGAAAAGACCACAACACAGAAGCAATTTAAATAAATATGAGGTTCTACTGCCATCGTGTGAAGTAGGGTGGCTCAGGATCTGCATTATTTATTACAACTTGATTTTCACGGCCCTTCCCTCGCCACTGCCGGGTCTCCATTTTTCATGAACCTACAAGGTCATCAATAATGTGGGGAAATTAATAATGTATCTTCAGCTCCTCATCGTAGCTCTATTTACAGCATCCATAATATATTCAAATAACAGATGAATTGACACACGGTTTAAAAAGTGAAATTGATGGGATGCTCCATTGATTCTTAGGCGCTTTTTCAAAAGGCGGCCATTTGCTCTGTGGGTGAGAGCTGTCATGTCCACCTCTCCCATGTTTAGGGCTGCGTGCAGTCCCAATTGGCTACCACGCTGCTTAAAAATGACCTCAATTCGGAACCGTAAATGGCATTATTGAGTGAGTGGAAAGGCCAGCCGAAGAATAGATGTGAATCTTTGTTGATGGTGGCACCCACAATTGCTGGCAGAGACACATGACAGAAAACACCACTTCTTTCCACTTTACTTGGGTCAGTTGTTTGTAATGTCACCATGAGTAATGCACTTCCTTATCGCTCATTCATAGATTATTTTCTAGGAGCCGTATCGCTGAAGATGAGAAAGATATTTGATCTGTATCTGGAAGGAGATGCCAGCTAGACCCTCCAACTTTAACATATGTGGGCTTCAACTCCCAGAATTCCCCAGTTGTGATAGATAGCTAGAGATGATAGATCATGGATGGATGGATGAATGGAAGGAAGGAAGGAAGATGACAGACAGATGATACATAAATAGATGGATGGATGGATGGATGGACGGACAGACGGACAGACAGACAGACAGACAGACAGACAGACAGACAGACATATAGAGATGAGGCAGAGTTCTCCTCTGAAGATCACCTTGGTTACCTGCAAATGGTCCTGTTAAATTCATTCCTTAACACAGTACAGTTTAACAATGCTATTTTGAGAAGTGAAAATATAGGCACATTAAAACGGCTGGCTTTCCCTTGCTGTTTATATGAAAAGTAAAATTATAAATACAGGAAGATTCCCCTTCTCTAGTCTGAAGCTAATTTAAGAATGGGGAACCTGAAGTCTTTGACTGTTACTGAACTGAAGCTCCCCCTCTGGCCTGGCCAGCGTGATGGACCTGGGGTTGTAGTTTCAGCAAACTCCAGAGAGCCACCATCTCATCGTTCGGTTTATAATTCTACCCTCTCCCTTCCTAGTTGTCCAGCTACTCCTCCCCTTTCCTCAGAGGTCACATTCCACCTTATCGCCTTGCCGGTGTTGATGTTTATCTGCCTGCTTCACCTGTCTTCCTCCATTTGCTCCCCTGCTCAGAAAGAGTCCGCCTTGTGCTAGCCGGTTTCACGAAGCGCTTGAGGTGAGCTTGAGCGATTTCGAACCGGATGCCGCTGTCAACGCCAGCTTGTGGGTGACTGATATGGTCCCAGAGTCTGCCAGGGTACGGAGTTAGATAAGTGTGCCTGACGCTTTGTGATAGAGCTGGTAATTACATTTCTCCATGAGTGATATTAATAGTGAAAGGAGATGTCAGCCCACTGCATGAGAATTGGTCAGACAAGAGACTGCGGGGAGTGATGGAGCCATTTATTAACCTGATGAATTATAGAAAAATGGGCTTTTCTTTAGAATGCCAAAGGCTTCCTTAGTCATGAGCATCTGAGTCCCTAAGGCCCTTCTGAAGACACATTATCCCAACTCTCTCTCCTACCACCCGAGAGAAGGACCAAGCAGAGAACTCTGTGATCTGTCTTCCTGGAATGGATAGCACTCTGCATCTTAAGAGGTGATTCCTGATGAAGTTGGGAATGATGTTGTTCATCCAGTCGTGTCTGATTCTTGGTGGGTGAGTCTATAGTCCAGGTCTCTCCACCTCTTCCATTCTTGCATGGCTTCTTCAAGTTGTCCTCTAGCTGGTGTCAGCTTTGAAGGTGTCCAGCTACCGTCTTCTTTGATGGGCTGGTTTCCCTTTACTGCTAAGTCTTCCCGACATAATTGCTTTCTCCGGTGAAATCACCTACATGACGGCCAAAAGTGAGACTCAAGTCTTGTGATTTTTTTCCCCTACCTTATTGCATCGAATGAAAATACTTGAACCCTTTGATTTGATTGTACAAATTCCCCAAATTCTATCCTGGTGGAGGATGTTATCTTCATGTATTATGATGGTAGGTTGTTTTGGTTGGTGGTTGAAAGACCGACTTTGGGTTACATCAGTCTGCTGCTTGGATAAGTTTAGGTTTTTGCTTGATCGTCTCTGGTATTATCTACATACTACTAAAACTCTCATTCCTTTAACCTTTAACTGAGTGTATGAATGGTGTATCACAGGGCAACAATTTTTCAACCAAGGTATCCCAAATGGGCTAACTTACAGAATGCATCTAAAATCTGGAACCCATGACTTCCATGGGTTGAAATTTGGCAAAGTTCTTCCATTATTGAAGGTATTGAAGAATCTCATAAGGAAATATCTCTGAAAGGATGACCCAACTGGTTATGGGTTGTCTGTTTCCTTCTAATTACACTCCTGAAAAGCAACATTTGGGGTGTTTGAAATGGATTTGCTATCCGGTATCTTCCTTCCTACCTTCCTTTCACAATGTTCCTCTTGTTCATTCCCCTCTTCTGCACTTTAACCTTCATACTTGGGTATCTCATCATCCTTGTACTTGGTGAGATGCAGCTGTCCTCAGTGAGAATAGCAATCCTTCTGTCCTCCCCATTTTTGACACCTACTCTTCGGTAAAAGTGTATTGTTATTGTAGAAGCTTCATTGCCTTCTTGGCTTTCTCTGCCAGGTGGCACCATTTCTCCTGGGTGTCCTCCAAAGCCTCGATCCACAAAGCCTTTGGAGACCAGAAAGGAAAACAATAGCGACGGGAGATGATGTGAAGTTCTGCAGAACCACAATGATGCAGAGCGTTATTATGTCATAATACAACCATTCACAGGGAGGCTTATTAAATTCTGTCCTCTCCAAGCCATCTCCTTCACCATTGCTCTACTCCTGCCCTTCTTTCCTTCCTTCAAAACAATATACTAGGTGGAAATAAACATCTGATGCTGTTATACGTTATGGTGCTCCGTTAATTGACTTTTAAATCAGAGTGTCACCGGGGTAGCTTTAAATCCCCTGTTCAGAGTGCTTGACAAAATACGAGTGGCTGTTCTCTTCCAGAAGCTATCTCTTGGGAAGCTGGTCTTCTAGCCAGATCCTCGGTTTTTCTAACCAGTAGTGACAAGTGGCCATGCTTTGGCCATGAAGCCTTTGAGGTCTTTGGTAGTCCATGGACCATTGTCTTGGTGCCTCTCTAATAGATCTGCTTTCTTGGTATCTGGACCTCCTTAGGTAGACCTGTGCAGAAGTCCATTTTAAACCTTGCGCAAGCTTTCTTGAACACAGTTCACCTGTGTCTACACATCATACCTGAGAGAGCCAGTTTGGTCTACTGGTTAAGGCTAGAAACCAGGAGACTGTGAGTTCTAGTCCCACCTTAGCCATGAGAGCCAACTGGGTGACTTTGGACCAGTCACCAGGAGAGTGTGAGTTTTAGTCCAGCCTTAAGCATGAAAGCCAGCTGGGTGACTTTGGGCTAGTCTCTCTGTCTCTCTCTCTCTCTCTCTTAGCCTAATCCACTTCACAGGGTTGTTGTTCTGGGGAAAATAGGAGGAGCAAGGTATGTTTGATATGTTTGCCACCATGAGTTATTTGTCAAAATAATAAAGGCGGGATATAAATAGAGGATGGCTGGATGGATGGATGATGGATAGAGAGAGAGAAGAGAAAGAGATGATAGATAGGCAGATAGAGAGACAGACAGGCAGACAGACAGACACAGACAGGGATGGATGGATAGAGAGAGATACAGAAAAGAGAGATATATACAGAGATGGATGATAGATAGATAGATAGATAGATAGATAGATAGATAGATAGATAGGATAGATGGATAGATGGATAGATGGATAGATGGATAGATAGATAGATGGATAGATGGAGATAGATAGATAGATAGATAGATAGATGGATAGATGGATAGATGGATAGATGGATAGATGGATAGATGGTAGATAGATAGATAGATGGATAGATGGATAGATGATAGATGGATAGATGGTAGATAGATAGATAGATAGATGGATAGATGGATAGATGATAGATAGATAGATAGATAGATAGATAGATAGATAGATAGATAGATAATACTTAATCAGATCAAAGGAGTTCCAACATTTGTACACCTTCCTAAACTCAATCATTTTTTGGTGAGAAGAGGTTTATTGTGTCAACCCAAACAACAAGCTAATTTGCAGCTCGGTGGTCTTCTGAACTTATCTCTTCAGACTGTCTACATTTTCATTAAAGCTTCCCTCCTTTCTTTTCCTTGTGTGTGAATCTAACAGCCATTTTCCCATGTCTTCCCCAGTGCACCAGAAGGTCGCTGCTCCATGCCACAATTAAAGAGAAGAGTTGGTTTACATGTGTTGGCTGAAAAGGGGAATAAAAGATACTACATTGGAACAGGTAGAGGGTAAAAATAACCCCAGTTCCGTTCCCTGATTCAATTTATTGTTTGCTAACAAGGTGGCTAAATCCTTAAGTTGCTTTGTATTGATCTGGAGACTGTCAATAAGTCCATTTGGAGGCTATCTTCCTCAGATGGGGAAGTCAAGGATAGTCAGTTGTAAACCAACGAGATTTGACTTGTCTTTAAAAAAAAAAGGATCATATTCCTTTCTGAAGAATTCCTGTGCTTAGAGGAGTGAAGAATTTGCCAGTTCTCGCTGTAATCTACAGGTAGTACAAATTGCCAGAAGCCCACAAAACAATGCAATGCCTCTGATTTTGTGATTTTCAAATAAGGATCTCTGTCACAACTAAAGAGAGGCAGCTAAAACTTCCTAAGAGTCCACTCCGTCTACTGGTAGCAGTAAAAAGGAGCTATTTTTATTTTAAGACTTGGGTGAAGACGGCGGATGGAATTATGGGATGTATCCAAGTTCCTGTTTGGAGACTCGGTAGTCACTGTGGGACTTGGGAGGCATATCAGAATAGAGCTGGAAGGGACCTCTAATCCAACCCGCTGATCAAGCAGGAAATCCTATAACCATTCTGGACAAATGGCTGTCCAGTCTCTTCTTAAAAACCTCCAGTGATGAAGCACCCACAACTTCTGAA
The DNA here is from genome assembly GCA_009733165.1 of Naja naja. Classification (NCBI taxonomy): domain Eukaryota; kingdom Metazoa; phylum Chordata; class Lepidosauria; order Squamata; family Elapidae; genus Naja; species Naja naja. Next base: position 17,724,762 of record CM019164.1, read on the forward strand.
GGCAACTCATTCCACTGTTTTATTGTTCTCACTGTCAAGAAAGTTCTCCTTAGTTCTAGGTTGCTTCTCTCCTTGATGAGTTTCCATCCATTGCTTCTTGTCCTGCCTTCTGGTGCTTTGGAGAATAGCTTGACTCCCTCTTCTTTGTGGCAGCCCTTCAGATATTGGAACACTGCTATCATGTCACCCCAGTCCTTCTTTTATCTAGATTAGGTTTTATTTCCTTTTTAGAGGTTCTGGCCAAAACTGACCAGATCTTTGAAGAACATTGCCTTATGATGGGAACATGGAGTTTATCCCTCCTAAGGTTATTGAGTCCCCAAGAGATGATGGAGTAGCTTGGGGGTACCTTTTCATCTTCCAAGAAGAGTTTGTGGCAACAACACATGTGTTCAAGTTGTCAGGAATACTATAAATGCTACAGAAATCTGTATATAGAGCAGAAATTTATGCAGGGTGATGCAAGATTCTTTGCCATCAACGTCAACATACAGATCCACCTTGGAGGCAATCCATGATGGAGCTCGCTTAATTTGACAACTAGGTTAAGGATGTGATGTGAACATAACTGGTTGCTGCCCCATGCATAGACGTGATGCGATGTGCCCCAAATTCCTTACATATTTGCGCTGTTCTCTGTGTAAAATGCCTTTTGTGAAATAAGTACAATTGTTGGGCAGTTTCTTCAGCACCCCAAAATAATTCGGATCCAGAAACTTCCCGGGAGTAGCTATATTTTCTTGAAAATCCCGAGGAATCCATCTTTCAGTTGGAAATCACAATTAGTGCCTGCCAAGGGTTACCGAGCTTACGTTTTGGGACAGCACTGGTTTATAATCCAGCAGTTTATAAAATTTGCGACAAAAACATTGTGCCATTTCGTGGGGCAAGGAAATCAAAAGCACATGGAAAAGTGGTCTCTGAACTGTTCCCAGAATTTTTGGTGTGCTTTCCACATAATTGAAGGTGTGACAAATGGTCTTTCTCTCACTGTGGCCATCCTGAGGTTTGTGGGCAAAAGATGGAGGCAGGAAACCATCTGGCTTTATAGCATGAGTTTAAAGAAAATGGTATTCAGCAGCCTTCTGGGGTAGCCCAAACAGACAGCATAGACCCTAGACTGGAAAGAGCAACAATAGCGGTAGCAGCCTGATGGACCTAGCAAGCAGCTCTTGAAGAACCCAAAACATCTTAGATGTTTGTGGGGAGGTGACCTCCAAGCTTGGCAACTTTAACACCTGTGGACTTCAACTCCCAGAATTCTCATGATCTATCTATCATAGCTGGCTGGAGAATTCTGGGAGTTGAAGTCCACAAGTCTTAAAGTTGCCAAGTTTGGAGACCTCTGCCACAACAGGTTCCATAAGGATGGAGGAACTTCTGGTCTGTGGAATAAAGTTCTCAAAGTCCCTAGAATACCCTTGATTCCAGAGAACAGAGACCCAAGCCTGTAGACCTCAGTCAAGGACGCCTACCTTAAATACTTAATTAAAGTCATTTAATTACAACGTGATGGGCCACTCTATTAAAAATAAACCCTCAAAGCAATTTACAATAAAGTAATTGCAAACATATTAAGAATATGGGAAGTACCATCAAATCTATGTGCCAAGTTACAATCGTGATTAGGTAACTCAATCAGGGCAAGGAGAAAGACAGGGAAATATTTGCAAGAGTTAGCAAGTAAGTGGGTGAGTTATCCAACCTCAACATGAGTAGGGAACATTGGGGAGAAATTCGCTTCATTAGATACCAATAACCTCGTGGTGGATGCAGTAGGATCCAAATTCACTTGCCAATTGGACTTGGAATAAACCCAGTTAAGCTTGGAAGGAGGATTTCTTCCCTATTCATCCTCCAACAGGGAGCATTTACCGCATCAGTAAATGTAATTCTTAAACTACGAGGAGAGGGTTGCGCTTCTGGTTTGGGAACTGAGCTAATAAAAGCTTTTTGTGGAAAGGCTGTGTAGGACCTTGTTTAAATCAGAGCTCGTTTTCTCAGAATCTGGGAAAATCATGGTTATACTTGTTATTGTATTGGGGGAAAAAATCTGGACTAAGCATCTTATCAGTGTCCTACTCTTGGTCCCTGCCTAGGAAGCCAGCCAACATTTCCACTTAGATTTCAAAAATAAATGTTGGGTTTTAACCTATTTCCCTCTCTTGCCCATAAGGGAGCGGGGAAAGGGTTTTAAACTCAGGTGTGACTTACTTAAGAAACACCTTGTTGAGCCATGGAAATTCTGGCCGATTATGATTGTTATGTCAAAGACCATGTGGAGTTAGAAGAAAAGATGGACCACGATCAAACCATGCTGGTGAGGGCCTTTTAAAACAAAAAGATTCAGGGAAGCCTGAAGACTCAAATTCCATTTGACTTCCCCTCCTTCTCGCTCTGATCTTTCTCCATTGTTTTTGTCCATTGAAGTCAATGGACCGGTAAATAGAAGTCTCTTCGCAGACCTAAAATATGGGAAGCCCGTTCAGATGTGTATTTTCACTGACTTTTTTACAGCCTTGAATAAAAGCATTCCTGTCTCTGGTCATTTCAAACACTAAACGAGATTTTGGAGAAGTTTCTCCTCCAACTTTGTGGCCTGGAGCGATTAATCCCATTGTGCCATAAATGCACCCACAAAAAAATAAAGAGAGAGAGAGAGGTGATCCAACTGAATGGTTTATCATTCTATCTTTAGACTCCAAAATTGGACAGCCTTTGTATGGCCTTCCGGAAGGAAGGGAGGGAGGGAGGGAAGGAAGGAAGGAAGGAAGGAAGGAAGGAAGGAAGGAAGGAAGGAAGGAAGGAAGGAAGGGTGATTTTGTGACACAGCACTCAACTACAATATTTGAAGTTGTGTTGTAGTAGTAGAGTCCACAATGCTGCTGTCATCTTCTGCATAACCTGGAGAGACTAATTTGTTGTCTTTATTGTTGCATATTGTGGTGGAATGTGGTCTAGATTCCCAGGAGGGAGGGAGCTCACTTCAGGTAGTTTGTGTGAGAGAAAGAGGGTGAAGACAGCTCCTTCTCAATGGTTCCCAGAGTATATGTTATATGGTGCAAGTAGTCTGCTTTAGTTTGGCAAGATCTCTGTCTTTAGGCAAGAAACAATAGAGGACACTGCTAAGAAGAATTTCAATGTGTCTTTCTTGGGTTTTGGAGCCTATAATGAACAATTCTCCCCCCTCCTCCCATTTGGACCCAAAGGTTGTTTTATCAGCATGCATTGTTAAATAAATTGGGTAGCAGAACAGTCCTATGTAGTCCTCTTAACTCACTGGATGGCCCCACTGGATTTATCTTGGAGCACACATGTGCTTTGGGGGGGATTGCCACCTTGTGGCTGTTGTGCGGATCTTGTTGGGGTGGGGTCCACAAATGAGCAAAATAAAGTCTCCCTGATAGGCAGGCTGAGTTGCAAATGCTGGCTTTTCCCCCTCCTGTTAATTGCCTTTTTAATCATAGTGAAATTGCTCCTATTTGCTTGAACGTTCTAGCCCTGGAATTGGCTTGGCAGTTGTCACAGATACCGCATATCATATTCATGTCCTTGTTTAATCTACCCCATTTTGGAGCATCAAACTTCATAGTTCCTTATGCTCGCCAAAGGATAACAGACCTTTTTCCTCCTTTTATGTGTGTGTGTGTGTATGTGTTTGAATTTATATTTCCTCCCCACATCACCCAAATTGGAAAAGTATTTGCACCAAAAGTGCAAATACTTGACTGAATCAGTGGTGCGCCAAACCAACAGGCTCAGTTGGGCAGTAAAGACCGCATCTGTAGAAATGTTATGAGAATGGGATGGGTCCCTATCCAGATGGAAACATTCCAGGCATATCTGTGATGGAATGCGTAGCTGGAGAAGGAACACTGGGGACGGGATCTTGACAGCACTGCAGTTTCCCAGGAAGGAGGCAGCCTGTTCTGGAGAGGAGGCCAAGACAAGAGACTGCACAGTTGTGAACTGGATAGAAGAGGGAAGAAAAAGCTCAGGGTAGACCCAGCCTTAGAATCTCTCAGGGTGCATCTATTAGCTTAGAAGTTTATAGCTTTAGCCTGGCAAGATTCTGTCTATTAAAAAAAAGGTAAATGTTTCTCCCATCCAGTCATGTCCAACTGTAGGGGGCGGTACTCATCTCCACTTCCTAGCCAAGAAAGCCAGCATTATCTGAAGATACTTCTGTGAGCATATGACCAGCATGACCATACGCCAAAGCACACAGAAAACTCAAACACCCTAGAATCTCCCAGGTTATATTTATTATCTTAGAAGATTATAGCTTTAGTCTGCCAAGATTCTGTCCCCCAAAAAACGGTAATCCAATCATGTCCAACTCTAAGAGGCAGTGCTCATCTCTGACTCCTGGCTGAGGAAGCCAGCATCGTCTAAAAACACCTCCTTAGTCATGTGGCCAGCATGACTGAACACCAAAGTGCACAGAATGCTGTTACCTTCCCACCAAAGTGGTGCCTATTTATCTACTTGCATGCTTTCGAACTGCTAGGTTGGCAGGAGCTGGTATATAGGAACAGGAGCTCACCCCACCTTGTGGTGCTTGGGTCTCGAACTTTCCAGCCTTCTGGTTGACAAGCCCAGTGTCTTAACCACTAGCTCACCACACCCGTTAAGTGCAAGCCAATAAGTAAGCCCCTCCCAATTTACAAACCTGTGCACTTTTCCTCAGTGACAACACATCATTTCTGGTCGTCTTCAGAGGAACCCTTCTCACGTTTCATTGTTCAGGCAGCGGTCCCACTATGAGTGAAAAGAGGGAGAGATAATAAATGCATGGGTGGGTGGGATTTGAGCAGACAGACAAAGAAAGAGGAAGTAAAGAAAGCAACCGTGTCCTGAGGGCCTGTTCCAGGCTGAGCTTTTGAGGCTGGAGCACATGAATACGGGGGAAATATTCTCTCTTGGAGTTGAAGGCGCTATCTAAAATTAACTGAGCCACTCAGACTGCTGATATGCAAACGGTGAATCCCTGTGGATTTTGAGCATTGAAGAGAGCGATGGGATGGGAGGTGTGTTTGTGGGGTGGGGTGGGCTGTGAACGCATTGAGCATGATACATATCCTGTGCGGAGCCTCTTGTCTGTTTCTGAACACGATATTGTGGGTTGTGCGCAACAGGAATGGAGACGAGAGGATTTTTCCCCTGAAAACGCAGAATTTGCTGCTTCTGACTTAATTACAGTTGCTAGGTTGAAATGTTTCTTTAAAAGCCTTTGTGAGTAATTAGTGTCAAAAATATAAGATCTACAAAGCCATAAACTCACAGCTTGGTAATATTACCAAGTGCTAATTAAAAAGAAGGGAGGGGGAGGGGAAAGCATCTCTTTCCTTATCAGACTTCCAGGGTTGCAAAAAAAAAGAGAGAGAGAGAGATTAAAACGATGCAATTTTAAAATATTTTATTTCGACGGTGTGCAAAAAAAGGATGCAAACTGGAGCTGGAAGATTTGGGACACCCTCGAAGGTGGACTATATTGTAGTCGAATTTGGAGGGAGAGGGGAAATGGGTGGCTTTAAATGGAATGTATTCTCTCCACTTTCTCCATCTTCTCTATCTTTTCCATCTCCACCTTGTCTATCTTCTCCATCTTCTGTACCTTCTCCATCTCCATCTTTTCCACCTTCTCCACCTTCATCTTCTCCACCTTCTCAATCTTCGCTATCTTCTCCATCTTCACCTTCTTCTCTTTCTCCATCTTCTCCACTTTCTCCACTTTCTCCATCTTCTCCATCTTCTCTATCTTCTCCATCTTCACCTTCTCTATCTTTTCCATCTTCACCTTCTCTATCTTCTCCATCTTCACCTTCTTCTCTTTCTCCATCTTCTCCACTTTCCCCACTTTCTCCATCTTCTCCATCTTCTCTATCTTTTCCATCTTCACCTTCTCTATCTTCTCCATCTTCACCTTCTCTATCTTCTCCATCTTCACCTTCTTCTCTTTCTCCATCTTCTCCACTTTCTCCATCTTCTCCATCTTCTCCACTTTCTCCATCTTCTCCATCTTCTCTATCTTTTCCATCTTCACCTTCTCTATCTTCTCCATCTTCACCTTCTCTTTCTTCTCCATTTCCACCTTCTCCACCTCCTTTCTGTGGTACCCAAATCATGTACCCCACAGCTTTCTAAAAATGGGAGCTGGAAGATGGCCCTCAAAAGGGGACGGGCACAGAGAGGTCCACTCTAATTTTGGGTAGGAACCTCCTCGTCTGGATTTCAGTAGGTTGACCCCCTTCTTCTGCCTCAGCTTATCTTCCAGTTTGTTTCTAACTTTCTCTACTAGGCTTAGTTATTGAACCTGACTCAGTGTCAATTGCAGGAGGCCACTCTCTTGGTGCTGCAGTGGAGAATGTCCAAGGGATGAGAGTGAGCGAGAGTAGAGACTGCAACCTCAGTCAGCCAGATGTTTACACTGGATTTGGCATTTTTGTCCACCTGTCAAGTCCTTCCCAAGGAGCCTGGGAGGGGCAGATGTGGATGTTTGATGGTGTTCAAGGTACCACTGTAGGATGTAGGGTCTTCTTATGTTGCCCCTAGTCATAGTCCTCACTGTCTTCTTCAAGGATGCCTTCAAACAGTCTTATGAGAGGCCTGCTAACCTTCAGCTCCACAAAACTGAGCACTTGATAGAAAGAAAACATTGCCATCCAGGTCACAGCAGGCTGACTCTTAATTGGCCAGGGGGGAAAAATTCTTGCTTCTCTTCAACTTGCTGTACATACTAATGGCCTCTTCCAAGGTGAGTATGGCAGCTCCTACTTCTGCAGTCAGAACATGCTGAGAATTTGCTCATCTTGGATAGCAACTTGGCGGGGGGGAATCAGAGGACACGGTTGCTCTCATGGGAACCACAATCTGACAAGGGTCAAGAACCTCCCCTTCCACGATTTTGTGAATCAGGAAAGTTTACCCCCTTTCCCAGCACATGCTCACTTTTATCCCAACTGGCTCATTTCTCATCCATGGGGCACACTCATTATGATGCCCCTAGTCATAGAATCTAGCTGAAAACAACCACGCTCAGAGAACACCAAGTTCCTTCTCTCCATCCACAGACCCACTCCCTTCTAGCACAATGTTGCCACTTGGGTCATGAAACATCTCCAAGATCCACCAAGCTCAAAGAGCACCAAGGATCCCACAGTTCAACCCTGAGCTACAAATATTCTCTTCTATTGATAGTTTTTTTTTTAAATAGGATGGGAAGAATACCAACATTGGTAGATTGTTCTATCTCTTGTGAATGCTCCAACACTGGAAGTTTTTAAGAAGAGATTGGACAACCCTTTGTCTGAAGTGGTGTGGGGTTTCCTGCCTAGGCAGGGGGTTGGACTAGAAGACCTCCAAGGTCCCTTCCAACTCTGTTATTCTGTTATTCTCCTCCTCCTCCTCTTCCTCTTCCTCCTCTTCCTCCTCCTCCTCCTCCATCATCTCTATTTGCAAAACATGAATGGCTTCCTTTGGCCCCAGAGGGTGGCGGGCAAAGTTGATACTTCCTGCCCTAATCAGAAATGTAATCAGCAGTCTTCAACATTCTTCAAAAATTCATGAAAGTAGCAACATTGCTCTCAGCACCTGTCTGCCTCCCGTTGGATGCACTGTCCTTTTTTTCTTTTTCAGAGGGCCCCCATCTCCCATTCCCTTCCTGGTTTCATAGGAGATGGACATTAATAGCTTTAATTGCAAGCTGGGGGAAAACTTTGCATTCTGTTTGATCCCAGTACGCGATCGATCCAACTTGAGCCGCTGTTAAGCCTGCATTGGCTACATTTTCGAAGCCCTGGTGTGTTTAGCAGGTGGCTTGCATGGAGAACATGACTCTCCCTGCTGGAATAGGGGAGGAGGAGGAGGAGGAGGAGGGAGGGGGTGAGGAATAAGAAATGGCCAGAATTGCCCACTTCCCTCCCTCCTCCCTCCTTTCTTTTCCTGATGCTAATGGCATCTCCCTACCGCCAGCCGAGGAAATAGCCCAAAAATAAAATAATTTTTTTTTTTGCATTGCAAAAAAAAACAAAAAAAAAGCAATCGACAGAATGGATAATCCTAGAAAGCATCAGCCATGCATCAACCATGCAAAGAGGAAGCTGCATCTGTGTGTGAATTAAAATATAATGGTTTAGACAGGCTCCCCGGCAATTTCTCCCTCTCTGTCTTCCCCAGAGGCGATCTCGAATCCTGTGGCTGTGAATAACATACAGATTGCTATCCACGTAGAGGTCACTCTCTCCTTATTACCAGGAAGGGATCCCTGTAACTGATGGAAGGGAGGCCTTCAGAAGAGGATGAATGAGGAGGTGTTGTCCGGGGAGGGCTGCTGGGGGTTTGCAGGGGTTCGGGAGAGCCCCTAGCTAACATTCTGTGCAGTTCAGAGAACCCCCCAAATCCCACTCCTGGCTGGCCCCACCCTGCCTCTCCCAAGAGTCCCCATGTGACCATTTTGGATGCAGGTAAGTGCAGGGCATGCACGGAGGCTCACGGGGGGTGAAAAACGGGCCTCCTGGAAGTTTGGGAAGGCCAGAAATGGGCCCGTTTCCGGCTTCCAGAAAGCATTGGGAGCCCGGTTCCCAATGGTTCAAGGAAAACCTCCAGAGCCTGGGGTGGGCAAAATCGCCCCTCCCCCACCATGGTGCAGGAGGCCGACTGCGCCACGCCCTCCTTGGCCACGCCCACCTAGCAACCAGGCAGAGAACCCGTTGCTAAAATTTTTGAAGCCCACCCCGGATGTTTTCCTCACCCGCTTGGTGCAGGACGATGCAGCTCTGTTGGCTTTTGCTCAGAATAAACCCACCTTTGTGCCGGGGGTTGCCAGCGAAAAGAAGGGAGGGAAACCGCCTTTGCCTTAATTCCTGGGAAGTTCCCATCTGGGAAGACTCTTGCCATGATGGGAGATGCTCCGGGCCTCCCCGGTTCTTTCCGATTAAAGGTCACCTCAGATCCGAGCTTTGGTGCCAAGGCTGGGCTGCTGGGTGGGAGTGCGTAGTAGATTCAATTCCAGGCAAGAGCTAGCATTAATGAAGCATTAAGCTCGAGTAATCAAACTTTGAAATGCAAAGACACTGTACTGTGCGCAGAAGCGTGGCCGGTTCTACTCCCTCTCCTGCTATTCTGAGAGGAGGGGGAAGAAAGAAAGAAAGAAAGCCAGGGTCATTCAGAGGTGGATAACCCTCAACTTTGATGAATTTGCCCTTCGTTTTGTTTCTATCTTTTTTTTTTTGCAGTTCCCAGAACCACTTTGGACTAAAATACCCAAGAAGGGCAGCCCATTTTCACCTTCTTTTGAGACAAGAAGCTCATAGATTATGGAGGTGTAGTTGTTAGGTGTTAGAAGATCAAGTCCTCACTGAAGATCCAATTAAGCTGATTTATTGCTACTCCTGTCTGTGCACAGGAATCTTCTCAACTCACAGCTTGGCGTTACATAACAGTCAGCGGCGCTCAAGGGAGGTTGGACTTGGTTCGCTTGTGACTATGTAGGGATTCTAGGCTGATGCCTCTTTTAACTCTGCCCCCAGATTCTGCCACTCCTTCTCTTACCGTACTCCTTGATTTACGATCACAAATGGAACTAGAATATTTGTTGCTAAGCAAAACAATTATTACGTGAGATACACCTGGTGTTATGACTTTTTTTTTGTTACGGTTGTTAAGGAAATCACTGCAGTTTTTAAGTGAATTAAAACTCACTTAAAGTTTTAAAGTGAGTCTGTCTATTGGTTAGTTCTCCCTTTCAGAATCTCAGAATCCATCTTAGCTCTTGGATCTAAGATTTTACGGATTTTTTTATTATAACTCTTTAACAATATATCTATAGATCTTTTTGAAGACAACTTCTAATTCAGAAACTTCAGCCCAATTTTCCTTGTATGAGATACGAGAGAGAGAGCTGGACTTTGGAAGAAATGTGTTATCAACTTTCTGATCATCTGAATTGGGCTTTTCTCTCTTTTGGTCATAAGACACAGCAAGAGTTTCATCTAAAAACAAATTTTGTAAAGAGGTGATTGAAAAACCATCCATTATCTTGCTTTTAGTCCTTAAAAACATAAAATATCCTCGACTTTCTCTTTCATTTCATAACCAACAATGTACTGCAGATGGAGAGAGAGAGAGAGAGAGACATCTGCACTACGAAATTTGTAAGCTGGACACTCTTTATCTCAATTATGTCAAGTGTTACTGCAGATAGGTAGACACCTTCCTTAGGTGAAGGTTTAAAAAAAAAGAAAAGAGCTGGATCTCATTTGTGAATGTCTATGGAGATTCTCAATCCTCCAGGTCACAGTTGTCCCAAAGGGGCTTTTTTCAAGAGGCAACTGGACTTCGTTTTTCTTTGAAGACATTTCACTTCTCATCCAAGAAACTTCTTCAGCTCTGACAGAATGGTGGGAAATGGAAGGATTTATACTCCTTGCAGACAGCTGGTCATTTGCATCCTTTTTAGAGAGCCGTTGAGGCCACTGGGAGGTTTATCTGTGTCCTCAGGGTCACCCTGAGTTAGTGCAAATGGTTCCTGTAGTCAGCAGTATTTTTTCCTCTGGAAATCTGTTCCTACTCCCACACCATTCAGAGCAGTGGTGGTATTCTTCCAGTTTGGCCCGGTTCTGCCGAGCCGGTAGCGCCAATGAGCAGCAGAGACTGAACCGGTTCTCTCCGACGCTCTGCTGTTGGGCCTGCCCACCCGGGGTCCCATGCTAACCTTTATGTCCTGCTTTTGAAGCACAGCTGCTTTGCATGGCACAGCAATTGCTGCCCGGCAGCTGCTGAAGCATCCAAGAGAGTGCAGGATTGCAGGAGGTGAGTCAAAACGCCTCTGCGCCTGTGCAAAGTGCGCATTTAGCTCGCGTGTGCAAAGCCACGCCCACCGAACTGGTGGTAAAAATATTTGAAACACACCACTGATTCAGAGCTGAAGAAGCGAAACATCTTCAAAGAGAAACCAGAAAGTCCAGTTGCCTCTTGGGTGGAAAAAGGCACCTTTGCGATCTCATTTGTGAGTTAGTAGATCCGAAATATCCCTTTTGAAAGAATGACAAGCTGCCAGATTCAGATCAGGAACGATTCAGATCATAACATGACACCAGAGAGGGGGAAATGGATCCCCTGTTCTTTAACCTGTTCCTGAGATATAATCTCTCTCTCATCCAGCCCAGAGCAGAGACAATATCTTTCACGGGCAATCCACAAGAATCAAACGCAATTGCTGCAGAGGGAGAGATGATGATATTTGTTTTAAAGGCCTAGACTTCCTGCAAAAGGGAAGCAAGCCGGGTAAGATATTAGAAGCGATGTGACAACCGAGTCGATTTAAGGGAGCAGAGACAGCTTCACGCAGGGGTTTCAAAGAGAAAACTTAGGAGCCGAGTAAATGCGCACCCTGCCACACGGGGCTGTCAGTGCTATTGCTCGAAACCTGGTGTGTCGTGCGCCACGAGAGCATCGCTTCTTCCAAAGTGGGAGGGGGGGGAACCATGTAGATTTTAAACAGGCAGAAAATCAAGGAAATTGGCGAGGTGACAACCTGTTTGTGTTAGGAGTTTTGGTGGCGGAAAAACAAGGACGTTCCGGGGCATTTTTTTTTTCTTCCCCTGGGCAGGTTTGGGCATTTGACAATCGAGCTGGTTGTTTTCTGCATCTGCTGATAAAACTTGGCCTGTTAATTGCTGTAATCTCGTTTTAATTCCTGCTAAGATCATCTTGACACCATGTGGTCGTGTGCTTGTTTCTTACACGGCTTGGGGTCCTTTTTAACAGAATAGCAAGAGCGGGAAGGGACCTCGGAGGTTTTCTAGTCCAACCTTCTGCACAAGCAAGAAAAAGCCAATATCATTTCAGACCAATCTTTTGTTGGAAACCTCCAGTGTTGGAGCAGCCACACCTTCTGGAGGTAGATGGTTCCACTGGTTAATTGTTCTCTTTATCGGGAAGTTTCTCCTTAGTCCTAGGTTGCTTCTCTCCTGCATTGGTTTCCACCTGTTCCTGCCTTCAGGTGCTTTGGAGAATAGCAAAAAAAATAAATTCTTTGAAACTGTTAAATGGGAAGGCTCTCTGTGGCAAGCCACCATCCGACGTTGGTCTCTGCCAGGCTGGTAAGGAGACTGCAGGTACCCAGGTTGATATCTCAAATGTGGCCCTTTCTTCTGACATCTTCCCTAGGAGATTGGAAGGGAGAAATGGGTTTTTCATTGAAGAAGAAACGGAGAACGAAGGAAAAGTCACATTCACTTTGCTTCCAAGCTCCGAATATCCTTGACAGAAGACAAAAAACTCCCACACAAACAGTTACAAGAAGGAGGAAAAAAGCAACACAACCCAGGCGAGATAAGGGCTGGAGGACGTCCACAGATAACACACACTGGGAAGGGTGCCAAACTCAGAGAGGAACAATAAACTAGAGATATTTCCATGCTTTGTTTCCAGCGCTCGCCCATACGCATGTCCGGCCTCTTATTCAGTTGTCACAGCTGCAGCCCATGAAGAGGATCAAGGCCCTCTCCTCCCCAGTGGACCATGTCTCTCCCTTATCCTCTCCTCCCTGAGTGCCCTGCTCAGCCAGCCTCTGCCCTTCCCCAGCCTGCTCCACAACCTCCAGAACCACACTTGCACTCCCTGTCGGCTTTTCCTCCTCTCCCTCAGAGTCAGTCTCCACCAGGGGCATGACAGATCCGCTTAATGGCCAGATGGTTCATTCAACTGCCACACTGATTCCCTGAACAACTATTGCAAAAAAAAAAGGAGCATGACTCACTTAACAAGTGTCTTATTTGGTGATGGAATGTCTGATCCCAGTTGTGGTTGTGAGTCAAGGATTGCCTGTTTTATTTTTATTTTTTTGACTCATTGCGTGACAAGCAAATCCATTTTCCCTGTTCAAAGTCTTATCTGGGCATTACGATGCAACAGCCATTGTTATTCTTGTGGGTCGGTGGCATTTTGTTTTTATTGCGTTGCCTTGTTTGTTGTGTTTGGTTTCCAGCTCCTTTTTTCCTTGCTGCGTTATCCGAAAGCGACTCAGGGATAATGGGGAGAGGGCTGGGATGAATGTCAGCACTTGAGGCTGCTCGCCCGGCTAAACCCCGATAAAACCCTCTTCAGAGGCAGCTGGCATCTAATGAGCTTCAGGAAGGAGGGTGTCGAGGACCAGGAGGAAGGAGTTGAAGAGGAGATGATTGCCAGTTTGTCGTTTGGATGGGATTTAGCTGCCTCTTAAAAGTTATGTGTGACAGTTGCAACCTCCTGGGGTTTTGTGATTGCCATTTGAGACCTTCTGACAAGCAGAGTAAGCGGGGGGTAGCCAGATTCACTTAATGACCGTCAACAATCTGGGGAAAATGGTATGTCTGGTTAGGCAATAGAAAGAAAAAATAATGTAAAAGGATAAAAGCGTAGTTGGAAATTATGTATGTATGTATGTACAGGAAAATGGAATAATTGATGCTACAAACAACTGCAAAAATGTATATAGAATTTGTTTTTTAAAGGTGAAAATAAAAATTTATTTTAAAAAAACTAACAATTGCAGGGAAGGCTGTTGCAGTGAAGGGGAAGGGCAGTGAAGAGGACTGAAGGCTAAAACTGTCGAAGAACATCCCGAAAAGGCAACTGGACATTCTGACATTCAATCAGAGCAGAAGCAGAGAAATGTCTTCAAAGAAAAACCAGAAAGTCCATTTGCTTTGTGTAAATAAAGCATCTTTGGGGCAACCATGGCCTGGATGACTGAGAAGCTCCATAGATATTTAGCTATGAAGAATTGGGCATGTCTAGTCTATGGAAAATAACAGATAACGGATTAACAGAATTGGAAGGGACCTTGTAGGTCATCTAGTCCAAGCAGGGGACCCTACACCATTTCTGACAAATAGCAGTCCAAAGAAGGACCAGGGGAGACATGATGACCAGGCCAGTCTTCCAGCATTTGAGGAGCTTCCAGAAAGAAGAGGGGGGGGGGTCAAGCTATTCTCCAAAGCAGCTGAAGGCAGGACAAGAAACAACAGATGGAAACTCATCAAGGACAGAAGCAACCTGGAACTTAGAAGAAACTTCCTAACAGTGAGAACAATTAACCAATGGAACAACTTGACTCCAGAAGTTGGGATGGATGGATGGATGGATGGATGGATGGATGGACGGATGGCTGTTTTATTAAATCCATCACTGGAGGTTTTCAAGAAGAGACCGAACAACCATTTGTCTGAAATGGTCTAGAGTCTCCTGACCGTGTATATGATTGAACTCACTGCAAGCAAAGCCCCATCCAAAGACACGCAACAATCCAAGACCAGGATAAATGCAAGGCCCTTGTAGAAAACTTGCCATTCTTCTTCCTGTTTCTCTGGCACTCGGAGACCAAAGATCACGCTGATGTTCCTCCAGTTACCTTGTCCCTTTTTGTAGCCCTTTTTCAAGAGCTAACAGGTTGTCTACTTCAGCACCAGAGATGATTGCTGGAAGAACTGATGCAGCGAGAAAGGCCAGATGTTAAAGATGCTTGAGGGCTGCTGAGTGATTTAGTGCCCTTCGGGTTGTGGCTAATGAACTATCACGTTGTTGCCAGAAGGATCAAAACAAGAAAAAATAAAACATTGGACTCTGGAAGCAGCCACCAAGCCTGCCTTCTTCCCCATGAAAGTTGAATATGATCCCTTATCCCATAGAGATGACGGGATTTCTCCAATAAATTTGCAGCAAGGATGGAGCTCAGAGGAGACATGCGATGTGACAGATGCTTCACAATCTGGGATGCATATGGCCCGATTGGCAATAATACAATGGTTGAGATGATATCTGGGCATCTTCTACGTTCATAATTGCAGAAATGAACCTTCAGGTCATGCTCCCAACTTTCAGCAGACGGGAAGCTTGGGTTGCTACTTTCACGCCTAGATTTGAGGAGACGTTTCACTTCTGGATCTTTGGGAGGTATCCAAGATGCAACTCCCCAGCCAAATTGAAAATGGAGAGATTAACAGAGTTGGAAGGGACCTTGTAGGTCATCTAATCCAACTCCCCCTGTCAGAGTGTTTGCAGCGTGACTACCAGTATGAGACAACCCAGGAGCAAAACACAGCATACAGAGACTTAGACATTTAACAGTGGTTTATCTTCAACAGTTATATACAGAAATATACATGGTAGGCAAATACCTTACAAGCAATCTTTCTTCTTCTTAACTCTACACGGAGAACTCTGCAATGGAAACTGGACACAAGGAGAGAGAACATGCCCTCTAATGGCTGCCTTTATATAAACACCTCTTAAAGGGATAGAACCCATCCCCAGTCTTAAAGGGAAATACCCATGCTATGCTGATTCATTCCTATTGCATCAGCCACATCTGGTCAGTTTCACTGCTGATTGGCTCTTAAATCCCAAGACCTTAACTCCCCCACCCAAGCATGAGACCCCAAACCATTTCTGACCAATGGCAGTCCAGTCTCGTCTTGAAAGCCTCCAGTGATGAAGGTCCCGCAACTTCTGAAGGCAGCTTCTGTTCCATGGGTTGATTGATGGAACCGTTGAGACCTCTTTCGTGAAAGATGGTGAGCAGAGGACAATCAGATCAAAAGCAACAGGAATGTTGTTTAAATGCAATTTATTCCTGGCTGTCATTCACTCATCAGCCTGCTCACGTCAACTGTTGCTCTAAATCAGGAGGATCTCCAACCTTGGCAACTTTTAAGACCTGTGGCTGGGGAATTCTGGGAGTTGAAGTCCACCGGTCTTAAAGTTGCCAAGGTTGGACACCCTCCACTCTAAATACTGAATTTAACTTTGGGTTTTTTCACCGCGCAGTCTGGAGAAAGCAGCAGGTCACCGGAGCGGGAAGAGAATTTCAGTTCAGCTTCATATAACTCCCAGCTTCTAAGTATTAGCACAGTAATGAATTTCTCCTCACTTGGAGAGAAAAATATCATTGAAGGCTGTCAAATTAATTGATCCTCTCAGCAGTTCCTCTTCTGTTTTCTGCCAGGCATGGCTTGCTGATCTGTTGAATCGTTTCCCAAGTCAACCTGCAATCCTGGAGGAGAGACCGAAGCCAATGATAGCTGTTAAAATTAGAAAAATACGGCCCATTTTGTTTCAAAGGAGACCTTTTAAGTTTATTCAACAAAAAGGGACTGTTGTGCTATCTGTCTGATTGCTTCTGAGGTCAACATGGGTCAAGATAGATTGATGGATGCATAGGAATAGAAGAGAAGAGAAGAGAATATGGCGTAGAGTAAGTAGAGTAGGGTAGAGTAGAGTAGAGAAGAGTAGAGAAGAGAAGAGAATTGGAAGGAACCTTGGAGGTCTTCTAGTCCAACCCCTGCCCTGGCAGAAACCCTAGACCATTCCAGACAAAGGTCTGTCCAATGTCTTCTCAAAAACCTCCAGTGATGGAGCACCCACAAATTCTGGAGACAAGTTGTTCCACTGGTTAATTGTTCTCCCTGTCAGGAAATTTCTCCTTAGTTCTAGGTTGCTTCTCTCCTTGATGCGTTTCCACCCCTTGCTTCTTGTCCTGCCTTGAGGTGCTTTGGAGAATAGCTTGATTCCCTCTTCTTTGTGGCAGCCTCCTCTTCTTTGGGGAAGATGGATGGATGGATGGATGGATGGGTGGGTGGGTGGGTGGATGTGGTCTGCTGCTCCTTCTTTTTTGTGGTGCAAGAAATGTGTTGTGGAAATGACGGTGGTGGTGTTGCAATGCGCATTGTGTTTTAGTAGATATTGCAAGCTTCTGAGCCCAAAAGAAAGATGGGATGTAGCAGTTGCTAAACGCATGCAGCTTGACCCTGGATCTGACCTTTGCCTGAGCCTCCTGTGGATATCCTCCAGCCCTCTGTCCAGCTTTGACATGCTTCATCTCCAGTATGCTTGACAGTTCCCATGACCTACTGTTGACAAGTACTAAAAGGGAGGTTGGAGAAAAAAATTGCCTCCCCACTTAAAACAATGTTCTCAGGATGGTAAACGGATACAGAATTCCTGGTGTGCCTCAAAGGCTTGGGGCTATCATCAGACAATACTCCAGAAATCAACTGGTTCTTCTCAGGGCTCCCACCGTAATCTGGAGAGCACTTATTTCTTTGTGGTCTTCCAGGAGTTCTTAAAATATATGCCTCAGTATCCCTTTCCTTCGGCTATGGGGTGATGGGAAATTAAAGTTGTGAATGCTCCAATACCGGAAGTTTTTAAGAAGAGATTGGAGAATCATCTGTCTGAAATGGTAGAGGGTCTCCCTTCTGTGCTGGGAGTTGGACTAGAAGACCTCCAACTCTGTTATCCTGTTCAAGCAGGGACTTCTTCCCTCTCCTTCTTTGCTAGACCCACATCCTCTGCTCAACGTCGGTGACTTTGCCTGAAAGTGTCAAAACACGTATTGCTATTCTTGTTTCCTAATGTGTATCGAAGTTCTGCCTAAGGGCATGAAGCTGCGATGAAATCAGAACTTAGAAGAGCAAAGATGACGAAACCTTGTGTGAAGTACAGATGAGATTTGCTACTCCAGCCTGAGCAGGCCTTCTTTGAAACGGTGAGGCTTTGGAGAGGGAAAAAAAAAATCACTCATAATTGCTTCCCTTCCTTGTGTGAAGCTCGCCAGCCTGATCCACATGACTCAGTGCTCATCCTTCTGAATGGAGATGCTACCAGTCAGTAGGGTTAACACCGATCTAGACGGTGGAAACATCTGCTTCCGTTGAACTCCATTTCTTTTGTTCTTCAGCTGCTTCCCTTCATGCAGATTGTTTTTCTGCCACCCTCGTTTCCTCTTGGAAGAACGTGGGGGAAAACTCAACTCAATGGATTAATCACACCCCGCTGATCTTCTGTGCCATTGTGAAGCCGTTGTCCCCCTTCCGGAGGGGCCAGCCTCTCTTGTGTTCCCCCTCCTGACTCCCATAACCCTGGTTTAGCTTCACCCCCACGGTCTCTTTCAAAGAGATGAGTCTGTCACGGAAAACAAGGGAGCTGATTTAAAGCAGGCAGCTGGTAGAATTTGAGGTCTTCACCAGCCCACCTGCCTTGTGAATCATTGAAGCAAATACTTCGAGCGGAGAACTTCAACTGGGTTTTCATCATTATATATTTGGGGGTGTGTGTGTGTGTGTGTGTTTATGCAAGCTAAGGAAAAGAGCGAGAAGAAAGCTAATATTGGTGGGGAGAACCCAGAGGTGGGATTCAAATTTCTTAACAACTGGTTCTGTGGGTGTGGCCTAATTTGTGGGTGTGGCTTGGTGGTCATGTGACTGGGTGTGGCTTGTGTGTAAATATTGTAAATATATAGGTAAAGATTGAATTTTTTTTATTTAAAAAAAAAGGAGCAACTTTTACCCAAAATCAGGCAAAGCAGGCAGGCAGATGGAGCTGCTTGCAGAATCACAGCTTCACTCCCAGATCTACCTTTCTGCAATCTGCTGCCTGAGTCTGCACTGAAAAATAGAAGCTTCAGTCCTAAGGAAGGTTCAGCTCTGCTCTCAGGCCACTTCTCCCTCTCCCAACCCTCTGAATACCACCCCTGACCGGGCCTCAGGAAAGCCTCCTGGGCGTGGCGGGTGGGGAGGGGAGGAGCCAGCCAGTGGTGCGATTTGCCGGTTCTCCAAACTGTGCAGAATCGTAACAACTGGTTCTATAGAACTGATCCGAACTGGTAGAATCCCACTCCTGGGAGAATCATAAGGTGTGTTATTGGTGGCTTCCTACTCAGATGGTCTTCTGGACGGGAGGTAGTTCAGCATCTGTGCCACATCCTGATCCTTTGACCATCAACTTAGGGACATAAAAGCATCTTATTCCATGAAGAGAGGGATACCCCTGGAGCTCTTTTCTCAGAACAGGGGCGGGGAACATTCGGATGAAGCTGCACCGCTATTCCGATATCTCTAAAACAACTTGGTTGGAGAATTGTAGTTTGATGGTAGTCAGAAGACTTGTATAACCTCGGTGCTACTTCCATCTCATTCTTGACCTGAAAAAGTTGCTTTCATGGCACCGTCATGTAGAAATTGAGTGTGGCTTTCCTCCAGGGTCTTCATCTTCTTCTGGTTTTCATGCAGGTCTCCCCTCCCCATCCTTAAGAGTCCTTAGGACCAAAGAGAATGCTGGTTTTCAAATGATAACATGAGAAGAACCTAGGTTGGCCAGAAAGCTTACGTAGAACTTCACGTTGGTCTTTGCCAATTCCAACCTCCCCTTTTTTTACTCAGTTTATTTTCCAGTTTCCATCCCAACTCTGGGGAAAAAATAGCTTTTTCCTTCACTGGAAGTCATTTCTAATTGTCCGTCCCTTTTTCATCGTAAGCTCACTTTATATATCAAGCTGGCAACACAAGGTCAGAGGTTTCAGCAAGAAGCAATTATTATAATGTGTGTGTGTGTGTGTGTGTGTGTAAAACAACACCAGCCATCCACTCTCATTGTACAAAAGAAATATTGTAGACAAGAAGTTAGTCGTACAAGGAGCAGGAAGAAACACGTCTTTCTTTGATGGATAGAAAGCAAAGCATCCTTGAATTGTTGAATGTCCTGGGGCAGGAGATGTTTGTAGCATGATGATGTCACTTGAGACATCAAGACCTGTCAGTTGCTAAGATTTAAAAATCACCCATCTCCCAAAAACTGCCACCATCCCCATGTCCCATGATCCATATTCCTCCTTTCCCATTTTTAATTTCTCTTACCACAACTTGCCTTTCATTAGAAATGATTGACTTCTTCCTGGGGACCTGATATTTGGAGGAAGCTGATTAAAGAGTTGAGTTTCCGGACTTTGATCACAGTGTTTCTCTCCCCCTCCCCTTCAGAGTAAAAAATTTAAATATACAACTCTTCAGAACTCACCTGTTTGAAATTTCAGGAGTCTACAGCTCCTTTTTGTGATGTCTTTTTCTCATCACTCTTCTACTGTCTTGGTTCTTCACCACTTGGGTAGGTGATCAGAAGATGCTTCTGGAAATCGTGAACGTTGTGACTGTTTCAGGAATTCTTACATACCTGGGACATTTTTCTACCTATTTCACAAAAAGCGGCTTAACTAGTTATAGGTTTCTGCTATGTCTTCACATTTCAGTGCAAGATGAGATGCATTGCTGCTGTTGATCATCCTCTGGAATATACCCTGGTTGGCCGGCTGTGGACTCCTCGTTTCTTCAGACCCTGCTTCATGTCAGTGGCCTTGAGTCCTGAGAAGCAGCTCAGTGTCAAAACAGTGTCATAAATCAATAAATCAACCAACAGTGTCCCAAATAATTGAAACGCCCAGCAGGGAACAGTGGTCAGTCTGATGTTTGGAGGCACTGCACACTTTGTATGCTGGACAAGGCTCGATCAAAACAGAGGATGTAACTATCCACCAACTCATAACCAGAAGAAATAAGAAACATCTACAAGAAAAATAGAATTTGGAGCCATCAGGATCTAAGCACAAACATGTCCTTTCTGAAGCTGGAATTATTTTGACCACATCTGGATTTCTCTCATTATTTAGAATCTTCTTCTTCCTCTTTTTTTTTGCCTTCTAACCCCCCAATTTTAGAGGAGAAAGGGGCTGTTGTTTGAGGAGGGGACCCCCTTTTGTCCTTTTTAGAATCAGAGGGGAAATTGTTCACCTCCCTTTCCCCCCCCCCCAAAAAAAACCCCACCACCTTTCCTCCCTTCTTTTCCCCAGCCTTTCATTTTTAACATCAAGATTCCAGCAGGGGTTTGTCTGAAGAAGCAGCGTTGTGTTTCCAGAGACGACTGTTGTGCATGGACAGTGAGCCTGCTGACATTTAGAAAAATCTCAGAATGTTAAGCAAGAAGGGAAGGAGGAGAGAGAAAAAAACCCAACGGATTTTCCAGCGAAAAGGTCAAAGCTAGAGGGGGGAGGATGTAAAACGAAGAGAAAGAAAAATATTGCTTTTAACATCAGTTTCCCGGTCTGCAAAAGGATCTGAGTCGGGTTGAATTGGGATTTAGGAAACAAGAAACCAAGCTCGGAAACAGAGCTGGACAGCGGCGAGCACAGGTGTTGCCATACGAGAATGGGATGGAAGGAAATGTTCCAAGAAGAGAGCAGATGCGTGAAAAAAAATTAGCAAGACATGATTTAACCGTGTGAATTTGCTCCTGGGTCTGCGGGAAGTGAACGTCTTTTAAGTGCTTTGATTTGAACTGGCAATGCTATTTTGGCTCGCTGGGTGTAAGAAAAAGAGCTTGCCTTTTTGAGGTCTCTTCATGTCCCTTTGAGATGCTCCAGCAACTTCTGGGCATGACCTTCTGGAGGTGTTGGAGAAGGTCCTCCCAAATGAGATGAGGCATCTTTTGTGGCAAGGGCATGAAAACTCTTGTGAACAGCTTTGGGGTATTTGAGGCAGAAGCGAAAGAGCCTCAAAACCAAGCAAAAACATTTTTTTAAAAACAAACCATGCCTTTATACTATAGTTGTGCCACATGGTTTCCCCACTTGACAGAGGGTCTGTGGGGAGGATCTTGGAAGCAGGATCAACTTATTCTCCAAAGCGCCTGAAGGTAGAACAGGAAACAACGGGTGGAAACTAATCAAGGAGAGAAGCAACTGGAACTGTGGAGACATTTCCTGATCAGGAGAACAATGATCCAGTGGAACGAGTTGCCTCCAGAAGCTGTGGGTGCTCCAACACTGAGATTTTAAAGAAGAGACTGGACAGACCATATGGATTGCTACATTCATAGAAAACTCATCACGGTACATTGACTTGGCCTAAAATCTGCAGAAAGGGTGCTGGTTTTTCCATGATGGATCTTGAACTTCAATCAGGTGCTAACCAAACATGGACTCAATCCATGTAAGCTTCCCGAATATATTTTGGAAGATTAGAAAGATGGTGCCTTGGAGTTTAAGGATGGTGATGTTAAGGTTGCAATTTCCCACTGGCGTATAGGACAGAAGGAACAAGGGGCTGTCCTCTTCTCCTTTATTGTTTCTTGTCCTGCCTTCTGGTGCTTTGGGAGGACTTCTTCATAGGAGCCCCTCATAAATGGGAAGACTGCTATCATGTCTCCCCCTAGTTCTTCTTTTCAATAGACTAGACATACCCCATTCCTGTAATTTATTCCTGTAAGTTATTTGTTATTGGGCACAAGCATTTGTTAATCAATAAGTGTCAGCATCTAATCGGTTATGACTGATTTTGAAACACAAGCAGGCTTAGCTCTGGATACTGGATACTTGTATCAGAACAGAGGTGGTATTCAGCCAGTTCTGACAGGTTCTGGAGAACTTGTAGTGGAAATTTTGAGTAGTTTCATTCCACTCTATCTTGCTTTGGCCATAGAATCAAGGGAGAAGATGTTGCAACCAGATGAGCCCCAAGAAAAAGAAATGAGCTTCCAAGGAAGAAACCACACCTGGCAGAGCAAACGACTGTATAAATCACCAGCACACCCCCTTGCCCTGGTCATGTTACCTCGCCTGGTCATGAAACGTCTGCCAGTACAAGAAGCAAGACCCTAACAGGCTGAAGATGGCTACTTTAAGAGGGTCAGGATCGGAGCTGAGTTGCAAATGCATCTCCTCCGTGTTCAAATATTCATCCTTGCTTTTACATCCTTCGTCTAGGGCAGCGTGTGCCTCAACCTCAGCCGCTTTAAGATATGTGGACTTCAACTCCCAGAATTCCCCAGCCGGCTTTTATATTTAAAGCCCTGAATAATTTACCAGTTTCTAGTGTTAAAAGGAAGATGGATGAGGCACTCCTCTCCCCAAGGAGAGTGAATCTTGTCTTAAGCAGGAAGGCAGTTGTGCTAAAGGCTCCTCCGAAGGATGCCAAGAGTTGAAATTTGGAAGCCCACCTTGTCGCAGGCAGCCAATTGTGCATTTATTGTGGGTGTGTTAGAAAAGACACTCTCTAGCAGTGCTGGCGGGATTAGAAATAGGTTTTGCGTTGGAGGAAAAGAAGGCAAATCAGTGGCAAAGAATCTATTGGGTCTAAAAGCTTTAAGTTTGATTCTGGGCATTTTTATGCATTCATTCATTCAACAGAGTTGGAAGGGACCTTGGAGGTCTTCTAGTCCAACCCCTCTGTTCAAGCAGATCCTATATCATTTCAGACTGGTTGTCCAGTCTCTTGAAAACCTCCCGTGGAAACCTCAGCAACCTCTGAAGGGAAACCATTCCATTGATTAATTGTTCTCACTGTTAGGAAATTTCTCACTTCTAAGTTGGTTCATTCAATTTCTATAGCCACCCATCTCAATCATTGACTCCGGGCAGTTCAGGCTGGGCTTCTGAAGAAACCTCCTACCATTTTCCCAGGCTGATCCTATTTCAATGTTGGAGCACTCTCTGTGTCTCCTTTGGAAGAGATGCCTTCCCTGATTAGAAGAATTGTCCTCTCTCATGTCTTGTGGTTGGAGCGGAGTCGTTTAGAAATACAATGGAAGTGAGGTCTCCAGTTGTGGAATGGGACAACTTGCCACATGGCCAATTTGCCATGGCCAATTCACTATGGCCCACTCGCTGAGGGAGAACTCAATTTTATTATTTAAAATAATTGTTTTAATGGTTGTCCTTCACATTTCATTTTGTACCTCCTTTAGCATCCTTTTCTTTCATGATTCTATTCCACTGTTTCTTTGATATTAGTGTAACTCTTGTCCCATGGAGAGTTGGCCATGGCAAGTTGCCCACGGCGAGTTGTCATAGACCCTTCCAGTTGGATTATCAGATTATCTTCCCAATCGAGGGAAAGCCAGGGAGAAGAATGGCGAGGAGGGGGAGGCCATTGATGGGTTAAGACAATCCAACTTTTCTGGGACAGGGGAAAGAGATGTTGGTCTATCGCTTCACCCCTGTGGGAATCGGTGTTCTTGATTGATCGCCTTCTGTGGCACTCTCTTCTCCTGCCCCTCTTCGCTCGATGGGTCCTTTCAAGTTAGTTTTCAAAACATTTTCCGCCTTCTTCCATCGCTGGGTAATTCATTATTCATCTGAGGCTGGTGCTGAGACTGTGGAGATGCAGAAGCTTTAATAATGGCCCAATTAAATTGTGTGTTGAACACCTGCCCAGCAGTAGATAAAATTACCTTGATTGGAATCGGATAGCAACGGCAAACATGCTACAACATAAATACGGTTTGGAGGGGGAAATGGCCCCAGTGGGTAAATAATGGTTTTCCTTTCCTTTCTCCTTCCTTCTCTCTGTTTTTTTTGTTTTGTATTGTTTCCTTGTTTTGTTTTCCCGCGCAGGCTTCTGGGGCAAAGATGCAGCTGCTGGAAACCGAATTTTCGCAGACGGTCCGTGACCTGATCGACTTTCACCTCCTGCAACAGAACAGCATCCCCGCCTTCCTCAGTGCGGTCACCCTCGAACTCTTTGGGCGCCAGACGTTGCCTTACTCGCTCCCGCTGGGAAGTGCCACCCCTGCGTCAGCCGCTCGGGGCTCACAGATGGAGACGGGCTCGCAGGACGCCTGCCGAGGCCCCAATCCGTAGAGTAACCTTCTTCCTCCCTTTTCCACTCCCTCCCTTATTTCTTTCTTCCTTCTTTCTCTCCCTCCTTTCCTCCTTCCTTCCTCCTCCCTTCCTTCCCAGTTCCTCCCTCCCTTTCCTCCCTCCCTCCTTTCTTTCCTTCCTTTCTCTCCCTTCCATCTGTCCTTCCCTCCCTCCCTCCCTTGCTCTGTCCCTCCCTCTTAGCCATTCTACCACTTCCTCCTTCCCTCCCTTCCCTCCTTTCTTCCTTCTTTCTCTCCCTCCTTTCCTTCTATCTGTCCTTCCCTTCCTTTCTTCCTCTCTCCATCCCTTCCTTTCTTCCTCCTTCTCCTCCCTCCCTCCCTTTCTTTCTTCCTTCTTTCTCTCTTTCCTTCTATCTGTCTTTTCCTTCCTTCCATCCCTCTTCCTCCCTCCCTTTCATCCCTCCCTCCCTTCTTTCTCTCCCTTCCTTCCATCTGTCCTTCCCTCCCTCCCTTGCTTCTTCCCTTCTAACCCTTCTTTCTGCCACTTCCTCCCTTCCTTTCTTCTTTCTGTCCCTTCCTACCTTCTGACCTTCCCTCCTTCTTTCTAACCCTCCCTCCCTCCCTCTACAGCTGTTCAAAAAGGAAGCATTATATATACATCTATTTCTCTGATCTTCCGCGTCTTATTCTGTGCAGGTTTTCCTCCTTCCTTTTCATATTATTCTGATATTTTCTGCCTATTTGACAACAGTGCAATCCAGAGAAATGAGCAGCCATTTAAAGAGGGGCGGGTGGGTTTTGCCCCTCACCTGCAAAAGCCAATCTGATCTGCTCCGCCTTCTGTTTAATGCTCCTTCTTCCGTAGGGAGAAACTGAGGCAAGAATTGTTTTTGAGCTCGGAAGTGGCAACCTGTGCATTGATGTATCAGGATACATGTTAAATAAAGTTTGATTTGTTTGTTATTGTGGCGTGCGCTTTTATCCCTGATGTGTAGCTGCTCGTGTTCTGCAGGGTGCAGGAACACACAGATATGGTGGGTAGCTGAGCTCTTGAAGGGGGAAAACATTTTTCTGAGTGGACCATCTTGGAAACAGGTCCTGGGCCTCTTCCTGTTTCTTTCTTCCTTTTCTTTCATCTGTCTCTTGCTTTCTATTTCTCTCTCCTTTCCTCTTTTTTCTCTCTCTTTTCCTTTCTCTTTCTCTTCCTTTCTTCCTTCCCCCTCTCCCTCTCCTCTTTCTTTCCTTCCTTCCTTCTTCTTTCATTTTTCTCTCTTGCTTTCTATTTCTCCCTTTTTCCTTTCTTCCTTCCCCCTCTCTCTCCCTCTCCTCTTTCTTTCCTTCCTTCCTTCCTTCCTTCCTTCCTTCCTCTTTCTTTCTCTCTTTCTGTTCTTTCTCTTTTTCTGTTTCTTATTCTCCCTGTCTTCCTTTTCTCTTTCTCGTTCCCTTTTTTCTCTCCCCTTCCTTTTTCTTTCTCTTTCTCCCCCCTCTCTGCTGCTCAGGAGCTTGGCCTGAAGATGGATAGCCTGCCCCTCAGCACCAGGGAAAGGCACCCTGATTTGTATGCACCGTGTGGTGTGGAGAGCTGCCTTCATCAGTCATGGAGAAAATGAATTGTGACGTCAGCTCCGAGTTCCTCAATTGGCCCAATGAAAAAAGCTACAATTGCCTGTATTAAAAGAAAATAAACCACACACAACAACAATTCACTGCCATTTTCCAGGAGAAATGAAGTAATTAATAGTTTATTATTAGCCCAGTATCTTGGCAAAACAGAGGCGTAGGGCAGGAAGCAGACACAAGTGGACTCAGAAGTTGAGTCTTCTTTCCATTGGGCAATGGACTCCCAGAAGTCGGATTTGTGGTCAAACGATACACAGCGTTGCAGTGGTAAATTGGTCCAGATATGGTTTGGTGTTGGTCTGCAAGCAATTTTGAATATTTATTCCTGTGCTTTGCATAAAAAGTTGTTCTGACCAAGGCTTCCTAGACTGTAATTACACACACGCTTATTGTAGAAACGAGTCTTATTTTATTGCAACATTGGGAATTGTTTTCATTCCCAGCCGGTAATGAATCTCAAACAGTCCCTCGAGATAAGCACCCACCTTTCTTTCCTGTGAAGTGCTGCCAATAACAGAGGTGTCCAATGAACTAGAAAGAAAACCAACCAAGTACAAAGAGCTTCAAGAATGAATCTGAACTGAACAAACAACTTTGCTTCCTGCAAAGGTTTCTTCACCTTTGTCTGTCCTTTATCCCTTAGGGGAGGGGCAATCACCTACCAGCCTTACTCCCGAGTCGCCCCTTTTGTGTCAGCTGCTCTCGCCTTCTAGCAGCTCTGCGCGCACACGCACTGGGAACAGGCTCCCCTTGTTCCTCTGCCTTGCTGCTGCCAGACTTTGAAGGCACCCCACTCCCAGATGGTCCTGGCCCCATCCCTGCATCGGATGCAGGATCCTTGTCTGAGTCCTCTCCAGACTCCCGGACTGGTCTCCGTTCTTCTTCACTGTCCGATTCCGCTGCCGGCTTCACTGGCTACCAGCAAACCACAACACAAGTCAGTTAAATTGTGATGAAACTCAATTTTTTTCTTCATTCTAGAGTTCCTGTTTGAGGATAAACCTTCACGTTTCCTCAAACAATAACTTTGGGAAACTTCCAACAAACTCAGGCAGCTTTAAATAATTAAAACAACAACAACAACTGTTTGTAAGCTAATCTGGGCTTGCCAGGAAGCAAAGTGACATGGTTCCCTTAGGTGATTCAGCAAAAAGGATGTAGAAGACAAGAAAGAATACTTTCTTGTCACCACATCTCCCCATCATAGTAGCGGGAAGCCCTTGTGACATGATGGACACATAACTTCTAAGTTTTCCCCAAGTCATTTCTGACAGTTTCTTTCACAGCAGGTATGGTAAGTAGCTTGACTCTACTGGGGCTTTTGAGGACCAACATTCTGCCTTGAAAGAAGTGATGTAAAGGAAAAAGAACTAAATCAAAGCCAACTCTTCGGATCTTCTGAGTCTCCATTACAGAAGAAGTTCAGATGTTCTGCTGCCCAAGTACAGTCCATTAATGTAATCGTTATTGTTCCAGTCCTCTAAGCTTCTCTTCGGACATTCTGCTTGAAGGAATAATTGATTTTTTTCTTGGTCTTTGTTTTCTTTCTCTATGGTTGGGTTGCAGTGTGGATCCATCTTTCTCTCAGCCCCCTGGCTTCACTTCCTTTGCTTAAGTCTCCAACTTTCTCCATCTCGTTTCTCCTTATCTGGTCTTCCAGGACCTGATAGGAAGTAATCTTGATTTAGACAGGAGCTACGTTTAAATAAGGAAAAAGTTAACTTTAGGACCATTAGCTACAATACCTTGCATCTTCAAAATAATAAGGGAAATTGCTCCTCACAGTTCAAGAAACAAACTCATTGCCTGCAGGGATTGAGAAGGGAATTTACCATTCTTCACTCCCTTCCTACATTCTGTGCAATTAAATTGACAAGAGTGGTTGCTGGCTTCTTCAGGCCCACACACATACACGCAACCATCTATATACAAATCTTGTTCATTGTGAATCAAGTAGAGATGTTCTATAGCTCAATGTTATCCATAAGAACTTTTGAAGAGTGACCCAGCTTTTTGAAGGTCTTATGACTGGATTGCGAACATCTCGACAATTCTGACGGCTGCATGACTATTTATGGAGCATTGGGCACTCTTAGAAACAAGATTAGATGTTGATCTTGTTCCTTTGCAAACTCCCCAGAAATTCTCCTTGTTGCCCAAGTGTTGAAGATCATGAGTAAGCAGCAAGAAGAGGAGAAGCTACTGAAGAATTCTAGATGATCCAGAGTAGATCAGGCTTTCTGGCTCCCAATCATTTATCAATACAGAAGCGTTTGCAATGCCCCCTTGAAAATCACCAACATTGTAGCTTGAAATCACACTTTTGAAAAACATTTTTAACTCATTTTTCTTCTGAACACTAAGGAAGTTGTAGCCTGTTGTAGATCATGTGTTGGTGAAACCTGTTGCATTAGCAGAGCATTTACCATATCTGAGATCTCCAGCTGCGTTATGGCTCCCTGGGAATGCTAGTGTGTGTCCAGTTGCTGAAAAAATGAAAGAAAACCATGGAATCCAGATGGAAAAACTAGATCACTGTCAAAGGATCCATCAAGCCACAAAGGACAACCGTTGTAACCCTTCAAGGCCACCCAAGCACTTGTTCACTAATAGTAAAACTTCTGGAAAGACTACAGTCAACAATCCCAAATTCTCCCACATCTGATTTTGTTGTTCTCTTCTGGCTTTCATGATGAATGTGGCTGATTCTAGAAACTATAATCCAACGTTTCAATTGCAGCTTCATTGTTTTAATTCATTAATCATGGTGGTTTTATTATTCTGTTTTTCCCCTGCGTGTAAATGTCTTGCTGTAAATTGAACTTCAAGGTGCCCTAGAAGGTTTTAAATAAATCAACAGATTATTATGGAATGATGAACCTCTTGCCTCCAGGGCAGTTTTTATGGCAAGACTTCAAAACCTATTCTAGATCATTTTTAGGTCTGTCGTACACTGACCAAAGAGGCTTGCTTGTGAGATGGTTGGCTATATAAATTAGTTTAATAAATAATAACTATTACCAGCCCAGATCAAGGCAGCACTTGTTTGGCATCTGGTGGTTGAAGAAAGCCAGAGTTTTGGTCTCTTAACATTCTTGGTTAACACGGCAATATTTTAAAACAAGTTTCTCTTCCTAAAGTTATTGGGTTTCTTTTCCAATTTGAATATATATACTCCATCAACCAATCAAGAAACAACAACACAGCCAACAGCACATCCAACCAATCAGCAAACACCAATTCCATCAACCAATCAAGAAGCGACAACACAGCCAAAAACACAGCCAACCAACCTGCTTACAGCAGAGCCAGCACACCACACCTCCCCTCCAGTATTTATAGAGAGAAGGCAGCTCAGATCACGCTTTGCTGGCACAAGCACAAAGCTGAAGACACCAGCCTGAAGATGGCGAGTGGGATCTCGTCGAAACGTTGCCAAGGTATTCTCAATCTTACACGGGACAAGACCCGAATACACCAAGACCTACATACCTTTACCCATGAAAATTTGTTTATAGCATGTGTCAGTTTGCTTAGTTTGGGGGTCTATAAACACATAGCCAGACCTCAAACTCGGAGCCAAACCAAGGCCCGGAATGTCACATCACAGCCTTCCACCCAGGACACTACATCACAGAACTCAGGAGATTACAACACAAAACATCAGGAGGTTGCAACACAGACAACGACCCAGGAGACTACAGCACCACACCCAGGATGTCACAACAATAGAACTCAGAAGGTCATCACACAGCCCATTACCCAGGTCGTTACAACACAAAAGGCTGAGAGACACACAGCCAGCACCTCAGCCACACAGGGTCTCAGGAAAAAGCCATCCAATCTGCATACATCAACTCCATCTACCAATCAAGAAGTAACAACACAGCCAACTCTGGAGTTTAAAGGGAAAACAGCCACAATCACACACTTCTCCCAGGAGAACAAAGCTGAAGACACCAGCCTGAAGATGACGGATGAGATTTCATCGAAACGTTGCCAAGGTATTCTCAACCTTACGGACAAGACCAATACACCAAGACCTACCTTTACCGTGAAAATCTCTGAAAACAAATATATATATATATATATATTCTTTTCCAATTTGAATATATATGTATGTATGTATGTATTATTTATTATTATTTATTTATTATTGGGACTTGTATGCTTCCCCATCTCCGAAGGCTCAGGTGACTCACAATTAAAACAACAACAATAAATAATTAAGAAAGAATTAAACTAACAAGCCCCAAGGAAATATAATTACAAAAATACAAAAGTAAAAGCCACCCCACCCAAAGAGTCACAGCCTGGATTGGTTAAACAACCAGGTCTTCAAGTCATGGCGAAGGTCTGGAGGTCAGGGGCCAGGCGGAGCTCCAAAGTTGGTTCCAGAGGTCAGGGCGAGGCAGAATAGGCCGTCATCAGGGGACCCAACCGGCATTGCCCAGCCGGCGGGACCCCAAGGAGTCCTTGTCTATGTGCTTCACAGAGGCTGGTAGTATTCGATGTCAGCAGGAGTTGCTCCCTTAAATAGTAAGGACCCATGTCATGAAGGACTTTGTATGTTAAAGTTAAAACCTTGAATCTCACCCGGAGTGCAACCGGCAACCAATACAGGCATACCATACAATGTATGTATGGTATTCAGCTTTGTTCGGGTATTTTCCCATGTCTGACAGACGAACCCAATACACAGGCCTGATGATGGCAGATGAGATTCTGGTGAAACGTCACTACAACTTTAAAAGCACAACTATAATGACATGGGAAAATACCCGAACAAAGCTGAATACTATACATATAAATACCCGTGAAAACTTAAGAATATATATATATATATATATATGGGGTAAGAGAAAGAGAGAGAGAGAGAGGGAGAGAAAATCAAATCAATTGCACATAATGTCAGATACAATGGAGAGAACCAGGCTGAGAAACTGTCCCAGGATAATATTTTTATTCCTTTCTCTCCAACTTTCCTGTGTGGATTTAATAAACCCTCATCTAGTTATGTCAATCTGTTCTGTTCTCGCTGTCACAAGGGGTTGAAATAAGATATTTTAGCATTCAGAAGAGTGGCAAATGTAATGCCTCAGGTTAACCCTGAGCTGATTCAGATGTTGGAAGGCAGAAGGAAGACAGTTTTCTACCATTCCGTCCAAATACTGTTATTCTGCTAGGCCCATCCGTGGTTGGGAGACAACTGCTAACTGGTGAATCAAGAATGCTGTGGTCAACCACATAATACAGAAGAATGGAGTTAGAAGGGACCTTCTAGTCCAAACTTGGCAAGTTTAAGACTTGGGGACTTCAATTCCCATAAGTGAAGTCTTGTGGGATCCAACTCAACGAATCAAATTCAAAAAATTTCAAAAATGAAATTCAATGTAGAGGATAGTAAAATCTTACTCTTAGGCAAGAAAAACCCAAAGGACACATACAGATTGGGTGAAACCAGGCTCAATAGCAGGAACTGGGAGAGGAATCTTGGAGTCTTAGTGGACAACCAGCTAAATAGGAGCCAGCCGTGTGCAGCAGCAGCCAAAACAAGCCCATGCAATCCTAGGTTGCATTAACAGAGGGATACAATCAAGATCAAGGGAGGTACTAATACCACTCTATAAAGCCTTAGTAAGATCACATCTAGAGTACTGCATCCAGTTTTGGTCACCACACTATAAAAAGACCTTGAACCTCTAGAAAGAGTGCAGAGAAGAGCAACCAGGATAATTAGAGGACTGGAGACTAAAACATATGAAGAACGGTTACAGGAACTGGGCATGACTAGTCTAGTGAAGACAAGGACCAGGGGAGACACAATAGCATCTTCCAATATTTGAGGGGCTGCCCCAGAGAGGAAGGGGTCAAGCTATTTTCTAAAGCACCTGAAGGCCAGACAAGGAATAATGGATGGAAACTGAACAAGGAGAGATTTAACCTGGAAATAAGGAGAAACTTTCTGACAGGGAGAACAATCAACCCATGGAACAGAAGTTGCCTTCGGAAGTCACTGGAGGCTTTCAAGAAGAGACTGGACTCCCATCTGTTAGAAATGGTCTGGGGTCTCCTGCTCGGGCACAGGTTGGACTACAAGGTCTCTTCCAACTCTGATTATCCAACTCTGATTATCTGTTAACTCCCAGGCTGGCTGGGGAATCCTGGGAGCCAAAATCCACAGGTCTTAAACTTGCCAAGTTGGGAGACTCCTGTTCTAGTCCACCCCTCTGCTGAAGGACTATGACTCTGGGAAGTCTTAAGTCTTGGATTACTAGTGCATTCTTTTTTTTCCCCTCTTCCCAAATTCCCAAATCCAGTGTAGCAGCCCCTGTAAATGGGTCTCATTAAACTCAACTTAATGAGAAGGAATTGGCTGGTTCAGGTAATCTTCACAGCTCCAGAACCTAGTTCCAGAACTAAAACAGTTGGTTTTCTGGATCCTTCATGTCGAGTACAGAATTT
Organism: Naja naja; assembly: GCA_009733165.1. Classification (NCBI taxonomy): domain Eukaryota; kingdom Metazoa; phylum Chordata; class Lepidosauria; order Squamata; family Elapidae; genus Naja; species Naja naja. The sequence continues at coordinate 17,757,255 of CM019164.1, forward strand.
TCAGATTAAAGATTCCCCAACTTTTTAAGGGGGTTTAAATTGAGAAATTGGGCAGCTGACCATCAGGGTAACGTCGCATGTAGTGGTTCAACAAGTAGGTTTTTGCAAATAGGGACATTTTACTCTACTGATGGAACCATCAGCTAGCATGTTGAGAAGAATCAAACATTCCAGATTGTAGGTACTCAAGAGTCAAATGATTGATTGCTTTTAACTGGCTTAACCAAGTTCGAATCTCAATTAAACCCTAGCTATGAGGAAGGAGGAAAACATGCCTTCCATTTGTCCAGAAAATTGAACCGTGCTTGATTTCTAATTTCAGATAGACCCAAACAGTACCCTTTGGCTCCTATATTGGTATTAAGCTTAATGAGTGATTTTTGTCCTTTTTATTTGTCTCCTCTTCCTGTATCACGCTATAATTTACTTAATTACCGATAGATCTCTCTCTCTCTCTCTCTCTCTCTCTCTTTTTATGGAACTTAAAATGGAAACTAAATTTTGCATCTCAATTTACAGCCTGCTAACTAGAACCCAACAGCCAAGCTGGGGCTGGGTCTTTGAGAAGCTAAGGTTTTGCATATTCATAACGTTAATAGGGTTCAGAGGTATATTTGCAACAGATGAAAAGAATTAATTAAATCTCATTTGCATAAGGAGTGTTGCT
>CM019164.1:17758921-17866462 GCA_009733165.1 Naja naja
GGTGGTGTGGAGTTCCCTAGGCTTATAGTTCTGGGGACTTTAACTTGCCGCCTGGGGGGGGCGTCGGGTTTAGCTCAGGAGTTCATGGCATCCATGGCAGCCATGAACCACCCAGGTGATCCATGGACCCACCACGAGGGGGGGAACACACTTGACCTGGTTTTTATCTCGGGCAGTGGTGTAGTGATCTGGGGGATGGCTCCCATCTACCCTCCCTTTATCGTGGACTGATCACTCTCCTGTGGCTGGTCTTTCAATTGGCTGTCCCTCGCTGCTGGGATGAGGAGCCTACACGTGGTTTGCCCCCAGACGATAATGGACCCGGATAGGTTTCAGATGGGTGGGGTTCTGCCGCCTCCCTCGACACAGCTCGGCGAGACGCTGGACGGCCGCCTGGCAAAGGGCGGCATCGGAGGCGCCGACCGGGTGTCCCCTTTGCGCCTCTTCCCGGCTGGAGACCACGTGGGCCCCTGGTTTTCGAGGAGCTCCGGGGATGAAACGGCGGAGAAGATGCCTGGAGAGCAGATGGGGTCCAGCCACTCCGAATTCGACCGTGTCCAGTTGCGATCCTATTAGGACCTATCTGGAAGCAATCAGGACGGCGAGGCGTGCTTACTTTCTCCGCTCTGATTGCGTCTGCCGATGATCGCCTGCTGGCCTGTTTGGGTGACCGCTCCCTCCTTCAATGAGGAGGGGATGACCGTTGCAGGGCAGAGCAGAGGAATTTAGTATACATCTGGCGGATAAGGTCGCTCGAATCCGTGCTGGCTTGGACTCTGATTGGCAGTGGTCTGATGATGGGGTGGCGGTGAGTCTGGTGGAATTCTACCTGGGTTGAGTTTGACCTGGTCCCCTCGATGAGGGGACAGGATCATGCGGAGGCTGTCTTCCACCACATGTTTATTGGACCCTGCCCTTCCTGGTTGGTATATGCCTCCAGGGAGGTTAGTGCGGCTGGCTCCAGGCAGTTGTTAATGCTTTTTGAGTGAGGGAGTCTTTCCTGCCGCCTTGAAAGAGGCGGTGGTGAGGCCCCTCCTCAAGAAGCCTGCCTTGGACCGGCCGTTTGAACAACTATCGTCTGTCTCCAACCTTCGCTTTAGCGAAGGTTGTTGAGAGCGTCGTGGTTCAGCAGCTTCCCTTGTTCCTGGAGGAAACTGAGTATTTAGATCCGTATCAGTCAGGCTTCAGGGCCGGACACAGCACGGAGACAGCATTGGTCGCACTGATGGATGATCTCTGGAGGGCTCGGGACAGGGGTTTTTCCTCTGTCCTAGTCTTTTAGATCTCTCAGTGGCTTTCGATACCATCGACCATGGTATCCTTCTGCAGCGGCTTAGAGGACTGGGGGTGGGGGAACCGTTTTGCGTGGTTCTCCTCCTTCTTTCGGGCCGCTCGCAGTCGGTGTTGGCAGGGGGGCAGAGGTCGGCCCGAGACCCCTCACTTGTGGGGTGCCGCAGGGGTCTGTCCTCGCCTCCTGTTAATATCTACATGAAACCGCTGGGTGAGATCATCCGAGGTTTTAGTGAGGTATCATCAGTATGCTGATGATACCCAGCTTTATATCTCCACCCCAGGCCAGATCAGTGATGCTTTCTCCGTGATGTCCCGGTGCCTGGAGGCGGTAGGGTCTGGATGGGTAGTAACAGGCTCAGCTCAACCCCACCAAAGAAGTGGCTGTTCTTACCGCATCTCGGTCTTATTGGATGTACCATCTTTGGTCAGGGGGAGAGGTGTTGCCCCCCGTGAATAGGGCGGTGAGAAACTGGGATGTCCTCCTGGACTCACAGCTCGGTTTGGAGGAGCATGTGGAGCTGTGGCCAGGGGGCTTTGCCCAGGTTCGGCTGGTTCGCCAGCCTTCGCCTTATTTGGACCGAGATGCCCTTCTAACGGTTACTCGCGCGCTTGTCACCTCTAGGATTGACTACTGCAATGTCTTACATGGGGCTTCCCTTGCGGATGTCCGAGGCTTCAGTGGTGCAGAATGCGCCGCTGGTTGTGATGGGGTTCCCGATACTCCCATGTTACACCCCTCCGCGCGCTTGCATTGGTTGCCGTTGCCTCGGTCGCCTTCAAGGTATTAGTTACAACTTACAAAGCCCTTAATGCTTGGGTCCAGGGTACTTGCGGGAACGCCCTGCCAGCATCACTCTCCGATCGCCTCTGTTCGCTCTCATAGGAGGGGCCTCCTGGGGTGCCGCCAGTCAGATATTGTAGGCTGGCGGTCCCCAGGGCTAGGCCTTCTCTGTGGGAGCACCTGCCCTTGGAATCAGCTCCCTGCCGATCTGCTTGGCCCCTGACCTCCGCCTCCTTCCGCCGGGACCTGAAGACTTGGTTGTTCCAGCGGGTCGGCCTTGAATGACCCGGGGCTTTATTCTATCTTAACTTTATTTGGCTTGTTTACTTGTTTAATTTTGTTTTATTGTAAATTTTTCTTGTTTAATGTTCGCCCTGAGTCCTTAGGGAATAGGGCGGCATACAAGTCAAATAAATAAATAAATAAATAAATACTACCTGTGATCTCTCTCTCTCTCTCTCTCTTTCTTTCTTTTTTAACCCAAACTACAAACAGACTTAAAGGGATGCAGTGGCTCAATGGCTAAGATGCTGAGCTTGTCGATCAGAAAGGGTTGGCAGTTCGGCGGTTCGAATCCCTAGGACCGCGTAATGGAGTGAGCTCCCATCACTTGTCTCAGCTTCTGACAACCTAGCAGTTCGAAAGCATGTAAAAATGCAAGTAGAAAAATAGGGACCACTTTGGTGGGAAGGTAACAGTGTTCTGTGTGCCTTCAGTGTTTAGTCGTGACCATGGAGATGTCTTCGACAACACTGGCTCTTCGGCTTTGCAACGGAGATGAGCACTGCCCCCTGGAGCCGGAAACAACTAGCATGTACGTGCGAGGGGAACCTTTACCTTTACAAATAGACTTAGTTTCTTGTTTACATGCACGGCCTCCTTAAACCTGAATCCAACATGGGTTTTGCAAATGAGAAAACAGAAACACGCCTGGGAAGGCTCAACACCTAAAGTCCATTTCTGCTGCAGCATTGATGAAATCACTTGTTCATCAACCATGAGACGTGTGGCTTGTTTTTTATTTTATTTTCCCAGCAACACAATTTAAAAAAAAAAACCACCACACACATACAACTACCTCTCCATTTTTATTGGGCTTTGAATAACTGCCCAGCACCTCCTGGCTTTAAATAGTTGCCAAACTGGAAAAAAAAAGGGAACAGATCTCCAATCAATCTGGAGAACTGAGCAGCTGAGTCATTGGTGCTATCCATCACCAGGAACATAAATACTGCTTGGCCGGGAAAAACACACACAGCAGAGGAGAAACTCGCGGAAGTCTGCAACTACCCACAATCCTTGGTGAGATACCCTTGCCTGCCTTTCTGGCTCCCTCCCTCCACAAGGGACCCTTCTCAAATCAAAGTTCATGCTCAGGGAAGTTCCTTTGGGCCACGGTTGGCCATGCACTTCATTTTTCTTACTCCCTGTTGCCGTTCCTGCTCCAAGAAGCATTAATCACTTCTAGCTTGGTAGAACCAGGCAAGGAAATGTGGTGAAAATCGAGCTGGAATTTAAAGAGCTGTCACTGAAAGAATTGTAGGAATGATCTCTGTGAGATACATTGAGGTGCCATCGATTAGATGTTTTGAGTCTCAGACGGCCAACTGCCATAGAGTGAGTGAGCCAATGGGCCCCATAAATTTAATGTTCATGGCCTCAACTATTGGGTCCATGGGAGACGTAAGAGTTTCATTGGAGACCATAAAAGGGACATATTGATGGGACCAGGCTGAGACTGGTGTAGGAATTGCTTTATGGGTTTGAGGCTGAGAATGGTATGACTTTGCTCTCAGTTCTCAGTTCTTCCGCCATCTGGAGATACATCACAATGATTACTAGGGAGCAGGGGGCTCGTAGCTAAGACTCTGAGGGGCTTGGAGAGCTCCCAACAACCTCAGAAAGACAAGCAGCAAAGGAAAGCTTTTAATAGGCTTAATTGAACTTCTGGGCATTCAGCCAAGAGCATTTCACACCTGGTAAAAGTGTGGCAAGCTAGATAAACAATCCACTCAGCGTTTGCAAGGGAGATCCACTGAGAAAGTCAGATAACATAGCCACTAGCCCCTGAGGGGATTATTTCCCAAATAATAAGAATCACATAACTCGCCAGAAACTCCACTAAGGCTCCAAGATCCCTCTCACAGTCACTGCTATTAAGCCTGGTTTCACCCAGTCTTTTATTTAAGTATTAAATGTACGAAATAATAAACAACTTTTTGGTATATATCTTTTTTTAGGTAATTAGGGCAAAGAAGCGACATTAAGTTGGCCACACGCACCCAGCCACGCCCTCCCAGCCAGTCATTAGGGCAGAGAGTCCCTTGCTGAAAAATTTGAAGCCCATTCCTGCTAGGGAGATACAGGGAATCCTTGACTTTCAACCACTCATTTAGTGACTTTCAAAGCTACAATGGTATTGAAAAAAATGACAATTTTTCACATTTAAAACCATTGCATCATCCCCATGGCCCCATGATCAAATGCTTAGCAACTGACTCATATTTATGATGGTTGCAGTGTCCTGGGGATCGCATGATCCGCTTTTGTGACCTTCTGACAACCAAGTCCATGGGCAAGCCAGTCTCACTTGACAACCGTGTGACTAACTTAACAACTGCAGGAATCCCCTTAACACATGTGGCAAGGAAGGTTGTAGAATGGGGCAAATCTCACTTTACAACAGTCTTGCTTAGCCACAGTAATTTTGGACTCATTTGTTGTAAGTGGAGGGTTACTACTCCACTTATGTTTTCACCGCAACATCCTGGAGGTACTTTGACTTTCACCCTGGGACTTATTCCAGAAAAAGTCATCCACGTAGAATCTCAGTAAATATTTACCCTTTCTCATTCAGCATCTGTAATGGCCATTATCTTACAACACAATCTTATAAAGACAAAATATCTCCTGGTGTCTTTAATAGCAATCCTAGCAACACTCTGGGCACAGCCTCCCGGGGGGATTATGGTGAATCGCTTCTGAGCAGTTATAAAAATGTGGGGATTATGGATCCGATCAAAGATACTCTTGTAGAATTTGTAACAGCTGCTACTGGGAGAATTCTGAAAACTGTCTGCTAGGAAGACTTAATCCTTGTTTTAAGGAGCCACGGGAAACTGTTGGATTTCCTAAACTTTCAGCGGCCAAGGATCCCAGCATCTGATATCACCAGGAGAAGCCAGGTTGGTGTTGTTGCACTTCCAATTTTGGGGTAGGAGATTTCTTTCTTTCTTGTGGTCCTATTTTAAAAAGCATAGATCTGTCAAGCTTCTCAGAAGTTTGATGCATCTGTTTTTATTTCTTGTTTTGTAGTGGGAGAGAGAGAGGGAGGGAACGAGCGAGCAAGCACCATGGCCTCTTAAAGGGTCTCAAAAAGTAGTAATATTTTGTTGGGTAGAAAATGTGGTGGAGAGAAACCCTGATGGACTACCCATTAAAACAAGCAAGAGCCTTCCTCAAAAGGCTGGCATTCCCTGGGCAACTAAGCAGAAGCAGGATGCTGGAAGTTGAATTCTGGAAGTTGACGTCCATACATCTTAAAGTGGCCAAATTTGAAAAACACTGCAGTAAGCCCATTTTTTAAACCCATAAAGAGAAATTAAGCCCATCTCCTCTCTTAACACTATCCCCATCCTTGGGGTCAGGGGTGGGGTTCAAAAATCCCAGCAACCCGTTCGCTGCTTAGTTGCTGGGTGGGCCTGGCTATGGTTGGCGTGGCCTACCGGAACTTCCGGTAGAGCCGTTTTTCACCTTCCTGGGGGTCCAGAGGCTTCCCTTGGGTCTCTGGGAGGGAGAAAATGGCCTCCCCTGGGCTCTGGAGGCCTTCCGGAAGCCTGAAACAGGCCCGTTCGACAGGCTTGAACCAGATACAAATGTAACATCCGGTTCAGCCAAACCGATCCGAACCGGTAGAATCCCACCCCTGCTTGGAGTGTAATCTCTTGGGCTCCCCAGTTTGACAGGCATTTTATTTATTACCTTGTGTAAGACCCCTAAAGAAGCAAAGATTATTGTTCCACCTGATCCCTTCTTTGAGCAATGAACAGACAGGAAGCTTAAGAAAGCTGAAGATTGTAGAGACCAGCCCTCAACTTGTTCAATTTTCCTTGGCTTGTCCTAATATTTCTTTCTGGGCTCCCCCACAATGTATCTTTTCATTAAGGCTCCAAAAAAAAAAATCCATTAAGGGTTTCCGTAAACATAGGCTTGTCCCAAGACATTTTTCTGGGGACTAAAACTGAAGAAAAGCGAGGCTCCCTCACGTGCTGTTTCCTTACCAAACTTAACTTCAAGACCGGGCATTAAATCTCACAATACAATTCCTCACGCTGGGCAGAGAAAATGCCATAATGATAGCACACGAACCAACGCACCACTTGCATTCATTCACAACACCCCGCCTCAGCTGCTGGAGGTGACCTCCAAGTTGGCCTAATGGTAGGGCCCACCATCTATAAACATCCCATTAAATAAATTGACTTCCATTTCTTTCTGCTTCCAGAAGGAACTCAAGCTGGTTTTGTTGAAACACCCTCCTGCTAATTGCGGTGTTCTCTCCGCAGATTCGACAGCCACATTTTATTTTTCTGTCCCTATTTTTCTTCTTTCTTTCTACTTTTCCACCAGGTGTAATGGAAGCCGTTTGGGTCCATTTTTGACAAGCACAAGAGATACCTTGACCTGGTAGGATCTCATCTCTGCTGACATCTCAATGTTTGGATGTGTTGCTTAACAAGGACTTCATTGTTACTTCCCCCCCCCCCGAGCTAAATCGGTTCCCTTGTTGAATTGTTTTCTTTCCTCACCTGCCATCTTCTCTGTGAGATTCTTGCTTGTTGCAAGGTTTGGCTCTTCTGAAAAGGGCAAAGTGCCCGGCTCTGAAAGGGCAGTTTTGAAAGGTCGTCTTTTCCTCCCACTGCTTCCGAAATGAACGCTTCACAACTGGAGAATGGGAGACACTTTACTCTTGTGGGCCACGCCAACAATGTCGCAGCTTGAAGGGTGTTGGGAACCCTCAGGACACAAAAGTGGCTTTGACTGGGGATTTCAAGTCTTTGTCCCCTGCGGTCCATGAGGAGAGACTTCCAAGAGCTTTAACAGAACAACAGAGTTGGGAGAACATCTACAGAGATTCTCAGCCATCCAGGTCATGCTTGTTCCAGAGATGTTCTTCAAAAGGCAACTGCACATTCTCAGGTTTTTCCTCGAAAACATTTTGCTTCTCATCCAAGAAGTCCTTCGGTTCTAAGTTGAAGTTCAGAACTGAAGAAAGGTCTTGGATGAGAAGCGAAACATTTTCAAGGCAGGGAGGGGAGAGCCGAAGAAAATCTGTCAGAGTATATTCATTAACTGGGATAGAACATGGTAACAAGGTCAGCCAATGAATAGGCATAGCAACTAAATCAGCCAATGAGGACAGTTTGGAAACTGAAACTAGAAGTAGCCTAGGCGTGGCTCTGTATTAAGCTCTGCAGCTGTGAAGCTATGTTGAGCTCTGAGTCTGTCTATTGAAGATGAAACTTACTTGCTTGCTTGCTTGCCTGCTGAACTAAAGTGAAACCGATGTCTGTTTCTGAGCTCCTGAGTTGCTACTGAAGTTACTTGCAACATGTTTCTGTCTGTGTTTGCTCCATGTGGGAGAAATCTACAATTTACAACTGGTTTGTAAAATTTACTTATTATATTTATAAATAAATGAAACATCAGCCATCTGTGTTTATTTTTCTGGCGCTGAATTAACCCTGCAAAACTCTGGACAAAGTCTAGTTGCCTTTTGAACAGTACCATTGGGACAACCATGACTTGAATGAGGTCTTCTCGGACCTCGGTGGTCTTCTCGGTCCTTGGAAATCCATCCCTTTCCCCTTCAACCCAACCCAAGTCTTGGGTAAGTTTCCAATCCCTGCAGGAATTAACCAGACTCCACAGATGGCACTCCTCAAAGACTCAAGAACTCTAAAGTGTTGGCTTAATAGGAGAATAACACATCAGGCGGCTGTCACGGTATGTCGCTAGAAATGAGAAGTCTGTTTTCCCCACTTTGTCGTTCTGCCTGCTGATGAGCACTCAGAAATGCTAATAGATTCAGAGCTGGTTTCCAAACTGCTGCTCTGCCACTGGAGGCTAAAAATAGTGTGCTGTGGTGTACCACAGTTGGAAATCACACTTGTTGATCCAACTTTTTGTAGGAAACAGATGAGCAGGCAAAGCTCCCGTCTAATTTCACCCTCGCTGTCTTGGACATTTGTTTTCCTTTCCTGGATTCCTCTTTCCTGGCCCAGATCTCCATTTCATCTTCAGACTGGCACGCTCAACGTCCTATTGCTGTTTAGTTGCCCTGGGAATGCCAGCCTTTTGAAGAATGCTGTTTGTTGTTTTAATGTGTGGTCCATCAGACTTTCTCTCCATCACATTTCGTACCCAACAAAATCAAAATGGAGGAATTTTGAGTTTCTTTCTCATCTTTCTACCCTCTTTCTTGGAACTGAGTTATTTCTTCTGCAGGGGTTTTTAATAGTCCACTCCTTCCATCCCCATATTTTATAGGAGGGCAGTAAACTGAACATCAAGCAACAACTCTCACCCTATCCCTCACCAAGTGAAGAACATGAGAAGAGTACATGAGAAGAGTACTACACTCCTCTGCTCGCAACAGAATACCCTACACCACCAGGCTTGAAATTTTGGGCTTTGACAATCTTGAACTACGTCGCCTACAGTTGGACTTAAATATAGAACACAAAATTATCTGCTACAATGTCCTACCTGTCAATGAATACTTCAGCTTCAACCGCAACAATACAAGAGCAACACAACAGATGCAAACTCAATGTTAACTGCTCCAAACTCGATTGCAGAAAGTACAACTTCAGCAACAGAGTGGTCCATGCCTGGAACCCACTACCTGACTCTGTTGTTACATTCTCTAACCCCCACTCCTTTAACCTCAAACTATCCACTATTGACCTCACCCCATTCCTAAGAGGTCTGCAAGGGGCATGCATAAGCGCACCATCGTGCCTACCATCCCTGTCCTATTGTCCCCATTTATTCGTACCTATTTTCAGTATTCTTACTCATGTTTATACTTATACCTATTATCTTGTAAGCGATTTACAAATCAAAAAATAAATAATAAAGTACCCCCAGACATTTTTTCCTAGTTAATTGAAGAACTACAGAGTAACAGAGTTGGAAAGGACCTCAAAGGTCATCTGGTCCAACCCCCTGCCCAAGCAGGAAACCTTATACCCTTCCAGACAAATGGCTGTCCTATCCCTTCTTGACAACTTCCAGTGATGGAGCACTCACAACTTCTGGAGACAAGCCATTCCACTGATTCATTGTTCTCACTTTCAGGAAATTTCTCCTTAGTTCTCAGTTGGATCTCTAATTGATTAATTTCCAATTATAGAACTTCAGAGTCCATCAAGATATATAGTATGTTAATTTAGAGGTGGGCGGTTGTTTTTTTGCAACAATTTGACTTGAATTGTAGCACATTTTTCACAGATGGAAAACTACTGGGTTGAGGAACACGGTTTCTTCACTTCCTTATTGCCCATTTATTCCAATTTTTTCCTTTTTTCAATCATCAGCCGCCCTCTCCCCAAAAACGTAGACTACCCTTGCAAGCGCCTTTTCTATTTTGCTATCAATTCATTTTTAATTAACATCATTGATTGCTGTTTTAGGTTACAGTGTCTTAATTGTGCATAAGTTTATAGTCGATATGATGTGTTTTATTGCTGAAATAATCTACTCTCTTGAGTGCTGTACAAATCAAAGAGCAATGCTGACATCTACGAAAATGATAACTAGCATCATGGCTAAGAGTTTTGAACAGATAATCCATCATGCATTTACCTAATTTCTTTTTTTACAGAAGATTAGCTAGTGGCTGCCATCTGTTTCATCTTGTAGAACTGACATCTTTTAAGTTAGCTGACCACTATAAAAACTCTATCCATCTCCTTTTGACCTGTTCTTAATTTGCTGTATATACAACCACTTGGGGGGGATGTTCCAGTCTTGAAACATATGAAAGGATTGAGCCTCTATCTTGAAATTTATTTATTTTCTTCTTATTGAAGGTCATATAATCTCAATTGAAACCAGTTGGATCTGCATTGCAGTTGGAAGGTCGAAGCTAAACAAATAGAAAGAGATGGGGGAAAAGGAACCAATCCTACATGTACACCTAATTTGGCCGCAAATGCCATCAGTTCTGGACTTCTGCAGATTTAGATTAAATCCTGGACATTGAAAGTATGGACCATGATTTAGGAGATTATAGGGTATGGGGTAGAAGGCCTGGATACCTCTTACCTTAACCCTTCATCCAAGGAGTCAAGTATCTGAAACTCCATCAGCGTTGCTCGTCTGAGCAGGGCGAAGACAGAAAGAAGACGGGGTCAATGTAGTCTCCAAAGCACCAGGATAAGAAGCAATGGATGGAAACTTATCAAGGAGAGATCCAACCAGAATTAAGGATAAATTTCCTAACAGTGAGAACAATTGATCAATGGAAGGACTTGCTCCATCACTGAAGGTTTTTAAGGAGAGATTAGACACACATTTGTCTGGAATGATATAGGGTTTCCTGCTTCAGCAAGGAGTTGGACTAGGAAACTTTGTTATTTTGTTAGTCAATGAGAGATCCAATCTAGAACTACCCCCCCAAAAAAATTCCTGACAGGGAGAACAATTCATCAGTGGAATAACTTGCCTCCAGAAATTGTGGGGGCTTCATCCCTGAAGATTTTAAAGAAGAGATTGGACAGCCATTTGTGTCTGAAATAATATAGGATCTCCTGCTTGATCAGAGGGTTGGACTAGAAGACCTCCAAGGTCCCTTCCAACTCTGTCATGCTGTTAAGGATGAATTACTTGGATACTTCTCTGGCCCGGCACACCATTATTCACTTGAATCTTTCTGGGTTCCTGCATCTACACTATGTAAGCGCCGTTCCAATCAGAACAACTTGATTCATTCATAAATGATGTGGTCAACATCCTTGATCTATAGCCTCCAGACCTTCCCTTGTCCTCAGAGTTTCTTGCTGTTGTAGAACGAGGGTCCTGCTCACTGAATTTTGCAGGAAGATGGGGACCATAGAATTGCAACAGGAAGAGTTCATTCCTCAATTCCACAGTGGCCGTGCCTAAATTCTGAAGGCCAAAACTGACTCTGATGATAATGACCATTTGCAGCACCTGAGGAGCAAAGTTTGAGCGAGTCTCCACAATCGTAAAATGTTGGCTTTTGCCTCAAGCCAGTGAGAAGGTTCTCCTTGCCTTACCTACAGATGTTGGAAATTACCCCATGCTTCAGTCCAACCTCAGAAGACTCTCACTCAGGGTCCCTTTCCAAGTTGATTCCCAACTATTGCCTGGTTTTTATAGGATGGGATCTAGACAGATTGTACATTGGCTTTCTGGTCAACGAGATTCCATCTGCTTTCAGTCTATGGAGATTCTCAGTCATCCAGGTCATGGTTGTCCCAAAGCTTCAAGCTGAAGAAGCTTTTTGGATGAGAAGCGAAACATCTTCCAAGAAAAACCAGAAAGTCCAGTTGCCTCTTGAAAAAAAAGCACCTTTGGGGCATCTGCTTTCAGCTTTGCACTGAAGCTGGTGAGATGCCACCAGAAGCTCATAAAAGATGGGGGTGTATAAACCATGCTCAATGCTTGAGAAATTTGCATGTCACCACTTTCATAGCCAATAGCTGTTGGCAAGTTTATCTTCAAATCTGCATATTTCATTGGTTAATGTTTTATCTTGTAGCCGTGAGTTCCTAGGAAGATAAGCGTAGGGCATATCAAGGAGCTATTTTCTCACTTCAGGCAGGGAGCTGCTGCAATCTATCCTAATAATATCAGAGCGTGATTTCCTTCTCTTTGTGCGGTGTGTAATTTAATGCACATCAATCATACCGCTCTATCTCTACTTCTGAAAATGCATTCTCTTCCCTACGCAAAGAAAAAAGAAACCCATCTCAAAACAAATTAGCTTTTTCTCCTGGGGAGATTTAGGTCCAGTGCCCTTAGCTTGGGGACTCTCTGGGAATCAGTGTGGTCTATTTGAAGTGGTACAGAAATATTTGATCATTTTACCAGTTTCCTGTCGTCAGCCGCGTTCGGCAAAGCGTTGAACTGAGCAACATTTCACTCAACTTGTCTTAGGGGCCGTGTTGAACACCTTCAAATGCCACCCTCTCCCCTCCATCTTCTTGCTACAAGATCTTCAGACAAAGTCTTGGGTAGACCTGTATTTAATCACCAGACTGCTCCTGAAGCACAAATATATAAGTCTTGGTATGTGCTTAACTTCCACTTCTATTCTTGCTTGTGGTAATGAGAGGGCTTCTGTGTTTTTCTGGCATCTTTATTCAACAGACTAGACAAAGGCCATACTTTGGGTTTTAGCTTTTAAAGCAACACCACATTCCTGCTTTCCCCCCACGTAGTCGACTTCTAGACCAGGGCTGCCAGCCTTAAAGAGGACAGCCTCATCCTACAGAAAATTGGATCCAACCCTGGCAAAGTTGCAGACTTCAGCCATATCAGAATAATTAAGACAATTGCGTCTTATAGCTAGGGAGAAGTTGTGGCTGCTCCGTCACTGGAAGTTTTCAAGAAGAGACTGGACAGCCATTTGTCTGGATTGGTATAGGCTCTCCTATTCATGCAGGGGGTTGGATTAGAAGTCTTTCAAAGTCCCTTCTAACTCTACTGTTATACTGCTATGTTGGCTCTTAGGAGACACAACTGTGTCCCACAGACTTACAACATCAACATTATGGTGGGCAGCAGGTTGAATTCGAATTAGAAGTACTTGGCGCTTAAGTTGTGTGACATTAAAGGAGCCCGGACACCTATAAGGTGTGCAGAAGAGGAACACAAGTGGCCCATTCCCAGCAGGAGGACTTGGAGAAGGAGAAACATGAATTACTCCTGCCTGAAAATCCTCTGAAGTGACATGCTAAGACCATCTTCTTTGGTACTGTACTCACCTGCTCTCAAAAGATCACCCAACACGATTCATTACTTATTATCCCTGCTGCATTTCCAACGGACTTTGCCACCCTGAGTAGATTTCCTAACCCACCCAAGGAGGAAATTTAGCCACATGCAGGAAGGGGTGGGGAAGAAAGAGACAAGGAGGGACTTTTCTAGACCAGGCTGGTGATGGCAGTGCAAAGATGTGTCTTTGCTTTTTTAATGATTTGATTTTTAACTTAGATGCAACTCTAAGCTGCCTAGAGTTACCCTATGGTAAGATGGGCGGCCAATTAATTTTATAATCAAATAAATAATACATGGAGTATCCACTTCCCGGTGATGCTGGTTAGAGGCCCAGGGTTGGGCATTCTGGCTATTTTTCCCATTCCAGGTCATTGCTGTGCCTGGGATCGACTTGTGGGCATCAGGAAGAGGAAGAAGACAAGGAAGCAAGAGGTTTGCCGGAGGAAACAACCTGCCGCTCACCAAAACGCCCCATTAAGGGTTTCTGCTCTAGACCAGTCACCAAGGGGAGGGAATCTGTGCACGCACACACACACACACTCTTCTTGCAGTTTCCTCTGGGCCTCAGCTCCCCTTCGCAGCAGATGTCATCATTTTGCGAGAACGCTAGTCAAAATCACTTGGAAATAGGGAAATGAGAGCTGAGGCGCGCAGCTGCCAGGGAGCTCTGGTGCCCACTGGGCCTGCCTGGCAAAAAAGAACAGAAAGCAACAAGGAAGCGAAGAGACAGCTGGGAACGTTCAGCAAACGGAGGGCATGTGTGTGTGTGTGAGAGAGAGAGAGAGAGAGAGAGTGTGTGTATGCATTTGTGTGTGTGCATGTGTGCAACTGGATTACTTAGCAACAAGGCTGCTGAAGGGCTAAGCAGCAATGTGTACATTCGGTTACCGGGTTCAGCTGCGATGTTTAGCGGAACTGGTGAAGGTCTGTTGGGTCAAGCTTTGAGGAAGTGCAGGAGGAAGGACTGGTCCAATGGGACACCCTCCCCCATCCCCGTCAACCTTCTCCCTCTTTGGAGTGTCCCAGACTTCCCAACCGCCCAAAAGGAATAAGCCACTCTGGGGATTTGGCTAGAAATGAAAACGGCAGTTCCTGGACTCGTCCACCTGGCACCATCCAGTAAGTTAGAAGACCCAAGAAGAAAGTTTGGGGGGAAAAGAGAGATTGGTGTGGCATTCCTGAAAGTCAGAGAGTGGGGTCAGGTGGCTGTGGGGTCCTTGGTGCTCTCTGCACTTGGTTATTTTGTTGACGACATTTCATTATGCAACTAGGTGACGCAATCAGTTCTAGAAAGGAGAAGGGTTTGCAGGAGGAGGAGGAGAATTGTGGGGGCCCTGGTACTCTCTGAACATGGTTGTTTTCTTGAAGACATTTCATTATCCAACTAGGTAACCTTGTTGGTTCTAGAAGGGAGTGCAGTTTGCAGGGGGGAGGAGGAGGACTGTGGGGTCCTTGGTGATCACTGAGCTTGGTTCTTTTCTTGAAGACATTTCATGAGCCAACTAGGCAACATCATCAGGGCTAGAAGGGAGTGGGGTTTGCTCTTCGAGTCCTTTGAGTGAACATCAAGAACCCCACAGGTGAACCCTGACCTACAAATATTCCCTTGTATTGGCACACTTATCGCCTGTGTCCTGCAAGTGGTACAACCCCTCCCTTCAAGGGCCTGGATTTGATGGTGATGGATGGGTATGGAAGTGCTCTTCACTTCTTCTCTGCATTGTGTCAAGACCCCGTCATTCCCGAGGTTTCATCCTTCCCCGATTCTGTGACCTTGAGTCGCTTTTGCTAATAGATGTTTCTCACCCTAAGGATGGATTTGATTGGGTTGCCAGCTCTTGCCAATGGGTCAATTGACTATCTAAAAAATGGGAGCAGAAGTGTAGTGAACACACACCGCTGAGAACGGGAACACAAGCTGTGCGTTCGGTGCACGAGGGCAGCATCTCAGGAAGGAGCAGCTGTGTAGAAGTAACAAACCTTGTGTTTCCCCCGACCCCAATTTTCAAAACTTCTCTGAAGGATGAGAAAACCCATCTGTTTTTCTCCTCCTGTTGTGTACAGGTAGTCCTCGACTTACAACAACTCATTTAGTGACTGTTACAACGGCGCTGGAAAAAAAAAGAGACGTCAGACCATTTTTCACACTTACGACCGTTGCCGTATCCCTGTGTTCACATGATCAAAATTCAGATGTTCGGCAACTGGTATGTACTTATGACAGTTGCAATGTTGTGGGATCCCTGTTTTATGTCCTTCTGACAAAGTCAATGGGGAAGCCAGATTCCCTTAACAATGTTGCCACTAACCACGATTTAAACCACTTACTCTGGTGCAAGCTCCCACTGGGTTACTCTTCTTTCTAGGCTTTCCAGTCACTCTGATCTTCTCTCTGTACTGAACCCATAACCTGTCAGAGCGTTTGCAGCGTAATTATGAGACAACCCAGGAGCAAAACACAGCACACAGAGGCTTAGATATTTAACAGTGGTTTATCTACAAGACATATACAGAAATATACGTGGTAGGCAAATACCTGACAAGCAATCAATCTTCTTAACTCTGCATGGAGAACTCTGCAATGAATACAAGACACGAGAGAGAACAAGCCCTCTAATGGCTGCCTTTATATAGAGACCTCTTAAAGAGGTAAAACTTCTGTGGATCCATTCTTCTTAAGAGGGCAATACCAATGCTGATTCATCTTCACTGCATCAGCCTTACATTGCATCAGCTTTACAGCTGCTGGTCAGCTCTTAAATATCTACATCTTAACACAACTGCATGACTAACTTCACAAAGGCAGCGTTTCACTGAAGAACTGGCAAGGAAGGTAGTAAAACAGGGGAAAACTCCCTTAAGAATTATCTCACTCAGCAACGGAAATGCTGGGCTCAGTTGTAGTTGTAAGTCGAGGAGAATCTGTAATGTAATATTCTTCTGATGCATTTCTAATGAATTGGAACTCAGCTGAAAACAGAGACAGTAAGAGGCACCTATTCAAATCTCGTCCTCCCCGAACAATGACCCCAAGCAAAGAACATGAAACCAAGAATGCAGTGATAGAGGCTTTTTTTTTTTTTTCTAAAATCCATGATTAAAACCTGGTACAAACAGGTGAATATATAGATATATTTCTTTTAGTAGATGTATTTTTTTTTCTTTTTCTTCTTCCTTTCTCTCTCTCTCTCTCTCTCTCATTATACAGCAAATATAGAATTTCTTTTCTCTCTGTACAATAGGATGGTTTTACAATGCAATGTTGCGACAGATCCTTTCACCCCCAAAAATAAAATCTTAAAAAAATTTGCACAAATGGGACTTCAGGCGAGTAATAGTCTAAACTGGAAGACTCCATTTGCAAAAGGCCCAAAACGGATGAACTTTCTTTCTTTTGCTCTGTCTCTCTCTCCTTTTTTTTTTTTTAACAACAACGGGAAAAAAAAAGATCTTTCTGCTCACTTTTCTAATTGATCTCTTTTGTTCGGTTGTTTTACATTTTGGTTACTGAAAGGATGAAGACAAAGCTGTACAGAGTCCACAAAATTCACAGAATAAGGAGTCATGCGATGCAGTTGTGGTTACGCCACACTCCTTTCATGTTTTCTGTCTGGCTCTCTTGAAATTCTTGCGCTTCTTTCTCTCTGAAAATTCAGTTTTACGTGTGTGTGTGTGTGTGTGTGTGTGTGTGTGTTTAAAGAAAAGAATTTGGTTTTTTTCCCCCATCCCACAGTTTATTTTAACGTTTAAGCATCTCTCCTTTCACTACTCTCACCCTTTTTTCTCTCCTTTCTAAATCTCACCTCAGCGAGACCATAATTCCAAATATCTCTCTCTCTCCTCAACCTGCTCTAGAATAATGATAGATTCATCAGAGTCCTTTTCTTTCTTTCTTTCTTTCTTTCTTTCTTTCTTTCTTTCTTTCAAAGATAAGTCTGGATTAAAAATAATAGCTGCTGCTGATTTTTGTTTTGTTTTGTTTCTTTTGGTCCGTGGTTAAGTCACGAGCCGGCGGAGAACTCAAGACTTATGCTGGGCGGAAACCCCTTTCCAATAATCTAGGATGTCATGCAGATCTTCGTCTTTGGCAAACTGGACCTTTTGCATAGGCGTGGCCGGCCATATATTGTGCCGCTTGTGGTTCAGTTTGAAACGCTCCCAAATACTCCTGGAGGGTTTACAAGTATATTCGGGACTGGAGGTGTAGCTCAAGTTATGGTACTGTGGAGAGAGCTGCGAGTAAGCCAAGTCTCTGGGGCGGGGCCTGGTCAACGGTTCCAAGATGGAGGGCTTCCGTCCCCCCATGCCATCGTGTTGTTCCCCCTGATGGGACCCTGGGTAAGAGTGCCGGTGCTCGCTGTACTGCCGGATCTTCTCGGCTTCAGCCCGTAAGACAGCTGCTGCCGGTGTCACAGTGAGGATGGTGTCAGTGGTCGGAGATGTCTTCTCGATATATTTGGCTTCTGACTTGTGGCCGGAGCCCTCGGAGCGGAAGGACCTGGGGCTCCGTATGGAGCCACTGGAAGAAGTGCTGGACCGTTTAGGAGGAGCCTCAACGCTGTGGTGCCTCTGGAGAGGGTGGCTGTAGCTTTCCTTGTAGACGGGCGCTAGAAAGCTATGCTTGCTAGGGATTTGTTCGGAGAGCAGCACCAGCTGAGGCTCGGCGGTCGACACCGCTCCCGACTTCACCCCTTGAAAGGAAGTAGATTCTGATTTCAAGGCATCGATGCAGTTGTTGATTATCTGGTTCACCTTGTCCACCTCTTTCGTGATGGTCGAGATCTCTGCCACGGAACTCTGGCTATCCGGGGGCCTGGGCAGCTCCAACTCTCTCCTCTCAGGCTGTTCCCCCGTCCGCACTTCCATGTAGTTGCCCTTCGTAGCCTTGGGGGTCTCGCTGCTGTCAATCAGCTTATACTGCTCAACTTCTCCCATGGAAGGCAGGTAAGGAATGCGGGTCATGGTCTCACTGCCCAACATCTGACCTTGGGAGAGTTGGGAGATGCTGGTAGTCTCCATTTCTGGCCCGTACTTTAACTCAATGATGGTCTTCTTCATGTTCACTGCCGTTTTTTTGTGCTTTTCTTCCTGGTGACGCCTCTTCCGCAGGCAGTAGTACACAACTCCTAGGACAATCACCATGCCAAACAGGCACCCCAATATCGTCATGATATAGTGGGTGGCAGTTGAAGGCCTGGGGATCGGCTCTTCGGGTTTTTGTTTGTTGAGGTTGATGGTGAGGCAGGTGTAGTTGTACCTTGAGACTCGATTGGAGGACATCACACAATAGGTGTAGTTTTCATTTGGGCCTAGATCCGTTAGCTCGATATCTTCCTTCTTCTTCAGCAGCTTTGCCAAGACATTGTAACGGCCGTTCTCAAATTGGGCCAGGGTGTACATCTTGCTGTAGGGCACAGGGATCTGTACACTCAACACAGCTGAGTTTTGGGTCACATGCTTTACTTTCATGGTGGGATACAAACCGGGATCAATCACCGGGGTGTGCAAAGAGATCTGGGGCGTGGTGCCATCTCCAGAGAAACACTCTTCCTCTAGACAGGGGCTCTCTGGAGGAGGGGTGGTCACTGGTTTTTTCTTGGGTGGGGTCAAGTAAGGTGGCATGGTGTAGGGGCCACCAGTGCAAAGAGAAGACAGCATGCCCAACGCATTGCGATATCCGCTCCGTCCTTGGCCCAGAAGGTAGTACCCCGAGTAGTCGGGTGGGGAGTCACACTGCATGCGGTCATAGGTACGTGTCATGTTGGTGAAGCCCTCAAGCCACTGAAGGAAGCCCAGGAGCTCGCAAGAGCAATAGAAAGGGTTGCTGTAGAGTTCACAGACAGTCAGTTTACTCAGCCCCCTGAAGGTGTTGCTGTCCAGCCGCTGGATCCTGTTCATGGACAAGTCAATGTTCATTATGTTGGGGCACTCCCCGAAGGCATTGGGGGTGACCGTCTCAATGAGGTTGGCCTGGAGGTAGAGGTACTCCAGCTTCCCTAAGCCCCGGAGGATCCCCTCCGTCAGGTTCCTCAAGCGGTTGTAGCCGAGCTGCAACACCTGCAGATTGTACTGTCCTGAGAAGGCACCATCCTCGATATACGAGATCTCGTTCTTGGTCAAGTTGAGGTATGTGAGGTTACTGAAGCGGCTGAGGGAGGAGAACTGGACGCTCTTGATCTTGTTGTCGTTCAGCCTCAAGTCCAGAATGGTGCTGTTGATCTGCTGAGGAATGGACTCGTAGGGGGGCTGGTTCTGGCTACAGATGGCCAGCCACACAAAGCCCTTCTCTCCTTCGATCAGCCAGCAATCGGCTTGGACCTCGCTCACGTAGAGAAGAGAGACAGCTGCCACATAGGTGCACAGTGCTGATGTCATGGCCCACTGATGGCCTGCCATTGAGAAGGGCCACACCGAAAGGGGGCTCTTACCCTTGATCGGCCAGGAGAGGGGAAGAGGCAGCTCGGTCACGGCACAACCCTGCCTTGACTAGAGTTTCTTCAGCAGCTTTGTTATCCTTCCTTCCTTCTTCATGGTGCTGAACCATGAAGAAGCATCTGGGGTGGGTTAGTGGAGAGGAACACAAGGGTGTATTGGTGACACCAGGGTCAAGGTTTCCCACATGCCATCAGCAAAGGCTCTGCGGCTGGGGAGTTGACAGTCTCACCATCATCTAAGAGGGGTTTGGAAGTCACTCAGAACATGAAGGGACCTGGGATGAAGAGGCCCCTGGTTCAGACATGAGCTTTGCTCTCCTTCTCTGCATTGCTTCTTCTGCCTTTCTTTTTGTCACTGGTCTTCATTTGAGTGTTGGGTTTCTTCTCCATCCTTTCTCTCCAGGTCTCTCTGTTCCTCCAGAGATGTGGAATCACAAGGCTGACCTGCCAATGAACAAGCAGAGACACAACATCAGCATGCAATGGGCTCTGTGGAGGTAGGAAAGCAGAGCTGGGGTTTCTCAGTTGGTAATCTACCAATCTTTCCTTCTAGAAGTCTATGGAGATTCTCCATCATCCAGGTCATGGTTGTCCCAAAGGTGGGTTTCCAGAAAACAACTGAACTTTCTTTGTTTTTTTCTTGAAGACATTTCACTTCTTATCCAAGACGCTTCTTCAGTTCTAAAGTGAAGAAGCTTCTTCTTAAGAACTGAAGAAGCTTCTTGAATGAGAAGCGAAACATCTTCAAGAGAAAAAAACAAACAAAGAAAGTCCAGTTGCCCATTGAAAAAAACCACCTTTGGGACTTTCCTTCTAGATGTTGACTTCAGTCTTCCCTCTCTAATTGCCACCAACTTTGGTGGCTCAGGCTGTAAATGCCTGCTCTTAAGATCCAGCTGTCTACAACTACTGTAGGCTCGAATCCCACCAGGCTCAAGGTTGACTCAGCCTTCCATCCTCTCGGGGTAGGTAAATTGAGGACCCAAGATTGTTGGGGGCAATTAGCTGACCTTGTAAAAATGCCGCTTAGTAATAAGCAGGCATATACAATGGAAGGAAGGCTATTGCTGAGCGCATTGGGTTGTGCTCCAAAGATTGTAAGCCGCCTGGTCTTTGGAGAAGGCGGCATATAAATGTAATTAAAAAACTCCACCACCCCAACCATCTCATCTTCTCCAAGTTTCTGTTTTCCTTCTCACCCGGGTCACTTGATTCATAAGACTAGGAGCCACTAGTGCAAAAAGGAAAGCCAGGATGAAACAGTGGTGATCCTTGACACAGGATTAATGTTTTATCTGCCAAAGAAATGGAGCCCCTTTTTTCCCCTCCGGTATCCATTCTGCTTGCAAAACCGATTGTTAAACAAGAACCGGGACTACTCATCGTGTGTGAAACAATCAAAGGAGACATCTCTAAAATGGCCTAGCAAACATATATTAATGATGAAGCCACTACTAAATGGCTAAGTGTCCATTTTGTATATGTCAGGTGCAGTAAAGATGCTTTAAGGTAGATCCCTCTTAATATTCTTCTTTTCCTCCCTTGTCCTTTCCTACATTTCAAGCTCAGTTTCTAGACACTCGTCTGGAAAAACCTGGTTAGAATGACTGCAGAGCTGAATAACAGGCTCTCCGTTTTGACCTAAAATGATGCACTAAGCTGGATTTTGCATTATGCACCAAACTGTTCTCCCATTCCTATTTTATGACGGTATAAGGAGACTCCAGGCAATTTCTCTGTCTCGCTGAGCTGCATTTCGTTCGATTTTGAGGAAAGAAGGAAAAAAAAGATGGTGGGGCAAGTGAACAAGACTTGCAGAAGGGGCAGCAATAGAAGATCTCGGTATCTCAGGGTTGAAATGGAGGGTTCTTGGTGCTCTCTGAGTTTGGCCATTTTATTACCCAACTAGGGAACAGCAACAGTGCTACAAGGGAGTGTGGTTTGCACAGAGAGGAAGAGGAGGAGGAGGAGGAAGAAGAGGAAGAGGGGGAGGAGGAAGAGGACTGTAGGATCTTTGGTGGTCTCTGAACTTGGTTGTTTTCTCGCAGATGTTTTATCACCCAACTAGTTAACATCATCAGTGCTAGAAGAGAGAGGAGATGGAAGAGAAAGGAGGAGGAGGAGGAGGAAGAGGAAGAGGAAGAGGAGAAGGAGGATTGTGGTGTCCTTGGAATTGTCCCAGCTTGGTTGTTTTCTTCCTGGCATTTCATTACCCAACTAGATACTGTCATCAATGCTAGAAGGGTTTGCTCTCTGTTTATACACAGTTGTTTCTATGAAATTTTGTCCCGTATTGTTCTAGCAAGGCAACAGCAAAGAACAGGGTTTTTTTTTTAATTCTGAATTCGTCTGAAACCAGAAGGAAATCTCCAGATTTACATATGTTGCTCATCCAAATCTACGCCCATAATAAAATTATGCCCTCTTCCACAAAAATTTCTGACAACAAACCTCTCTAGAGGAACCAAGATTGATCATTAATAATCTAACGCTAAAGGGGTAACATCTGTTTTGGACAAACTGTAATGAGATTTAAAACCCAGGGAGAAGAACTCTGCAATAATAAATGACTTGTGTGTCTAAACAGTTTACACACACACACACACACACACACACACACGAGCAATTGCTGCTCTTTTTTTTTTTTTTTTTAAAGTGGGCCCTTTTCCCGGTTCTTCTTCTGTGCAATTCCTATATAATGATTGCTATTAATTTTCAGAGTGGCAGATGGAACATAACTCTACTATTTGAAATGAAAATCCATTTTCAATGGGTTATTTTTTTTTTCCCCTTTCTGAATAAGGGTTTTTGAAATCTGTCTCATTTGAAGGTAAAGGAAGGCTTACAATGTTAATCCTATCAGCGTTCTTTTGCAGAGGAAAACCAATGCCAGGATGGTAGGGCTTTGTCATAGGAAACAGGCGTGGAAAATGGGATAGGATTACCCAGATTAAATAGTCCAGTGTTTCTCAACCTTAGCAACTTTAAGATGGGTGGACTTTTGACTCCCAGAATTCCCAGCCAGCAAGCTTTAAGATGGGTAACTTCTACCCCACCCATTTTCAAGTATGCTCGTCCCAGTTTCCCATGCTGACTGGGGAATTGTGGGAGTTGAAGTCCACCCATCTTAAATTTCCCAAGGTCAAGAAACCCTGCTCTAATCAGATGCATTATTCGGATGAGGTGTGATTGACTCCCCGCTTCCATCCAAGGGTCAGTGGAAGAAGGACCCTTCAAAGGAAGCTCCTCATTGACTCTCTGGATGAGTCTCTGCTCAGGGATTTCCTCCTTCCATTCAGGAGCAGTCTGAATACTAACTCCCTGAGAAATCAGCAAGAATGAGACTCAGTCAAGGTAGGTCAGTCTGACTCCCAAACACCCTCAAGAAAATCTTGGCAGGCATCAGGCTGCATGATGCTTTCGATTTTGAAAGAGGAAAGAAGCATCTCAGCTGGGTTAGGTTGACCACCTGCTCAAGTCAACCATGTTTAGAAAAACTTGAGGAGAAATGCATCCTCAACACTTGAAGGATTGTCACAGGGAAGAGAGAATTGGTTTCTCCTGCTCCTGAGACAGAACAAAAAGCAGGAAACTCCTGAAAATCAACTTGTAAATAAGAAGGAATTTGCTCACAGGAGGAGGAGGAGGAGAGGAAAAGGAGAGGAGGAGGGAGGAGGAGGAAGAAGAAGGAGAAGAAGCGGAGGAGGAGGAGGAGAAGGAGGAGGAAGGGAGAGGGAGGAGGAGGAGGAAGAAGAAGAAGAAGAAGAAGAAGAAGAAGAAGAAGAAGAAGAAGAAGAAGAAGAAGTAGTAGTAGTAGTAGTAATTATTACTCAATAGAACAGCTTGTCTCCTGGAGTTTTGGATGCTCCATCATTGGTGGTTTTCAAGAAAAGATTGGACAACCAGTCATCTGGGATGGTATACACCTTGAGCAGGGGGTTGGAGTAGAAGACCTTCAAGTTCCCTTCCAGCCCTGTGATCCTATGAGTCTATCCATTTTAAAGTGGCAGTCAAAGAGGAGCAGGTGGTGTTCTCCAAGCATAAGTGAGAAAAACATCAAGCTGCTTCCCGAAAGAACAACGCCCAGGGCTAAAATGGTCTTGATGTTAGCACTTTTGTTCACCTCTTGGTATATTCCCCAGGTACTGTCGAAGAAGTGGAGGTATCAAAACACAATCCTTGTTGACTCCTGCCTTCCCACTTCTATCCGTGTCACCAGTTGTTGAGGATCGGTTGCAGTGCCAGGGGAAGAGGTGAGTCAGGGGATCCCTGCAAGAAATCTTAACTACCTGCAAAAACACCACTGCCGTGTTTCTTCCTAGGAAAAGCTGATATGATGAGTTTCACTAGAACTTCTGATCCCTGATGAAAGGAGAGGAAGATCTGAGCTTGCTGGGGAAACTGTGCTGTCTCTGGAGGCCAGAGGACCAAACAACCCTGCCCTGCACGGCTTAATTTACAGCAGGGGTGTCCAACCTTGGCAACTTTAAGACTCGTGGATTTCAACTCCCAGAATTCCTCAGACAGCATGGAGTTGAAGTCCACAAGTTTGCCTAGGTTGGACACACTTCTACGTTACTGCTTGAGCCCAGGGAAGGGATTTTGCCAGCCCAAGGTCTGCTAGATCCAAAGTTGCCTCCATTCCGGATGAGGACACCTCAACTCAAGAGCCAAGGCAAGAAGAGAAAGCAACCCTGAAGCTGGACATGGTTAGCAATTCCAATTCTTCTTCACCCCAACAGGCCAAACACAAATGCAGCAGAAGGAAACTGGGCTCATAATAGACCATCACCCCAAAGAAGGTGTTGTCCCAAATAAAGGGAGAGATGAAATGAAGTTTTAACTATTTGCTGGTCAGATCTATGTTCTTTGGCTCTCTTTAACACAGGAGCATGGGCCTCCACCATGAAATCATGACAATCCAGCATGAAGGATTGTCTTGTGGTGGCATCATGCAGACTTCCTTATTTGGATGGTATCTTGGTTTGCATTCCATCCATAGTTATTGGAATTCAATAGCATGCAATTTCGATGATATGATGATGACCCTGTATAGAAGAGACCCAGTGTGCCCCAGCCCAGAGCAATGTAACTTTTCCTTCTTCTATCCTTCAATCATCATGAAATGACACTCCAGAATCCCAGAAGCCTGGGGCCATATTACACCAAAGACCACTTGTCTCCTGGGGCACCAGAGAGCAAAATTTCAGTAAGGTTTTTCCAAGATGTGGGGGTTGGGGGTGGGGAGAGAAGGCTTCTTTGATCTGCCACAGGCAAAGTAGGCAGCTAACAACTGGGAGGAACTCGCATTTCAGGTGATGCAGATAATCTCATCTAATCTCCTGCTCAAAATAGGCCAATGTCAAGTAAAGCTGGGATTAGATGTCCGGCTATTGTTGACGTATCGGACACGGTCTCTCTTCCAAGGAATGAAAAGCTGAAGGAGTTTGTACTTAAGAACACCCTCTCTCCACTCTCTAAGAAAGGCTCTTATCCTTTTGTTTCGTTCCAAAGTCCAAAAATGGAGATGTAGCCTCCAAGGAGGCAGAGGTGTCTCCAAGGGGAGTCAAGAAAGTCCAGCTGCGAGACATGAAAATGAGGACAGAACCAGAATCACTTGGGCACTGTTGAAGTTTTTTTTGGGGGGGGGTGTCTCCTGTGAAGGAGGGTTTTTCTCCTCTGTTGCATTTAGAAGGGGCAGCTTGCAAATACATGCTAATGTGATACCAACAGAAGGAAGTATTTGTAGCTCAGGGTTGAAAAGAGGGGTCCTTGGTGTTCTCGGAGCATGGTTGTTTTCTTGCAGATGTTTCATGACCCAACTAGGGAACATCTAGAAGGGTTTGGTCTGATACTAAAGGGAGTTCAGAGTGAGTTTCTCTGGGGAACAAAATCCTACACTTCCAGAAACGGAGCAGATAAATAGATGAGACGAAGACAGAAAGGAAAACTCACTCTGGTCCATTTCAATGAAATCTAATGAACATTAATGAATAACAGGTCACATGATTATGTCCCACGGAGTTCGTGACAAACACACCTCATTTCGCCCAGTTAAAATGTGGATTTCAAGGGCTCTCTGAGCAGAGACAAGCACCCATTCAGAATCAGTCTGTTTAATCAGGTTTATCTCTCCGGCCTTCTCAGCCTTGCGAATCCTGTAGGCAGGGAATTGGTCCTCCACCCTTCCGTGTGAGACGGCATGTTATATTTAGAATTCTTTAATCTCTAACATGTGCAAGTATGGGAGATTCATTCTCAGTCAGCACAACGGCTTTGTGTTGCAAGAAAGATGCATCGTTCGTCTTCTTCCGTCAAGACTCAAAGAAGTTTTGTCACCTGAAATGTTGACTCACGTTAGGCAGGAAGGGGGGCAGGTTGACAGCTCCCCAGCTTCCCTAGAGAATGAGGAGGATGAAGCTGATTTACCACCCTGGAAGGACTTAAAATTTTATGGCTTATAGCTTCAATGGTTGACCTCAGTTGGTCCACTGAGCTGAATCCAGTGAGCTCTTGACAGATGCAGCCAGAAAGATCTATGTATTTCTTCTATTGATGTTGCCATCTTGTCCTTGAGGGAATAACAGACAGGAAGAGCTCCCAAGACTCCTTAGCAAAATATTTTGAAGATAAAACAGCTCGTGGAGGCTTGGAGCTTGCTAGCTCTGGGACAGAGACCAATTGCAATGCCCAAGACAACGTCCTGTGTGATGATCTGGAATTTAGGTGACCCTCAAGGAGGCCAAGAAGGTGGACACGGCCTATGGAAAATTTTTAGCAAAAGCACATCTCCTGGTATGCTGACTCCAGCATTTGATGGAATCCAGACTGTCCTTTTCTCAATCTGTTGTGTTATTTTTCCTGACAGCATAACATTCTGGGTAAAATCAAAGGCCATCTTTTAAAGACTCCAACCGCTATTGAGTCAGAAATGAGGCACAACCATTGACTTGCTGCCTTCGAGTTGCTGGGCGACCTACAAGTGTGGACATTTCTTGACTGACTGAATGGTCATGGTTGATTGAGGCAACTCCCCAAATCACACATTTGTGTTAGCTTGACCTTCACAACAGATGGGACTGCAGCAATATGGGGGACAAGTGGAGTGAAGAGTGGAAACTGTTTATCTGTCTGTATTCAAATTCTCTATATCCAGATTTCCAGAATTGGGCTTCTGAGACCTCCATCAAATTCTTACTGGGAGCCACCAAGGGGAATTTTCAAGGTCTGTAAGGCCAGAAGCCATATAAAGAATAATTGCAAGATTGGGTATGGCCATTCTAGAGAAAAGAAGGACGAAGGGGTGACAGGATAGCAGTTTTCCCATATCTCAGGGGCTGCCCCAAAGAAGAGGGAGTCAAGCTATTCTGCAAAGCACCTGAAGGCAGGACAAGAAGCAATGGGTGGAAACTAATCAAGGAGAGAAGCAACCTAGAAGTAAGGAGAAATTTCCTGACAGTTAGAACAATTGATCAGTGGAACAACTTGCCTCCAGAAGTTGTGAGTGCTTCAACACTGGGAGTTTTTAAAAAGGATAACCATTTGTCTGAAGTGGTGTAGGGTTTCTTGCCTAGGCAGGGGGTAGGACTAGAAGACAGATAACAGATAATCAGAGTTGGAAGGGACCTTGTAGGTCATCTAGTCCAACCCTCCGCCCAAGCGGGAGACCCTACACCATTTCTGACAAATGGCAGTCCAGTCTCTTCTTGAAAGCCTCCTAGGTCCTTCCCGATTCTGTTATTTTTTGTTACTTCTAAAATTGATGGGTTCAAACTCAGCTCCAATTGTGTTCTGGAGTCTCCAGTGGAGATCTTGGAGGCAAGGAATCTGTTTCTCTTCTCCTCGGAGCTCCTATGAGTATGGTAAGCATCGCCTGAGGTTCTGAGAAGAACAGTCCCTCCCCATGAAGGCTCACGAGAAAAGTCAGGAGGCCTGAGGTGCAATTGCGACTCCGAAAAAAATGCAAAACTGCTTCAAAACGAATCCAACTTTTATTTTCCTCCTGATCTGTGTGGAACATTGGAAAATGCAGGGAGCTTTTGCTGACCTGTTCACACAAACTGGAGCCAAATAAGAAAATCTAATTCCTACACATTTCAATGCTTATCACCCGGAAAAGAGCTGTGTAGTCAAGTTTTGAAAGAAACAAAAATAATGTTTCCGGAACGATCAAGAGGGGAAAATTTCAAGATGCAGTTAACTCGGCCTTTTAGGAATCTTCTGTTTTTCTGTTTGGAGACTGCTCTCTACTTGCTGATCCCTGAAATCTTTGGCTTGGGGGCGGGGTGTAAAGGAGGGGAGATTTTTCCTTCTCTTGTAGCCTCTGAGCTTGCTTGGATCTGACAGTTCATCCATCTTGTGAGCTACAGAAAAAGCAGTGATTTAATGGCCAGGAGCTTGTGTTAGACAAGGCTGGCTTTTCAATCAGGTGCAGCCCCGTAGTGCTGCAGGTAATTAAAACGCTCTAACTTGTTAAGACAGAGGGGGAAATTTGCTAATGGCTGACATCTTCAAGTGGAGATCAATCATATTTGGACTGATTGTTTGGGGATAAATCTGCTAATTTGCATGTCCTGAGGACCTCCTCTGACCAACTCTTCCTCTAAATATTAGCTACAAGCTGTAACAGCATTAGCCAAAGGTCCTAACATTTGCTACTTCTAGGACAGAGGTCTCCAACATGGGCAACTTTAAGCCTGGAGGACTTCAACTCTTTGGTGGCTCAGGCTGTTAAATGCCTGCTCTTAAGATCCAGCTGTCTACAATTACTGGAGGCTCGAATCCCACCAGGCTCAAGGTTGACTCAGCCTTCCATCCTCTCGGGGTAGGTAAATTGAGGACCCAAGATTGTTGGGGGCAATTAGCTGACCTTGTAAAAATGCCGCTTAGTAATAAGCAGGCATATACAATGGAATGAAGGCTATTGCTGAGCACACTGGGTTGCATCCCAAAAATTGTAAGCCGCCCTGAGTCTCCGGAGAAGGGCGGCATATAAATGTAATTAAAAAAAAAAAACTCCCAGCTTAAAGTTGCCCAGGTTGGAGACCCCTGTTCTAGGAGACATCAGCTTCTCCTGTACAAATGTTTCATCCTTGTGGCAATATTCCTAGGGTGTCCTTTGAAGTTCCTAAAGAGCCTAATTTGTACATGATGTGATGGTGGTTTGAGACACAAAGAAATAGCTTTGAATTCCTACTCTGTGATCTTTCATAATGAAGCTTGCCATTCCTGCATCCACTTTTTCCATATCTCCATCCTTCTCTGGAAGTCATTTTTTAAAAGCTAAGTCCAAAGCCCTATGTCCTATTAGCATTAGAGATCATGTATGATCTCTATCATATCATGTATCATATCAGAGATGATAGCAGTGCTCCGATATCTAAGGGGCTGCCACGAAGAAGAGGGGCAGAGGTTCAATCTATTCTACAAAGCACCAGAAGGCAGAACAAGACTCAACGGATGAAAATTAATCAAGGAGAGAAACAACCTAGAACTAAGAAAGAATTTCCTGATAGTGAGAGTAATGAATCAGAGGAATGACTTGCCTCCAGAAGTTGTAGGTGCTCCATAACTGATGGTTTTGAAGAAGAGATTGGAAAGCCATTTCTCCAGAATGGTCTAGGCTAGACCAGAGGTCTCCAATCTTGGCAACTTTAAGACTTGTGGACTTTAACTCCCAGAATTCCCCCACCAGCTCTGGGAGTTGAAGTCTACAAGTCTTAAAGATGCCAAGATTGCAGACCTCTGGTCTAGGGTCTCCTGCTTGAGCAAGGGGTTAGGCAAGAAGACCCCCAAGATTTCTTCCAACTCTGTTATTCTGTTATTATTCTCTCTTACCATGCTAAACCCTTGATCCTCTTCCCAGCCTCTGTCTCTCTATCTAGGTCCAACCACTACTGGGATCCCACCCGCTGTTCTTTGACAGCTCCATCATTCATCCCCCTAAAAAGCACCATTACTCCTAGAGCAACTGTTGGGAATCAGCGATCTCGTTAATTTAGAAAAGAACTGTTTGGATAAGCATCAGAATGAGTTCATTTTGTCACATTAACTCTCCCACTTTGCGCTGATGCTAATGAAATCAAGAAATATGGAGGTTCCAGACTCTTAAACTTCCTCTCCCTTTTGGATTTGCATAATGGCTCTTGCTGTTCAAGAGAAGGACTGTGTTGGCCTCAAAGTTTATGTTTCCACTCCTCAGGGTAGATGTTGGGGAGCAGTGGGCGTTGGCCTGCTTTTCTGGTTGGACGGACTTGGCGGTGTTTTGCCAAAGACCAAAGGTTTGGTGAGAAGGGGGCAAAATAACCCCACTAAACTACAGATAGTTCTCAACTCACAACAGTTCATTCAAAGCTGCAACAGCAATAAAAAAAGGTGACTTACAGCCGTGTTTCACATTTATGACCATTGCAGCATCCCCATAGTCATGTGATCAAAATTCAGAGGCTTGGCAACTGGTTCATATTTATGACGGTTGCCATGTTCCGGGGTCATATGATTGTCAAAGCGCACTTATGCTGTTGCAACTATTATTGCTTCTCAGCTTGCCAAAGAACCAAGGAGGAGATGGAATGTAGGCTCCAGACATCAAGAAGACGATCCATGAGAGCCAAGGACACTTCAACTGGTGTTTGCCAAACCGAAAGACTTTTTCTCATAACAATACCATTGACATTCAATTGGACAATGCGATGTGCACTAATAGGGGAGGTTGAATCCTATACTTTAATTATGTGGGTTTGCGTGGGAATTAGCTAGGTATGGTTTTGTCCTCCCTGGTGCCAAAATGATGTACTCAATAAAGTTTTGCACTCAGAGATTGGATTGTCTCGGCCATAGTTGCTTTGGTTGGGTTCATCAGTTGGAATGTTGACAGTCATCAGTTTTTGCAACTTCCTGACAAGCGAAGTCAATGAGGAAGCCAGGTTTTGAACCCTGGTACCACTCCTCATTTAAAGCCACCCAACTGCTGGCCACCCCTGCGCCTTGTGCAACAGTGACTTCTAGTTCCTGGGTGATTATTCCCAGGATCCAGATTGGTTATTTGTCTATCTCCATGTTAGGTTTTGATATTAAAAGAGGGCAAAAACAAGTGATCCTTCTTCCCTTTCCCTCACCAACTTCTTTGGGACAAAACCACCCATTTGGATTCTGTGCAATCCATTTTGTGCTTCTCGGTGTTTCTAAGAAAGAAAGCAGATTTGTTATCAGTCTACTGATGGCTGAGCACCTCATATGTTTCACTGCCAGGTGGGGAAGAGAATTTCCCCTCTCCCCTTTACGAGGGGAAGGGATTAATCAAGTGATGACTAGCATGCTACTGCAACCTTGATGTGGGTGCTTAAGTGTTCTGCTGAATTGGGGCCAAAAGAGAATTGGTTGCTTTGCTGTTCTTTGTAGATCAGACAACAATTCATGCAGTGCACTAGCAATAGCACTTAGACTTATATACCACTTTATAGTGCTTTACAACCCTCTCTAAGCAATTTACAGAGTCAGCACATTGCCCCCAACAATTTGGGTCCTCATTTGACCCACCAGGCTGAGTCAACCTTGAGCCTGGTGGGATTTGATCTGTCAAATTGCAGGCAGCCGGCAGGCAGCAGAAGTAGCCAGCAGTACTGTGCTCTGACCACTGTACCACCGAGGCTCAGGCAAAGCAATGTTGTGTTTAAATGACATGTAAATGGGGGCTTTGGGCAGCGGTCTGTTCTCTGAGCTGGCTGTTTGGCTCCCAGATATTTCATTACCAAACTAGATAACATCTTCAGGGGTTTTTGGGTGACGTGTCTTGTTCATTTGTATAGATCCTGAGTGACTGGTTGAATCACAAGGCTGATTCTGGTCTTGTGACTTTGTGACTTCTGACTGGTTTGCTGTGAGGTGTGGAATTCAACCCATTGAATTCAAGTCAGCAACCCTGCTGAAGATGCTTACCTAGTTTGGTAATGAAACTGGTCTCCCCTGGTCCTTCTCTTTACCAGACTAGCCAGGCTCAGTTCCTGCAACCGTTCGTTGTATGTTTGAGCCTCCAGACCCCTCATCATCTTGGTTGCTCTTCTTTGCACTCTTTCCAGAGTCTCATCACCCATTGACAGGGGTGGGATTCTACTGGTTCGGACCAGTTCTATAGAACCGGTTGTTATGATTCTGCACAGTTTGGAGAACCGGCAAAGAGCTTTGGTGGCTCAGGCTGTTAAATGCCTGCTCTTAAGATCCAGCTGCCTACAACTGCTGTAGGCTCGAATCCCAACAGGCTCAAGGTTGACTCAGCCTTCCATCCTCTCGGGGTAGGTAAATTGAGGACCCAAGATTGTTGGGGGCAATTAGCTGACCTTGTAAAAATGCCGCTTAGTAATAAGCAGGCATATACAATGGAATGAAGGCTATTGCTGAGCACACTGGGTTGTATCCCAAAAAATTGTAAGCCGCCCTGAGTCTTCGGAGAAGGGCGGCATATAAATGTAATTAAAAAAAATGTGTCCCTGGCTGGCCCTGCCTTGCCCCTCTCTGCCTGCCCCTCCTCTCCCCACCCAGTCAGTCCTTATTGCACATGTGCAACATTGCATGCATGCCCAACATCTCTGACTGCATTCTCCCCAGCCCAGTCACTCCTTAAGGTTTTCCCCCCAATGATCAGCTGTTCCTATGATCAGCTGTGCTGGGATTCCCCTTGCTGTCTTACTGCTTTGCTCAGGAGATTTCCCTGAGGCCCAGGAAGGCAAAAAATGGGGGGGGCACAGCACCCCCAGTCCCCCCTCCATTTTTTGCCTTCCTGGGCCCCAGGGAATCCCCTGGAGGCTTCCCTGAGGCCCAGAAGGCCCAAAAAACCAGAGGGGGTACTGCCAAAAAAAACCCACACCCACCCAGTCACATGGTTATGCCCACCTAGCCACGCCCATCTAGCCATGCCCACAGAATCGGTTGTTTAAAAATTTGAATCCCACCCCTGCCCATTAACATTCGGCCACCAGGAAAAGCAGATAGCTTGCAGGAAAGAGACTCGGTGCAATGAACAGATGCTGTGCATCGTTGGATGTTGCTGAGACAGAGTCTACTTAACATAATGGCTAATCTGGCCTTGCCATGCAAGGATCATAATTACAGTCGGGGTCCAGAAGCCATCCCTTATTCAAAACTGTCCTGTCCTCACTTTGCATTTATCTATAAAAACCTGGCACCCTCTCAGCAAGCCAGCAAACTGCAGTTCCGTCAGCAGGCCAAGTTCCTAGCTGGCCTGACTCAGCAAAATCACGTCTGATGGAACGTGGGCCAACGTCAGCTCCTTTCCTTGCACAACACAGCCGGGCACAAACTCAAGGCTGGAAACAAGTTAAACGCTACACAAGCTAAAGGCGTCCTCCCTCAAAAAGCGGCAAAAATAAGTGTTAGTTGGGTTCTCCAACTGTCAGTCCTTCAAGCTAGGGTGGCTACCAACCACGTTAGTCCTCCCTAAAAATGGGTGGAGAAATCCAGAGAGATCTTGAAGAGGGAGGAGTGGAGGAGGTAGCCCCCACTCTAAAAGAGCCAAAATCTTCCCTTGCGGCTCTTTTGATTTACATCTCTACTCAACAGAACGCAGAAGGAAATACAAAATAGAATAGAATGCAGAATAAAATAGGGAAGGGAAGGGAAGAGAAGAAGAGAAGAGAAGAGAAGAGAATCCTTTATTGGCCAAGTGTGATTGGACACAGAAGGACTTGGTCTCCAGTGCCTAAGCTCTCAGTGTACATACAAACAACAAAGTGATATCATCATAAGATACCAACACGAGAAGGTAGTAGGAAAGATGAGAAGGATAATAGTAGCCCTACTACATGGGTAAATATCCTTAGACATAAAACAATGTTGTGGGAATTAGGGAGTCAGCAGAGTGATGGCACAAGGGGAAAAAGACACATTTTTGTCTAATTGTTTGGGCATGCAATGCCTTATAGCGGCATCCTGGGTGGGGGGGGAGTTGAAATAAATTATGTCCAGGATGGGAGGGGTCTTTAGATAACTTCTCAGCCCTCGTTCTGACACCCCTGGGAAGGGGAATATTTTCTGGAGACTAATGCCACTTCTGTTTCGTTTGAGCTCTGGCAGAAGGTGAGAAGAAGCTACAGAAACTAAGCAGCAACTTACTAGTCCTCTGTGATCCCATAGGATCAGACCCCTAGCTGGAGCTATATTAAAATCCAAGAAGCGCGATGGATACACCTTGGGGTGAGGGAGGGATGCATCACCATCCAAAGACGAGAAGCGCTTTAACACATTTTGAGTTATTCGGTCCATTAAGGTTTGAATGGAGAAACATAAAGCTGCACTTGATTAAACTTTTAAAAAAAATATCAATTTTTTTTCATTGGCTAAGTGCCTTTCCTCTACCCCAACACATTTGTCCTCAAGGCCCAGGATTCGACTTGGGAACTGATTTACAATTTATCAACCCATCAACCAGGAATCTTAACTTCTTTTTTTTCCCCCCATGCAATATAATTTTTGTTTAAAAAAGAAAGAGGAAAGTCTGGAAGGAGAATTTCCTTGTTGGAGGAAAGCCAAAAATCCAAGGTAGGGATGACCCATAGAAGGGTGGGAGGGAGGCAGTCTAATGAAGAACCAGACTTTTGGCCTAACTGAGGATTTAATGTAAGCCGCCCTGAGTCTCCAGAGAAGGGCAGCATATAAATGTAATTAAAAATAATAATAATAATGCTGGGTGACAATTTGCCAATTTCCCCAGCTTTTTAAAGATCTTTTAGGCTGGGACAAGGGTTCAGTCTAAATTCTCTGATCTGGGTGCCCTTTAGACCAATGTTCTCGGCCTTGGGACTTTGAAGATGCGTGGTCTTCAGTTCCCAGAATCCAATCAGAATACAGCTGGAAGGGACCTTGGAGGTCTTCTAGTCCCACCCCCTGCTCAAGCAGGAGACCTTACACCAATTGAGACAATTGGCTGTCCAGCTTCTTCTTAAAAGCCTTCAATAATGGCGCACCTACAACTTCCGATGGCAAAGCTGTTCCACTGGTTAATTCTCCTCACCATTAGGAAGTTCCAGGTTAATTCCAGGTTGCATCTCTCCTTGATCAGTTTCCATCCTTTGCTTCTTGACTTCCCTTCTGGTGCTTTGGAGAATAGGTTGACCCCCCCCCCTCTTCTTTTTGGAAGCCCCTGAGATATTGGAAGACTGCTATCATGTCCCCCCAGTCCTTCTTTTCTCTAGACTAGTCAAACTCAATTCCTGCAACCGTTCTTCGTATCTTTTAATCTCCAGGCCTTGAATCCCCTTAGTTGCTTTTCTCTGCACTTTCTCCAAAGTCTCAACATCTTGTTTTGTAATGTGGTGACCAGCATTGGATGCCATACTCCAGGCGTGGCTTTACTAAGGATTCAAAAAGCGGTACTAATACATCAGGTGATTTTGGATTCTATGCCTTTGTTTATACAACCGTTCCGCAATTTTCTGTACCACAATTTCCCCATTATGACACCACCCAACTGCTCTCCTCCTAACCATCCTGGGTGCCTTTTGTGTTCTGTGAGTTGCTGAAGCTTGTCTGATTGTCTCTTCCCTTCCCACCCTCCTTTTAATTTAGGATGTTTTAATTGAAAAGCGTCTTAACATCTGTGCCTGCTTCCTAACACCTGTGCTCAACCGGCCATTCTTCATTCACGATTGTCCTGTCCTTCCTCCAGGATAATGGCCAAACGGCACTTAGGTGGGCTTGTTTGAGCTATTTGAGACACAGATGAGGCTCGGAGGGTGGATAATTAACAGAGAAGATTAAAAGGGATGCCAGGGGTTTTTTTTTTCCTCTTGTTTTTGCACCGTGTGCGTGAAAGAAGGATTCAGTCTCCAGCCCCAAAATGGCCAGAACTTTAGCAGAATTTTTCTGCTGATGTGGAATTGCTGGGTTCTGAAAATTATTTTTATTGAAAAGCAAGCTACAACAAATAGAGCTTGCATTAAAAAAACAACAACAGGTATTTCTTGACTTAACCACCACAAACCACCCAAAAGAGCCTTGGTGGCTCAGGCTGTTAATTGCCTGCACTTAAGTTCCAGCTGCCTACAACTGCTGTAGGCTCGAATCCCACCAGGCTCAAGGTTGACTCAGGCTTCCATCCTCTCGGGGTAGGTAAAGTGAGGACCCAAGATTGTTGGGGGAAATAAGCTGACTTTGTAAAAATGCCGCTTAGTAACAAGCAGGCATATACAATGGAATGAAGGCTATTGCTGAGCACACTGGATTGCATCCCAAAAATTGTAAGCCGCCCTGAGTCTTCGGAGAAGGGCGGCATATAAATGTAATTAAAAAAAAAATGTCTGGTGTTAAGTGGAGACATTTGTTAAGTGGGCCCATTTCTTGACCTTTTCTTGCCAATGTTGTTAAGTGAATCACTGCAGTTGATAAGTTAGCAACCCGGTTGTTAAGTGAATCCGGCTTCTCCGTTGACTTTGCTTGTCAGAAGGTATCAAAAGGGGACACAACAGCAGTCATAAGTACAAGCCAGTTGCCAAGCGTCTGAAACTTGATCACATGATCATGGGAATGCTGCAAAGGTTGCAAAAAGCAGTCCTTTAAAAAAAAAGTAGATTATAGAATAAAGTACAGAAATTTGAAAGCAAATAATAGCAAATATTGGGGAGGAAAAAGGGGAAAGAAAAGTGAGGAGTGAAGAGAGAGGAGAAAGGATTGAGTTCCAACTCTTTGCGTGAAAAATCAACATTAATAATATAAGCTAGCCATTTCTTTCTTTCTTTTTTTTTAAAGCAGCCCTGAATCACGTTTTTCAGTGCCATTTGAACTTTGGTCACTAAATGAATTGTTGTAAGTCGAGGATGTTTAACAATTGCTGTGGGTTTTTTTTTTCTTCCCATTAATGTGATCGGGTTTTGCAAGAGATGGATCAACACATTCATTCTTGAACCCTTCCTTGTGCCCGATGCCACTTCTAGCGTTTTCTTTTCTAAAAAGCTGGAAAAGCTCCCGAATGAATTTACAGAAGGGGGAGAGAGAGAGAGAGAAATTATGGCTTTCCAGGGACGAGGGAATTAGGTCTGGATCGGGCAAAAGAGCCAGGTGAAACTCGTGGGATCCAAAGATGCCTGACGAGGAAGGGATTCGTGTCCCTCGACTCTTTTCCTGGCTTCCTCACCGGAACAGCAAGTGGAGGAAGAAATGAGCTGCATCAGATGGAAGTGTGATGATCCTTAGTCCCAGCGGAGTCGACGCGTAATTGTCTGCTGTGATAGTGTGGTAAGCCAGTAGAACTCAAGGCTTTTAGTAAATTAAAGTCTCACTCCCTGGTGTGTGTCGTGATACAGATCCATAAATACAACTCGGTCCCCTGACTGATGAGGCCAGGCCAGGCCACGTGGCCTCCTTTCCTTGAGCTTCAGCTAAAGTGCCTTCCCTATGATGACAATCCAGTCCTCTGGGAGAGGTGGAGGACCTGAGACCACCAACCAGGATGGTTCTTGATGAACGGAGACATCTGGAGGTTCTGTAGGGAAAAAACGGTAAGGTCTTCTGGCTAACCCATCTTCTCCCCGCCAAAACAGAAGGCTGCAGAGTTTGAGAAGGTATAGTGATAGACAACTAAAATAGGTGGGACTCTTTGCGGTGGGGGGAGAGAAAAAATCTTCCAACCCAAGGACCGGCCCATAGATTTCACTGCTCTCCTCTCCTCTGCCTTTTGCGTATCCACCTGTCAGGCACTGGACCCAGCTGTTCCTCCTCTTCCTCATCAGCCACTTCCAGACTTGGAGGCTGTTGACTCTCCATCTGAGGGCTGACGGCCCAGTATCTATCTATCTATCTATCTATCTATCTATCTATCTATCTATCTATCTACCTATCTCTCTCTCTCTCTCCTTCTCCCTCTCCCAGCCCCATCTTCCCCCTTGGGGCTCTCAGGTTGCCTTGACTCCCACGTCTCCTCCTCATTTGGTTCAGCTGCTGGAGGGGCCAGCATTCATTCAGTGATCATTCAAAGCTACAAAGGCATTGAAAAAAGTGACTTGTGACCTTTCTCACACTTACAACCCCTTGCAGCATCCCCATGGTCATGTGATCAAAATTCAGAAGCTTGGCAACTGGCATGTACTTATGATGGCTGCAGTGTCCCAGAGTCCTGGGATCTCCTTTTATGAACTTCTGGCCAGCAAAGTCAACGAGGAAGCCAGATTCACTTAACAATCGTGCTTTTAACTCAGCACCTGCAAGGATTCCCTTAACAACGGGGGCAAGGAAGGTCATTAAATGAGGCAACATTCACGTTAATGGCAGTTTCACTTAGCAGTGGAAATTCTGGGCTCCATTGTGGCTGAAAGTTGAGAACCACCTGTATTATGAGAGCTGTGGTGGCGCAGTGGTTAGAGTGCCATACTGCAGGCTCCTTCTGCTGACTGCTGGCTGCCTGCAATTTGGCAGTTAGACCCTCCCCCAGGCTCCAGGTTGACTCAGCCTTCTGTCCTTCCGAGGTGGGTAAAATGAGGACCCAGATTGTCGGGGGCAATAGGCTGACTCTGTAAAGCATTTAGAGAGGGCTGCAAAGCACCATGAAGTGGTATATAAGTGCTATTGCTGTTCTGCAGAACGCATCGATGGAGAACCAACAGCTTTGGAAAGATTTCCATCAGGACATGGTCTCAAGAAGAAGGCGATCACACTTTTCCCCCATTGCCACGATCTTGATATCCATCAGGGACCTCAGTTAGCTCTCTCTGTGTGTTTTTTTTTCTGTGTATTTCCCAGTTAAAGCATATGCATAACTGAACATGTTGTTTGACCTTTAGTTGTGCCTCTTCCTTTCCCTTGCTAAGACTGTGTGAATCCCCATTCAGAAGCTTCTCCCAGAATAGAGCACAGCTACCAGCTCACCAGCTGGGCATCTCAGCTGCTAATTGAGGCATTGGGGCCATGGCAAAGCTGGAAAGCACCATCTGCCTTCATGTAAGGGGGGTGGGTGGGGAACCTAAGGGATGTTTTCTTGTTGCTCTGATACAGTTGGCAAACAAGCACATCAATCACCTCTCCAGTGGTTCCACCTTGTCCTCAAAAAAGGAACCTAGCAGGGCACCCTCCTCCTCTAATTACTCTTAATTGCCACTTTCACGCTTGTGAACCCCCTCTCCCCATCCCCCAATGAGCCAGGGAAGGAAGTTTAAGCGGGGGAATTATTCTTAGAGGATCTCATGCTGCTCCGAACCTGTGTGCAACGTGGCCACACAGCCTCCACAGATTGAAAAAAAGTGCCGCCTTCTCTTGCGGGATGCCAATCATTTCAAGCTTTGGCAGAAACGGTATCTCCAGCACAACATCTCAGGAGTTGCTGCATGAGGAGAAGGTCTCTCTGTCTAAACACTAGGAGAGTCCAACCTTGGCAACTTTAAGACGGTGGACCTCAACACTCAGCACGGCTGGCTAGGCAATGCTTCAGAAATGCAGGAGATCGAGTTGTAGAGCCAAATTTAGCAGGGCTGAATTCTCAACCAATCAACTGGGGACTTTCACCGAAGCCAGTTACAAACCCAAAGTCCACTGCATTTCATTGGGAGCTTTCCATGGTTCCCGATACTCTTAATTTCATTCTGGACCTCTCCTGGAACATTACTACCTCTTGTGACTGCTCTAGCTGTACTTGAAGCTATTCAGAGTGTGCCTTTCTACTCACAAGCCCCACATGGAGCTAACTTTTATGAGACACAAAGTTGAGTCCAAACCAAAAAAAAAGCTTTTAGGGGAAGCAAACAAAGATTGCTAACACTGTAATGACAGTGTCAACGTTCCAAGTACCAACCTCCAAAGAGACTCTGAGAATATCATCTTCCCAAAGATCCACTTAATTAGAGATGTTATATTGGCACATCTAAGGAAAGATGCTCACAGAAAACCCCAAATCCAACCCCTGCACCCAATCATCCATCACATGGTCCAATCATTACTTTGTTCCAACTGGACGTTATCCCCCAATCACTCCCCTCCAGGTGCAGGTTTACATGTCCTTGACTTTCTGAGAAAGGAATGTTGTTGTGGCTAATCTTCCACCACTCCTTGAAGTCCCCCTCCCAAATTCCCAGACACTGAATGTGGCAGCCCAGAAGCCTCAAAGTAAAATGGCTTCCAAGCTGACAGACAGGAGATCATGATGGAAAGCAAAGGAAACATCTCTTTCAAGGGAAACTCAACTCCTGGTAACTTCATGGAGACATCCACAGATTATGTTTCAAAGCAATTGCTTGGCATTGATTTGTAGGGTTATCCCCCAACCCTCCAGTTCTACCTGCAGTCTTGAGGTTCCTCACTGAAGTTCTAACTGGACCTGGCCTTGCACAACTTTTGAGCCCAGACAGAACTCACCAGGTACTGCCAGCTGTTGAGACTTCTTGCATAATATGAGCTAAGACTTCTATATATTTTATCTGAATATTGCAACTAGGCAATTTGGCAATGGGAATATTATGGTGTTATCCATCTCTGCTTTGGGAATTGTGTTCTTTATAACCAAATGTATACCCTGGTTTTTCATTTACATCACTCACAAAATATAACACCAGAGATCAAAACAGCCAGCCAACATTAAAGGATTAAATGCTAAGAGGGCAAGTGCTTTGTGCACACAGGATCTGAATTATCGTGGGAATCCTGAAAAGTAAGATTGGATATCTTTTTTTCTCCCCCTATCAAACTTCAAGGATGGGCTGATGGAACAGATCTAAGCAAGCCCCTTAGTCAATTTGTGATTGATGAGAAGAGATTTCATTTTGGGTTATCCCAACAGTCCCCCAACCAGACATAAAAATAAACTATGCAGCCTTTACAATCTAAATCGTTCATGAATAAATAATAATCCCCTAGTCCCAGAGCCATAATCTATATTTAATTAAGTAGATGTCTAAAGAGTCGAAAGTGAAAAAAAAGTGATGATCACCAAGAAACTCAGCCATGGAACCAGAGTGGGTCTAGAAATGGCTAGAATTAATATGACTAAATGATTCAGGACATTTTCATAATCACCGAGAATCCCTCAAAACCTTCCCTTTTGCTCAATTAATAGACTCAATTAATTCATGTCTGCACAGATGTTATTAATACAACCACTGTAGAAGACCAAAATTGTTTGAATCTCAAACCAAACTAAAGCTCCATTATTTAATGGACACCAGAACAACTAGACACAAGGACAGTTTTTCCTCGAATGCCATCACTCTGCTAAACAAATAATTCCCTCAACATTGTCCAACAATTTACGAAGTCTTCACTACTATTACTATTAATCTTCTCATCACTCCTTTATCAGCCATCCCCTCCCATTTGTGACTGTAGGACTGTAACTTTGTCGCTTGTATCCTTGCGATTTATATGGACTATTTCCTAGTATGATTTAATTGTTTATTGTACACTATGACTATTATTAAGGGTTGTACCTGATGATTCTTGACTCTTGACGAATGTCTCATTTCTTTTATGTACATTGAGAGCATTTGCACCAAAGACAAATTGCTTGTGTGTCCAATCACACTTGGCCAATGAATAATTCTATTGTATTGTATTGTATTGTATTGTATTGTATTGTATTGTATTGTACTCTACTCTACTCTACTCTACTCTACTCTACTCTACTCTACTCTATTCTATTTAAATTAATACACCAGTGCAAAAACTTCCACTTGTATAACTCAATTGCCCATCCTCTACATCATCATTGTTTTATCCTGAAATATCCAGCATGAGGGTAGTTCTGTATTAAAAAGCATCTCATCGAGAAAAGGTCTTGCCAAAAATAAATTAAAAAATGACTCACCCCCAGTAGTACTAAAGGAACTGTGATTGGTTTTCCTTCCCTTATGTCCATTTTTCATTCTTTCTGTCCAGTTAGATGGTTATCCATCATTTTATGCTTTGTTTACAATGTAAGGTCCTGTGCAGACCCACTGTACAACTCTGAAAATATAAATGATTATAGAGGGAGGGGGGAGCTATCTCAAAGATCAAATCCACTTTTTTTTTTGCACATCAAAGGTCCTGGATTGAAAGTCTGCATTCTTCCACCTAATCTGGAAAAATATATTGCTCAATGTGGTGGAATGTAGTCTGGATTTCCAGTAGAAAGGAAGGGAGGGAGGGAATGCATTCTAGAGGAGCAAGAGACAACATGGCTTGGAAAGTTTGTGTGAGAGAAAGAGGATGGAGATAGCTCCTCCTCAATGGCTTCCAAAATATGAGGCAAGTTGTCTGCTTTAGTCTGGCAAGATTTCTGTCTGTAGGTGGAGATCAGTAAAGGAAGCTGCAGAGAAGAACTTAGCGTGTCTTTCTTGGTTCTTGGAACTAACACTAGAAACTACAGTCATGACTGCTCAGTCCCTGCAGTGTTGGAGCTGGTACACCAAACTTCTTGTTCATTCCTTGACTGCCTGAATAGTTTTATGCTCCTTGGATTCAACCAGGCACATAGTTAAATGGACAGCAAACCATCTTAGATAGAAGACCCTCCACTCCATGTTTCAAATGTTGATTGATTACAGCTAGCTAAAGGAGAGGATTAAACCACATCAAGTGCCCTGTGTGCAAACCTGCAAGAGAAAACCCACAGACTGTGACCTCTTATTCCTATGCCAGGGGAGAGCTAGCTTTTTGCTAATAGAGACACTCTGCCTTATCCATACCTGCTCTCAGACCAGTGGTGTACAAGATAAACACATTCCCTGCTCCCCTTAAAACAACACTAACTGCAATTAAAGTGAAGAATAGGGTTTCATTAGCAATGAGGTGTGTTTGCTTTTTTCTGTTTTTTTTTTTAGCAGAGGGGAAAAAAAACAACTCTGTATTTTCTCTCTGAAAATACTCCTATCTCGCTATGGCAAATGGCTGATGGAATATGTCACAGTGTGAAGTTGTGGTGTGGGTGGAAATTCAAGTCCATTCTGGGACTAGCAATTGCTAAGAGTAAAGGTGATTGGAATGGTGTAAGTGGATGTGGGCGTGGGCGTATGTGTGTGTGTGTGTGTGTGTGAGAGAGAGAGAGAGAGAGAGAGTTGTGTTTTTTAGTAATTGAATCAGTCTTTCCCCTCCAGTTATGAAAGACAATGAGCATATTGAAGAATTTTCTGAAACTAGTTTTTTCTGCTTCCTGCAAGTATCTGTATTCAAGAAGGATCTCCAGATAAGCAGGGATTAACACCAGACAAACAATCAAGTAGAAAACAATGCCCTAATCAAAGAACGACCAAGGAGAAAACCAACTCCCATCAACACTGGCAGGTTAAGTCCCCTAAAAGGAATTATAATGCCTGCTTAATAACAGGCATCCTGTAATGTATAAGCCAAATCCTGGGTGGTTATTAACACTGAGAGAGAAAGAGAGAGAAAAGTGAATGTTTCTTTGGACTTTTCCCCCCTAA
Organism: Naja naja; assembly: GCA_009733165.1. Classification (NCBI taxonomy): domain Eukaryota; kingdom Metazoa; phylum Chordata; class Lepidosauria; order Squamata; family Elapidae; genus Naja; species Naja naja. Next base: position 17,801,851 of record CM019164.1, read on the forward strand.
AGCTTGAAAGGATGAAATTGCATCTTAACCTCACCTAAGGCAGACAGTCCACAAGTCCATGTACTTAAGGGAAATACTTCCAATAATATTCTCTTCCATTCAGGTTCTTCATATCTTATCTTCCCCTCATGTCATCCACCAGAATCTGATGTCCCTGTCACCAGAAGAGCTAAAATGTAGCCTGTCCTTTTCTTTAAGAATGTTTATCACGCTGGTGGCTGACAGGCAATAAGAACATTATTTTACACAGTGGATGGAGCTTTGCAACACCAAAGAAGGTCTTGAATTGAAAAAGAAGAAAAATGCGATTATCGTTAAGAGAGAAATGAGGACCCAGAAACCAAAGGAAGCTTAGAAATCTATGGTTGGACGTGATGGCCTCCTCTGTATCTTTGAGGGCTACTGAATCATTTCATTAGGACTACGCCCTTCTGAATATCTGGAACCCGCATTGCATATCGGACATTAATACAACCGAGAGAGTCCAGAGATATTTCATAAGAAGAGTTCTCCAGTCCTCTATTTGGATCAGAATACCCTATGCCTCCAGACTTGAAATTTTAGGCTTAGATAACTTAGAACTACACCACCTTCAGTCAGATCTAAGCGTAGTACATAAAATTATCTGCTACAATGTCCTATCCATCAATGACTACTTCAGCTTCAGCCACAACAACACACAAGCACACAATAGATACAAAGGTAGGTAAACGCAAAACTCGATTACAGAAAATATGACTTCAGGAACAGAGTTGTCAATGTCTGGAATGCACTACCTGACTCTGTGGTTTCTTCTCCAAACCCCAAATCACTTTAACTTTAGATTGTCTACCGTTGACCTCACCCCATTCCTAAGAGGTCTGTAAGGGGTGTGCATAAGTGCACCAATGTGCCCACTGTCCCTGTCCTAATGTCCCCTTTTATTCATATCTATTTCATGTATTAATAATCATGTTTATACTTATATTTGTTACCTAATACATACTCGACAAACAAACATAAATAAATAAAGTAAAAAATAAAATATCTCATTAAATTGGTCACAGTAGAAGGCAATCTCAGTTGCACCTTAGCAAAAGCTTCTTCCCAAGATTCCTTGATGACCTCTTTCAACATCTTAAGATCAATGAAGACTATGGAACAAGAGTTCCTTCTACTTTCAAACTCTGTGGAGACATCTGCACACAGTACCAAATGACATGGCTTGTGCTTAAACAGGGTTGGCTTAGCAAGGCACAACTGACTCAGGTTTTACATCAACTATGGTGGTACATCAATCCACAATGACCAGGTTGCCATGATCACTCAAACCCCAACTGTAACCAACAATGAGGCTGTGCCATTTCCAGGATTTTGGGGATGAGTTTTATGGTAGGGGCCTTGTTCTGAGACCTCCATATCTTTCTAGACCTTTCACTGCCAAATGGAAGGCATTCTTTTGTATTAATTTGCAGCATTGTGTTTCCTGTCACCTAACAGAGCCCTAACATGTTCCTTGCTGTTAAAGGCACATCAACACTCCCAAACCTTGGGAATTTCTTAATAGCTTTAAGCTAAGCTTGAAAAAGGAGGAACATCCAGCTTTCTGCCTCTTCTCTTGCCCCCAATCTTCATTTTCTTTCTGTGCTGCTTCACTCCACTTCCACTTCTCCTCCGTGAATCCACATCTCGGTTCCTGAGGCTGCGTTTCCTCCACATTCACTGACCCACTTTAAACCGAGTCAGATTCACAGCCGAGCAGTTCGCTGGCAGGGAAAAGATGGATTTCCAGGATTAAAATTGCCTTTGTCGAACAAGAGGGGAGCCACAGGTAGAAGAATGAGATGAAATGGAGTGCAGGTGTCTGACATGTGGACGGGCGCTCACAAACACACATAGGGAGACAGGGAGACATGGAAGGAGATTGACATCAATAGAGAACAAAGGAGCAGTGAGAGAAGCCCTCAAAGGCCAGGCAGACAATGCTGCAGGGGCTGGGAAGATGTTGGCACGTGGGCAGACAAAGGCAATGTGGGGAGGGAAGCACAGCTGGTACAAAGGAGAGATGCTCCATTCAGGGAACATCAACATCTTGCTACAGCTGCAGAAGCACAATAAATGCAAATCTCATCCTCATGGGCCATTTCTGCAACCACCCTGTTGTGAGAACTTTTCTCCAAGATTTCATCCGCCTGTCTGCCTCACCAAGTCCCACCTTTCTCCACTCTGCTGGTCTACACAGGTGAGCTCCAGACTCTGTGGTTCTTCAAGTGGTGAGAGATGCCAGCATAGGTGGCCCTCACCAAAAGGCATTTGCTCCGTTCTTCTTTTGCCAAGTTCTTGGTCTCTGCCTTGGATGAAGGAAGAATCTGGTGAGACTCAATGCTCAGAAGGTTTGGCTTGGTTGGAGATAGGATTGGGGTCCTCTCTGGGGTCCAGGGGTCCCCTTAAAAATGCCTGTTGTTGTTGGGCTGAGGGCCATGTTACAAAATAAAACGAAACCAAGGTATAAAGCAGGTGGTATCTGAGCCAAACCAACTTTGGTTTGAATCTGAAATGCAACTCAAATTAAATCCCTTGAATTTCATTGGTAGACATATTCTCCATGCATTTAACATTTCTCTCCTCCAGAATGCAGACGGTAAGATAAGGGAAAAAAATCAGAAATGGCATGAAAAGTTCTGATTAAACTCCTCAATAAACTCACAGGGTACTAAAACTTCCTCTCAACAGCCATTGCTGTGCCTTGGATGCTTCATTACTTCTTAATTTTGTTGATGAGACACTTCCAAGACAGTCTCTGTGGTGCAAAACTGGTATTTTCACAACTCACGGCTAGAAAAGAAAGAAGCTTAGTGGTTTGGAAAGGATTTTGACTTGGAAGCGGCGCACTTCGTTCTGAGTTTCCACCTGGAAGACTAAACAGAAATAAGCAAAACAATGTTCTTTGTTAAATGTGTGTGTGTCTTTCTTTTCATCTCCTGGAATGCCGAAGGAATTAAATATTCAGAGTTCCAGCCGTCCAGATTGCGAGCCAAGGCAAGTCGATTTCCATGCCTGGGGAAATCACATTTGCTGGCATCGTGGTTTCCCTGCTGCCTTTCATCGTGTCTCCTAATTCGGTGTGGTGGAGCAACTTATGAACAGGGATCTGGATGTGGATGTTGGTTAGGTTCTTGCTGGGTGAAATCCCCCTGTTGGCTATCCCAAAGGTGCTTTGTCAAGAGGCAACTGGACTTTCTTTTTCTTTTGAAGACGTTTCATTTGCATCCTTTTAGAGGGCCGTTGAGGCCACTTGGAGGTTTATCTGTGTCCTCAGGGTCACCTCAGCAGTGCAAATGATTTCTGTAGTCTGTAATTTTTTCCTCTGGAAATCAACTCCTACTCCCACACCGTTCCAAGGGCGTTCATCCCAAATTGTACAGCTAAATGTCTGTAGAGATTCTCTGTCCTCCAAGTCATAGTTCTCTCAAAGGTGCTTTTTCAGGAAGCAACTGGGCTTTCTTGTTTTTTCTTTTGACAACATAAACCTCCAAGGGGCCTCAACGACCCTCTAAAAGGATGCAAATGACCAGCTCTGTCTGCAAGGAATATAAATCCTTCCATTCCCCACTATCCTGTCAGAGCTGAAGAAGCTTCTTGGATGAGAAGGGAAATGTCTTCAAAAGAAAAGAAAAACAAGGAAGTCCAGCTGCCTCCTGAAAAAGCTCCTTTGGGACAACCATGACCTGGAGGATTGAGAATCTCTACAGACATCTGTTGGCTAGTTCCACATCTAATGGCAAGGAACAGCAGGTTGTGGGAACATCTACTTTAACATTCCCCAGGCTGTTGATTGTGGCCCTAGGAAATCATCACTTGAATATATGGGGGTCTCTTGGCCTTTCTCCATTTGGCAGCAACTTGACAGAAACCAAGAGAAATTCCTTGGACGCTTGACTCTGTTTCCTTGAATAACTCCAGAGCTATTTGAGAATACAGGCAGGCAGTTACCTTGGAGAGCACAAAGCAGAAGTGCACGTTGACCCAAAGGTCTAGTTGTTTCCCACCACTTTGCATGGCGAGGGCCAAGGCAAAAATTGCAGCTCAGCTTATTACCTTTGTTTCAATTGCAAGAGACTCCCAGCTGGTGGGGACAATTCAGTCCGGCCATGAAATAACCAGAGGCTCCTTAGAAGAAATGCTGCTAGCTGGGGAATTTGGGGAGTTGAAGTCCACCCATCTTAAAGCTGTCAAGGTTGAAAAACACTGGTGTGGATGGACAGACCGACATATAAGTGATCAATAGAAATAGATTAGATAGATAGATAGATAGATAGATAGATAGATAGATAGATAGATAGAAAACTCAGATTGCTGGACTCTCTTATCTTTGGATCTACATTTTGAAAAGCCCCTGAATGTTTGCAAGACATACATTCCCTTAAAATGATAGATTGATAGATAGATAGATAGATAGATAGATGATAGATAGAGATAGAGAGATAGAGAATGGAGATAGACATAGATAAAAGATAAATAGATAAGAGATGATTGATATGGATGGATGAATGGTTAGAGAGAGAGAGAGAATGGAGATAGACATAGATAAAACATAAATAGATAAAAGGTGAATGATAAGGATGAATAGATTAGAGAGATAGATGATAGATAGATAGATAGATAGATAGATAGATAGATAGATAGATAGATGAATATATCTGCCGAACATAAACTCTGCATTGGCAACAGGAAAGGCATCTGGCCATTAAAATACTCTGCTAGCTCCATTCAGTTGCCAGACTCCACTCTGCAAGGAATTATGGAGATAGATAGATAGATAGATAGATAGATAGATAGATAGATAGATAGATAGATAGATAGATAGATAGATAGACAGACAGACAGACAGACAGACAGACAGACACAGACAGACAGATAGGTGAATAGATTAGATAGACAGATAGACAGACAGACAGAGCCAAGTGCAAGCATGGGATAAAGCAATTTCCCTGCACCCCTAATATTCTACCCAACCGAAAACCATGGAGTCGAACAAAGGCGTTTTTCCTCTCCTCTTTATCTCCTCTCCTTGTCTGTGTAAACACATCGAGGAATGACTGCAAAAAACCCAGTGCTTTTAACAAGGCAGCTTGACCTCTTTCTCAAGGAACGTACATTAAAACCCAGAAAGGAGGATCATTAAATGCAAACAGGCAGTCCACCGCCTCCAATGCGTGCTCGCTAACAGGCCGGGTTTGAGGAACAAATGCGCTTAATGGGAACGATTGGAGGAGCTGTCTATTTTCTGCGGGTCATCCCTTCCACACAGCCCGGCCCGGCGTCCTCCCTAGAATCCGCAGCCTCTTCACAAACCTACCCAGCTACGATCCCAGCGGCTTTGGAGAAAGGGAGTAATTTTTATAAAGTAAAAAGGAAAGGGAAAGAAAAGAAAAGAAAGGAAAGGAAAGGAAAGGAAAGAAAGAAAAGAAAAGGAACAAAAGAAAAAAAGGAAAAGGAAGGGAAGGGAAGGGACACCACTGCCCCAATGGCGGTATGCTACCGGTTTGAACCGGTTCTCCTGATCAGCTGAGAGGATAAAAGAAGAGAAAAGCCCACGGGTGGGTAGGAGGGTCTCTCCTAGCTTTTCGTTTCTTCATCCTTTCAGCTGATTGGTGCGTTAGGGGCGCACACGCATGCACGTATAGGGGTGTGTGCGCGCAGGATCGATCACCGACCGAACCGGTAGTGGCACAGATAGGATCCCACTACTACACTTCCCCCTCTAACTTCAAGGAAGAATCGGGGAAGGGGGTTTCATAAAATGTACAGATGCTGATGGGCTCCCATAATAGTTGCTTACAAATAGCGGTTGTTGTAACCTCTTTTCCGAAAGGGAGGGAGGGAACGTTAGCAAAAGGGAGGGCGTCGCATGGAAGACGGAACGTCCCCTTTTCTGAGCCTCTCTAGAAATGACCTCTAGAGCATCATTTCTCAACTCTGCCCACTTTAAGATGGGTGGACCTCAACTCCCAGATTTCCCAAGTCAGCTTGTACTGACTTGGGAAACCTGGGAGTTGAGGTCCATTCATGCTAGCTGGTATTTGAAGTCCAGCCATCTTAAAGTTGCCACGGTTGAGAAACACTGCTCTAGAAAGTCTCCAGATATTTTCAATTTCAACTTCTGCGAACCCTGTAAGCTCACTTACAAAATATTGTGGGAGTCCAAAACATCTGGAGGATACTTAGGTTGCTAAAATGCCCCCCCCCTCAAAGATAATACTTCGTTAGGGAGACCGCAGCTTTAATCAATGCTCCAGGAGGGGGTTGTTGACGGGAGTGTGGTTTTCTCCTTGGTGCTTCCTTGATTAGGCTATTGTTTTCCAGTTGATTGTTTGTCCGGGGTTAATCCCTGCTTATCTGGAGGAGGTCTTTTTTGAATACAGATAGAAATATTTGCAGAAAATATGTGTACGTGAAGGAAGTTACCCAAAATGTAGTCCCCTGTCCTCTCACAGAGTCCTGCCCACTCAGAAAAGTGTCCACCCCCTCCAGGCAAAACGGCAGCTCTCCGATTTATGATCAGAGGGAGCTTCTGCTCAAGCTTTTTGTGAAGCTGAATAAATAAGCCCCTTATAGGCTGGTAATTGAATCGCTGCCCCATTATCTCGAGGATTTAATCTTCTGATCGCTTATGGTTTCCCCATCCCCTGTTACGTCAAATCAGCTTCCAAAGAACTCCCAGCAGGGTCTACAAGATCTAGGCTACACTCTCCTCAGAAGATTTACCATCTGATATCAAGGATCAGATTAACCGAAAGCCAATGGTGGGTGTTAACATAGCAGGAAGATTTATCCATTCAAGAGTCGACCCCCAACCCAAAGAGGTTGAGTTCTCAACCTTGGCCACTTTGAGACGCGTGGACTTCAACTCCCAGAATTCCCAGAATTCTGGGAGTTGAAGTACACATGCCTTAAAATAGCCAAGTCTGAGAAACACTGGTTGGAAGTAACAGGTAACAAATATTTACCTCTAGCTACCCATGAATGGAAATGGTGGTCTGAAGTTGAAATCGAGTCCAAAATGTTTTCTTATCATCTTGGTTCGTTTTTGCCCTCGAGAGATTTTCGGAGGCGAAGGGAAATTGTACAGCTAATGAAAAGACCAGTTCTCCCCGTGGAAGATTCCCTGAACTTTGACTGGTTTGGTTTGCAATTTCTTCCTGCCCAGTAGGACATCAGACATTTCCTGCGGAGCAGAGGGGTTGGGGCCAGGGGGAGGATGGACCACCCCATTCATCATAATTAACAAGGCTGCCAGGAGTGAAATGAATCCATTGCATCTCTTTGCTTGCTCCTGTTCAGAAAGACAGATCCCAAAACCGCTTCACTTAATATCTGTCAAAACACAGTGCTTCCTACCCCCTTCCCCCTCACTTATACCCACTCACTGCTCCTCTTTTGCTGAATGAGAATACGGCTCTGATTTCCTGGTTTGTCACAAGCTGCGTAAGACATTATCTGCTTCCCCGGGGATACACTTTGCCGAGCTCCTTTTGAGGGGGGTCCCTGCGGGGTTTTCTCATCTCTGCCTGGTGGAGATGGAGGCTAAGGACTCAGACAGTCATCTCAACTCTGCTATTACAAAAGTGGAACCTTTTCCTTAGTGCTTTGCAATTTGCTGAACAATCCTGCCCCAACGTCATTCAATCAAGCCCTGATCACTTTTCTCCACTCTGTTCAATTAATGTCCCCCCACACCCATTAATTAATTCCCAGGGCAGAATAGGGGAGTCAGTGGTGTTTTAGCTTCAGGTCCTGGGATGGAATGGAGTCCGGATTCCCAGGAGGAAGGGGCTGCACTCCCAAAGGAACAAGAGACAACTCAGTTCAGAGACTTGGTGTGTGACAAAGAGAGTGAAAACAGCTCGTCCTCAGTGGTTTCCAGAGTATATATTTAATGGGTGCAAGTAATCTGCTTTAGTTTGGCAAGATCTGTATCTATAGGTGAGGGAGCAATAAGGAAATCAATAAAGAATTTGGTTCAGATAGTTTGTGTGAGAGAAAGAGGGTGATGTCAGTTCCTCCTCAATGATTCCTAGATGTTAGCCTGCTCTAATTTGGCAAGATTCTGTCTATGGGTGAGGAACAATAAAGGAAACTGCTTGGGAGAATCATAACATGACTTTCTTGAGTTTTGGAGCCTGTCAGCCTCCACTCCCCCAAAGGAGGAAGAGTCTTCAACTCTTCCTTAGCACAATCAATCTTACAGGGCCATTATCAAGAAGAGAATCCTCTTTTCATGGAGGATGCTTTCTGCTGTCCAAAGAAAGGACTGAAATGCAGCAAATAAAACTGAAATGTCAACATATCCCAACTGAAAAGTCCATTGATTCTGCCTAAGTCCCGTAGTATTTTTATTAATAACATCAGTGGTTCAGAATTAGCAACACTTCACCAAGATTGTCCTCCTCGTAGACATCACAAAGCAGTTCACAAAAGAAGAATGAAACACAAATGATGCTGAAAACCAAAAGGGGTTATGAAAATTCCCTTTTTATTTCCAAAATGAAAAGTCAAAGGGTGCCACAACTGAGAAGGCCCTTCCTCTCAGTGGCCCCTCAAAAGGGAAACCCAAATGAAGCCAAGAAGAAAATCATACATAATAAATATTTCCTGTAACTCATGCCGATGAGAGGTTATCTAGAATTAAGAGTCCAGTAGAGTTTTGGTTTTTTACGAAAAAAGAATGCTGGAATAATTCAGATCCAGTCTAAAACAAATTTCCATTTTTTGCAAGGACATACCATAGTTTATGTTCCTGAAGCAGTTTGCAAATTCCAATCCCTTGCAAATTTCAGCTCATCCAGTCCTCATGGTTCCCTCCATTTTTCTCTCTGTTTGCAGCATACACGTTCTTGTATGCACACATCTTCCCAGGGATGTGTTTTTTGCAAGCCTTTCTCCTCTAATACATCTATTTGCTCCTTGTGCGCGATGCAATTTCCCCTAAAAGAACCATTTCTCAAACAGCAAATTACATTTTAAAATTTGACGACGCGGGGAAACCCAAAGGGTTCCAACGATTACATTATTCTTGGTGCCATATTTTAATCAATTAAATATCGCCACTATAATTAAAGGTTGAGCTCTTGAATTAAAAGCGAAGACGACGAGGCGCCGCAGATGAATTCAGAAATGGACTCCAGACTTCCTTGATTCTGCTTCGGATTATTGAAAGCTTGCTTGGGAGATGACCTGTTCGCGCCTTCTTAGCGATCTTTTTGGTTTTTCCATCGCTATTGTAAGAAGTGAGCCAGGTTAGACTTATGATGTTAAAAACAGTAGGAATCTGCTAACCCTTTTTGCAACTAGGTAATGTTGTTCAAAGGCAGAAGTTCAACTGCAAACTGCAGTTTGGAAGTTGGAAAGGAGGCTACCAAATTCCTGAAGTTTTTGCACTGTTCACCTGCAGCTCTTTCTAAAAACCACAAGACTCCTAACTCCTTCTTTTAAAGCAGAAAAAGAAATAATAAAAACATATTTTGGGAAGTCTGGGGCGGTCCCTAAGTCAAGTCAGTAACGAAAATTTAATAAACTTGTTATTTAACAAGTTAAATATGAAAGCTCCCTTTTTACAGAATGTCATCATTGTGTTCCTGAGTCGTCATGGAAATAATTGCTCTCTCCAGCAGTGCCTGTGCCCATAATCTTGTTTTCCTTTTTGTCCTTTTTAAAATACCGTATTTTGAATAACAACATTTAAGAGGGGGGAAAATTGCATCCTGCCAAACGAGGGGGAAAAAAAGAAAAGAAAAGGACCAAGGCTCGGCACAACTATTCTAAAGTTCTTTGTGTCCCAATCTCTTCCCTTCTTTTTCTCCTTCTCTTCCACCCCTCTCTGTCAAAAAATCCAGCTCAGTCATTTCCACAACCACCAGGAAGGTCAAAAGAAATCAAGATGGCCGCTGTCAAAGCTCCGTCTTTCACCAGCCCTGCCCTTGCTGTGCTTCCACATTGTTGTGGCCGCCATCTTGACTCTTTTAAGCCTTTCCTATGGACAGTTTAAGACTTCCATTGTTGTGGCCGCCATCTTGACTCTTTTAAGCCTTTCCTATGGACAGTTTAAGACTTCCCTACCCACAGCTTTCCACCCTAATTTCAGAAGAACACGACATGCAGACATGGATACACAAATACAACTCCTGGCATAGGAAGTCAGCTTGGTCCAACCTCATAATTTTGTGTTGCAATCTCAAAGAAGACAGGAGGTGGAAGAGAGCAGTGGTCCTGGTCCAAGTTATGAAGCTAGGGAGGTGTCAGGCAAGAATCCAAGGCCCTTGACTAGGAGAGAAGTCCCACCAAAGTGAAGACAAGTCCTACTTGTTTTGACCTTCTAGAGGGTCACCTGGTCCATTGTTAGTGTCACTTCTCAACTTGGAAGTGATGGCTGAACATCAAAAATATCTTGGAGCTATCTCCCCCAGGTTTTCACCATCTTCGCCACCTCCACCGACACCTGGCCTCCAGGCCTGCTTGATTACAATTCCCCTTCTCCCATCACCATTTATTCATGCCACAATCTCCTTGGTCCTCAAGGGCATCTGGTTCCTTTAATGGAGACCAGTTCAGCTGCTTTTAAAAGAGGACGAGACAAATTCCATAGTCAGGAGGAAGATGAAGGGCTACTCAGATGGATGCACTTTCCTACCTACTGTTGAAGTGTAGGGCAGCATACTTTGAATGCCAGGTGTGGTATTCAAGCGATTTCCCTCCTGTCCTATCCAGAAGCTTCCCCAAATCCCTCGTGGTCTCTGCTGGACTTAAATGGGTTCTTGGAAGACGCTTTTAATCCTGGTCTTCTTCTCTAGCCTGGATTAATACCTAATGTGGGAATTTTCCTGTAGATGCAACTAACTCCCCGATCTTCCAAATCTCCTTCCATTTAGCCAAGGTTTCTCCAGCCGGGTAACTTAAACAATTCTGTTCCAACAACCGGAAGCCATTTTTTTCCACAATCCTTCCTTTTATTAGCTGCAGCCCTCCCCCACCCCCACCCACCTTCGACTGCCCACAAGATGAATTTCAGTTCATAACCCTGATTGCAAGAGAAAGAAAATCCTTCTGTCCACAATTTCTACACTCCCCATTATTTGGTAGAGCTCTGTCAAATATAGTCAGGATTATTCTTTCCCGGGTATTTAATCATGTTCACCTTCTATCATCTTAACCATTACAGCCTACAGACAATGTGAGAAGACCTTCTAGGGTCTGTGATCAAGGGCTGCATAGCAAGAGAAAGACATGGTGGCCTCGTGAATATGAGATGAAAAGCAGCAACTTGGTGACCCAGGAATTAGTGGTCTCGCCTCCAAAAGTTGGGAGTGGGAGGCTCTCCAGGAGGAAGGATGGTTTCAACCAGAATGCAAGAGAAAATGTCCTTCTACTCATGATGTTGGAGGACATCCTTCTATTACCACAAATATTTGCCTTCATTTTCTTAGTGGGCTGCATATCTGCAAACTTGGTCTGGGACAAACAAGCTAGACAAAAAATGGCTACAAGAGAAGCCATCCTACAAAAAGGCTCATTCCTAAATTAAGTCTATCTCTCCACACAATATATCAAGCTACAGTTTCAGAAGAACATCAACATTTTCATGGAAGAAGGAAAAACCAAGCAAGCGACCAAGCAAGCAAGCATCCATCCATCCAACCAACCAACCAACCAACCAACCAACCAACCAACCAACCAACCTGTCCTTAAGGGCTGCACTTTCTGGTTTGTCCCTCTTTTCATAGTCTTCCCTCAGTCTCGGCTTACCTTGCTGATGGAACCACGGTCTTGATGGTGGGCCTCCAAAAACAGCCACAGAGTTGATATTCCCTGCTGGCAGTCATGGACTTTGTTTTCTCATGATCGGTGCTTCGCCAGCAAACCCAATGGACCCCAAATGCAAAAAAACCTGGAAGGGCCAGTCAGCAAGGCCAACCTTGAACTGCAAAGAAAGAACAACATTAACCAGTGTTTTCTGGTCTAGAGAGAGAGAACACAAGAGAACCCAAAAACTAAGCTGGGGAGACTACAAGTCATGAAGGAACATCCAAGTCAACTCCTCAAAGACCACGAATGCAGTCCAACGATTGGATTTGAGCAGTTACATCTTTGGGATGGGACCATTCTTTAATCTGGTCGTCTCTGTTGATCCTTTGCCAAATATTGACCGATTCTGCTTTGGCAGATTACAGATTTAGAAATATTTCTCTCCAAAAGCTCTCCGTATCCATTTAATTTGCCTCCTCCATTGTTTCTTCCTCAGAAGCCATTCTGGGTTTTGGAGAGATGCACCACAATTATTTTATGCCCCCAAACATATTCTGGTGCAGAAAAGCAACCCTGGAAGAAAAAAAGTACCGGAATAATATTCATGCTCTCTCTGTGAAGCTGAGCAGCTTTGAGACGTTAAAAGCTGCCAAACTTATTTCTGTTATTAAACTAAAGAGATGCATCCTCCCTGCACAAAAGCAGGCAATCTGATGAGCACAGAATAATTTTTGCATTCACTTTCCCTGGATTTAACCACCATTCACAAAAGGATCCCGCTGCCACTGGAACAATAGCTCCTAGCCAGGCAATCAGCACTGAATGAATAACTTGAAACCAAAGATGGGTTTTGATTAAATCCCTTTCTCTGACACATTCTCTTTTAAGGTTCGCTTTTACTCCTGTTACTAGAAAGTATCTGGGAAAAAAAGTAACCTAATCTTTATCTCTGTCGCATTGACAGGTTGCAGGAAATAGCTTTTCTGAGATAGAGCTAGGTAGATGGTAGGTAGGTAGAAGATAGATAGATAGATAGATAGATAGATAGATAGATAGATATAGATATGAGAGATGGTAGATAGATGGATGAATGGATGGATAGATGGATGGATGGATAGATGGACAGATGGATAGATGGATGATAGATAAAATGGATGGGTGGGTGGGTGGATAGATGATAGATAGATAGATAGATAGATAGATAGATAGATAGATAGATAGATAGATAGATATTATTTAGACTTGTATGCCGCCCCATCTCCAAGGACTCGGGGTGGCTCACAACTAAAACCAACCACAACAATAAATTATTTTAAAAAATATTAAACAATCACAAGTCCAATTATAGTAAAACCCCCAGTATGTATTATAAAATTTAAACCCTGCCCCCAGGAGGTCAGCACAGCCCGGGCTGTTGGAATAGCCAAGTTTTCAGGTTGTGGCGGAAGGTGCGGAGGTCAGGGGCCAGGCGGAGCCCCAGGGGTAGTTGATTCCACAGGGCGGGAACTGCCACAGAGTAGGCCCGTCCCCGGGGCGCCGCTAACCAGCATTGACTTGCCGACGGCACCCCGAGAAGCCCCTGTCTGTGTGCTCCTACAGGGCGGTTGGTACTCGATATCGGCAGGATAGATAGATGATAGATAGATAGATAGATAGATAGATAGATAGATAGATAGATAGATAGGAGGGAAGAGGGAGGGAGGGAAGGAAGGAAAATGTGTATGAAATGGCTACTTTTCTAATCAAAACTTAAATACAGTTTCTGACACTGACCGTTGTGTCATATCATACTGCATTCCCAATATTTTCTTTGCAAAGGTAGTCCTCTCTTAACAACTGCCCTGTTTAGTGTCCATTCCATGTTATATCAGTGCTGGGAAAAAAAGCTTTTGGACTGGTCCTCACCCTTACAATGAGCACAGCATCCCCGGTTCAGCATTTGCAACCACAACATCAGCTGCTCTTAGGGGGTGTGTGATACCTCTGAGGGAAGCCAAAAGTTGTGGCTTTTTTGTGATGCCCTGCACAAACGCCTAACCCATTTGCCTTCTTTCTCCCTCCAATTTCTACGCCGAGGTCCAAATTCGAAACCCCTGGGGCGAATGTGACAGTGACCGTGCGATTTCCCACCCACCTCTCCAAAGGACCTCAGCTGCCTTTCTACTCTAGTGATGCTGAACTGTGGCAGCTCCCGAACTCCTGAGAGCCCATTTGCCTTTTTCAAAGGAAGCAGCAATTTCCACCCAAATGAAAAGGCAACGGCGAGGTACAACCAAAGGCCTTTGAAGGGAATGAAAAAAGAAGAGCAGAAGAGACTGACGTGATAGTTTGCACTTAATTGGGCCTTGCTTCTGTCAGAAGGAAGCCGGCAAAGTGGAGCCTTTAATACGACTTCCTAAACCAACTGATGGAATATTTGATGCATGAAGAATGACAATGACCCTTCCCTCACCAGCAAGACTAGATAAAATGAAAGACAGGAAGGAAACACACCCCAGCTCCTCCTTTTGCTTACTCTCAGACAGGTCCACAGGTTAAGTTCTTAATTTCCCTCATTTTCTTTTATTATTAGAGAACCCATGATCTGTCGGGTCACCGTTTCAGAGAGATTTCCTAGAAAAGACCCAGAATGACCGGGAGCAGGCAAAAAGCAAACAAACAGGGAAGTGGAAATGACTTCTGGATTAAATATTTTAATTAGTTTATCAAAATATAAAGGAATGCAAAGAAAAATAAAGAGAATGGGGAAATGGGGAGGAGAAGAGGAAAAAGTGTAGGGGAAGGGAAAAATAAGAAGAAAAGCATTGATTTCTGACTCTTTTTCCAGCAGTGGAATATGGTGATAACATAAAACCTCAACCTTTTATTTTGATCTAATAATATATACTAGCCATGTCTATAACAGAACTGGGAATGGCTTTCGATTTCCCGCCATCTTCCCCATTGACTTTCCTTGTAAGAAACCGGCAGGTAGGCATTGGAAATAATGATCACACGACCATGTGGTTGACTGTGGTAGCTTGGCCACAAATGTGTCAAATTTCAATCCCATGGATGGGAGCCTTGAGTCCAGGATTTTGGATACATTCTGTAAATTAGCCCGCTTGAAATATGTTGATCCAAAAATTGTTGCCATATGATGCACCGTTTCATCCAATTTTAAGGTTACGGACAATCAGACAGAACCAGGCACCTTAACAGTACATGCATTAGATTGATATTCCATTTTATACAACTCAAAATGGAAGGTTATGGGAGATAACCGGTGTGAGTCCAACAGAGGGGTCAAACGCATCATCAGTCTCGAGTCCCTTCATGCCCACAAGAGATCTAAGTCCAGCCCACTTTGAATTCCGTTGACTCTTATCTACCGCCATTTTGCTTTGACTGTTAGTAGTTCAGATTCTTGTAGAGAACTTAAGCTTGCAATAAATCTTTATAGCTATCTGAACTGACTGGATTTCCTGATTTTTTTCCCTGGACACCTGCCTTCTATTTTACCCACAACAGCAACCTTGTGAGGTGGGCTTGGGTTGATAGAGAAAGTCCAGTTGCCTCTTGACAAAAGCTCCTTTGGGACAATGATGGAGTAACAGGAGGATACAGTGATAGAATGATAGAGTGACAGAGTGATAGAACGATAGAATCATAAGGCTGGAAGGCACCTTGGAGGTCTTCTAGCCCAGCCTATGCCCAAGACAGATATCATCACGGACAAATGGTTCTCCAATCCTCCATAAGGATGGAGAACCTCCATAAACCTTGAAGACATGAACTGGAGGATGGAGAACCTCCATAAACCTTGAAGACATGAACTGGAGGACGGAGAACCTCCATAAACCTTGAAGACATGAACTGGAGGACGGAGAACCTCCATAAACCTTGAAGACATGAACTGGAGGACGGAGAACCTCCATAAACCTTGAAGACATGAACTGAGGACAGAGAACCTCCATAAACCTTGAAGACATGAACTGGAGGACGGAGAACCTCCATAAACCTTGAAGACATGAACTGGAGGACAGAGAACCTCCATAAACCTTGAAGAAGAAGTTTGGAAGGAGCTTCTTGGATAAGAAGTGAAACATCTTCAAAGAGAAGTAAAGAAAGTCCAGTTGCCTCTTGACAAAAGCCCCTTTGAGACAACCAGGACCTGGCTGACTGAGAATCTTAATTCTTAAGAGGTCCTTCAAGGGGGTGTGCATAAGCGCCCCAGCGTGCCTACCGTCCCTGTCTTACTGTCCCCATTTATCTGTATGTCCTTCCTGTGTTCTTGTTTATGTTCACACTTATACTTGTTATCTTGTACATGTCCGACAAATAAATAAATAAATAAATCTCCCTAGGCATTCTGCCCTTCTCTCACTCTATTGTTCTATCACTCCATCATCCTAGCGCTATCTATGGGCGCATAAGACCAAGACAAACCCGTGCCAGGGAAAATTAGTGTCAGGAAAGAGAGAGGCCTCTTTAGAGCTGGACACGTTCCATCGCTAAATCCCCCTGCCTCCCAGAATTTGGTGAAAACGCAGAGGGTGGATAACAAGGGCTCTTTTCTTCCTTCCTAATCTCATATTCAAAGTCAGCTTTTGCTGGCCCTGAGCTGGGGAGCTTGGCGGAAATCGCAACACACTGGCTCAACTGTGTCGCTTCGGTGTCTTTTTCTCCAAACCCCACCCCCCCTTCTCAAAGAGATGCTCTGTCTGTGCATTAAGCAAAGAACTCTGCCTGCAACTTCCAGGGGAGAGATAAGACTTGTACAACCTGCAGCGTGGCATTCTGGGAAGAGAGCAAAGAGACCAGGGAAGGGGGAGGAGGAGCGGGTGTAGCATCAAGAGAAAGCCAGAAAAACAGATTTGTATTTATTTATTAGGCCCCACTGGTGCTGTACGGAAATGAGAGCTTGGGGAAGGGGGGAAAACCAAGCAGAACTAAGACCTTCTGCCTGACTTATTCCCTTGTCCATCACTATAGTAATAGCACTTAGACTTATATACTGCTTCACAGTGCTTTACATCCCTCTCTAAGCAGTTTACAGAGTCAGCCTGTTGCCCCCAACAATCTGGGTCCTCATTTTACCCATCTCGGAAGGACGGAAGGCTGAGTCAACCTTGAGCTGGTGAGATTCAACTCCAAGCAGTAGGCAGAGTCAGCCTGCAATAGCAATAGTGCTTGGACTTATATACTGCTTCACAGTGCTTTACAGCCCTCTCTAAGCAGTTTAGAGAGTCAGCCTGTTGCCCCCAACAATCTGGGTCCTCATTTTACCCATCTCGGAAGGACGGAAGGCTGAGTCAACCTTGAGCTGGTCAGGATCGAACTTCTGGCAGTGGGCAGAGCCTGCAACACTGCATTGTAACAAATGTGCCGCTATGGCTTGCTTGCTTGCTTGCTTGCTTCCTTCCTTCCTTCCTTCCTTCCTTCCTTCCTTCCTTCCTTCCTTCCTTCCTTCCTTCCTTCCTTCCACTTAGTAACAGACTTTAAGACTTATATCCTGCTTCACAGTGCTTTTACAATCCTCTCTAAGCAGTTTACAGAGTCAGCCTATTTGCCCCCAACAATCTGGGTCCTCGTTTAACCCACCTCAGAAGGATGGAAATCAACCTTGAGCCGGTCAGGATTGAACTGCTGGCAGTCGGCAAAGCCACACTGCAATCCTGAAATGCAGGTTTGGTCTTACAACAGTTTGTTTAGAGTCCGTTCAAAGTCACAACGCCCCTGAAAAAAACTGACTTATGACCATTTTTCATGGTCCTTATGACCCCCCGCAGCATCCCCATGGTCACAATAACTTACATTCAGGTGCTTGGCAACTGACTCCTATTTATGACGGTCCTGGAGTCCCAAGACCGTCTTTTGCGACCTTCCGACAAACAAAGCCAATGGGGGCAAGCCAGACTCACTCAACAACTGTGTTACCAATTTAGCAGCTGCTGTGATTCACTTAACAAAACACGGTAAGCAAAGTCATTAAAATGGGACAAAACTCACTTAGGAAATAATAGAAAACCCACTTCACTGATTTCTCACTTAGTAACATAAATTCTGCGCTCAGTCGCAGTCGTAAGTGGAGGATCACCCGTGCTGCATTCTAACCACGCGCCACCATGGCAATGCAGGAGAACATACAAACAGGGATGCCAGACCACACCAAAGACTTGCTGGCAAGACATGAAAGCTACATCCTTCCTTTCATCCTTCTTCCCCCATCGGCTAGAATAGTGAGAAAGAGAAAGGTTCTTTCTAATCTAGAGCTTCCCACATTTCCGAATCTGTCTGAGAACCAAAGCAGATCTGCTTAATAAAATCCCCTTGTTTAGAATTTACAGGGCGCCTTCCAAAATTACGAGGCCTGCACAAGGATGTAAAGGACAGGGCAGGTGCAAAACATGGGAGAAATTTTTGCAAAAAAAAAGCACACTAAGACAATGCAGGGAGATGCTGGCGATGGGGGGAGGATTTAGAGAGATAGAGGAGGTTGGCGCTTAGATCTAAATGGGTTCTTTGCAGCGGAGCATGGAATGAAATCAACAAAGAATGAACAGATCACTCAAGTCAAGGCTAATGAGGCATAGTTTAAAAAGAAGCAAACAAATGAAGGAGGGATGGTGATTATGTTCAAGGTTAAAGAAGGAGAAGCGTCCAGTAAGAGCAAGGAGTAGAGTTAAAAGAACAGGAGATGGACAACTGAGGATGGATCTGGCTCATGGACAAAGCAGGACAACAGTGCTTCATACCTAGAATGGCATCAATGTGACGAGATAAACCAACATTGTCTTCTTATCTTTGAAGGCAAGATACAAGGTTCTGGAACAATGGAAGCTACGTGCTCTTTTTTGGGGTGGCAGGGGCATGAAATTTCAGGTTGGCTGCCAGAGCCCATCCCTGCAAGTTTTGCCCAAATCCTTCTCTTCCCCCAGATCTGGGTGGCCCCCACATAAATTAAAGAATAAATATAAAGTTAGAAGAATCAAGGAATTATAAGAAAAGGGATCTGCTGGGATGGACTGTAGCAGTCACCTAAAAGTTTTATAAACATCCCAAAACTCAATATGCAGCTTCCATGATTGTTCCCAGAACCTCATAGGTTGCCTTCAAATGTAAGAGTTCCATGTTGGTTTAATCACAGCTCCTGACACTGATGCTATTCTAGGCATGAAGCATTCTGGCAAACGGACATACAAATCAAACAAACTCAGATGACAGAGAGGGAGGGAGGGAGAGAGAGAACAAGAATTGTAAGGTAAACCTAGCAACTCATGTTTAGATGTGGAAACTGGTAATAGTTTCAAAGTAGAATTAGCCCATCTTCTTGAGTGGTGGGAAGTAGCAATTTAAAAATAGTTTTCTATACAAATCTTGGTTTGCAAAGTTCTTGGCACTTACAAGCCCTCCCTGTTATCCAAAACCACCTGCTGGCAGCAGTGCTTAAAACCCTGAGATAAAAGATTTCTCATTTCTTTTCTTTTCTCAAAATGAGCTGACTAACTACTAGTATATAAGACACCAACCTGGAGGGAAAGAAGTAATTAAAAGGCAAGGGTTTTTTTTCCCACAGAGTGGGGGACCTGCTTTTCCTTGGTTAAAAAGGGTGCACTCTGCAAGGGATGGAAACACAATGCAAGTCGAATCATGGAGGGGCCTTGGAGGAGAATGACAACTGCCACGTCACGTTTACGCCTCACTTTCAGTGCCCGTCTGCCATGAACTGGAACGGGGGGTGCTGCATGGGAGGGAGAAAGCTTCAATGGGAATGAAGAATTCACCACCGTAACTTCCTGAGACATGACTCCAAGGTCATTCAGGTGGGAACTGAATGCAGCTGTAGTGACTGTGTTAAAAACAATGGAAGATACCTATGGGAAGGAGAAATTAGACTGTTTGGACGCGCGATTGTCAGTTCTGGCTATGCATTACTGTAATTCACTTGACTTCTAGTGAACAATACCTTTCTCAACAAATGGAGTTAAGGATTGTTCTTACTTAGAAGTTCAGGCTGAGACAGAGAGTTTAAATGATGTACGAGCTTTGGCAACGCTTCCACAAGAAGGACAGATCTTAACAGAGTTACCAGAGTAAGCAGATTTACACATTTCTGAATCTCCCTTGTTCAGAATTATTCCTTGCCTGGCCTTTGGGTGCCTTGGAGTTCTCTTGATTTTTTTACAAGACGTGGAAGGCCTCAACCATCCTTGCCAAGAATTTAATTCAGAAGGGTTTCAGAGAAAGGGCGCCTTAAGACCCAAACACGGTGCCTCCTAACAGCCAGATCTTCATGTGGTTGACTTGAGTGAGCTCTCTAGACTTTGCTGTGGCCCCAGGCAGCACAGCCAAGGAGATTGGGTCTGCTGGATGGGTGTGGTGCTGGTGTAGAAGCAGAAGAACGTGAGAACATGTGATGGATGGGCAGTTTATGGACTGTAGAGAAGATGCTGATCTAAACACCAGGCCAATCTAAGCTAACTTGAGAGTTTGACTTCTAAATACGTGATACAAATGCCGTCAAAAAAACTCTGCTACATGGTTAATTCACCCTGCTTTATAAATACTGATTTTTATTGGTTTAATTGTCAATCTCAAGGCCTACCTGCAAATTAATGTGTGCAGGTTTTCCAATATTTTCTCTAACCAGCCGTGGGTATTGACTCTCTTCAGCTGTCTCTATGTTGTAGGGGAGACTATATGCAATCTTCATGGCAGTGACTTTTTCTATGATTTTATTCTTCTTATTTTCCCCTACTCGTGTCTTCCTTCCTAACTTTTCTTATTTCAGATCCTAATTAAGGCCTTAAAATGATCCAAGCTGGGAACAGACAGAGGGAGACGAAACGTCTTCCCTTCCATGGTCCCCATAGCATCAAAGACAGCCTTCAATGGGAGCGAAAGGTATTTAAGTTCATAAAAAAAAATGAACCCTGCTTTGCATTTATTGGCAAGTTTAGCAATTCACTGAAGGGCAGAGGCAAGAATTCATTGATTGACTTCAACCAATTAAAAAAAACCCCGAAAGTGAAGGGACAGAGAAGGAGGAAAGACAAGATGCATTTATAATCAATGCAAGTGGTAACAACTGTTTTCGCACTGCAGTTTGATTTTTATAAACAACACCAACAACAGCAACTCAGAAAGTAAACCTTAATGGGATTTTTTATCATATTCTTTCTGCATTACGCTTCTCAGGAAGGGGCTCGGTGAAATGGAGCATCAAATATCATTTGGTTCAGCTTTGGAATTGCCAGCTAGTTGGCAGGAAAACATCTGATTAGAACTGAACAGAAGCCAAGGAACACGGTCCAAGACCGCATGGAGAAGACAAGACGCAAAGCCCACCTCGATCCAGGAAAACACATTTTTACAGAAGATGGAGACCACCACTCAACATGGATCAAAGCTGCTAGGTCTTCTGAACTGCAGCAATAGGTTTCACCCAGTTATGACATGTACAATATGTTTGAGATGAGATTGGAAAGACGTGGTCTTCCATCTACACTACAGTTGATACGAGGGAGTCCCAATAACATTGCAAATTGGTTCCAAAGACTTCTGGTTCTTGTTGTCCTCCCAAGATGGTTTCTTTGATGTCACCTATTTTGGAAGATCTACCACAAGCTTAACGACAAGAGGCTACCCCTTAGGAGAGTGTTTCCCAACTCTGGTCACTTTAAAACCTGTGAACTTCAACTTCCAAAATTCCCCAGGCAGCATGGTCAGCTGGGGAGATTCTGGGAATTGAAGTCCACACCAGAGGTGGTATTCAGCAGGTTCTGACCATTTCTGGAGACCCAGTAGTGGAAATTTTGAGTAGTTCGGAGAACCAGCCAATCCTGGCCCCACCAACCCCATCTCTTCTCTGCCTCCCATTGAGTCCCAGCTGATCGGCTGGGTCTTCTTTTGTTGCCCTGCACAGGAGAACGGAGCTGGAAAGCAGGTTAGTGGGGTGTGGAGGGAATGGGGATTTTGCAGTATCCTTCCCCTGCCATGCCCACCAAGCCACACCCACAGAACCAGTAGTAAACAAATTTGAATCCCACCATTGGTCTACATGTGGCCAAGATTGGACAACCCTGACTTAAGAGAAACTCAGCAGTAAATTTGCTGTAAATAAACAAACCAGCAATGCTGGTAATGTCTGGAAGTGTAACGTGATGATGTGCCTCTGAAAACCATGGTTTGGAATCGTGATTTGACTCAAGCGTGGCTTTGCCGAATGCTTTCATTTTCTAACTTGTAAGAAAAATATGGCAATGAATGCATGTATCTGTCTGCACAATCCAATTACCTATCCTTTTGACCGTTTGTAGATCTGATCGGCTGTTTAGCTGTGTGTCATTTCAGGTGAGGTCTTAGAATTGCAAAAACTTTAGTCACTCAGTTGGGATATTCACAAATTGAGATTTTATGTAAGAGGGGATGGGTAAGCCCTGGCTCATTTTAGAAAACTGTTCAAGAAATATGAAGTTTTTTTTAAAAAAAAAAAAGACAAACAGCACTACTTCTTAATATATTCTCTTCTTTTCTCCCAGTGATGTACTTCTGGAGATGACAGGAAGAAAAATACCTATTGATCACAACTCAGCACTAAACCACAGATTCAAGATGAAAGGCTCCTGTGAAAAGCCCACAGAGGCGGTGAATTTTAGACAACAGAATAAATTCCAAGGGGGAGCTGCTAAAATGCAGGGGAGAAAAAAGAAGAGATGCAATCACCCTCCCTGTTTAAGTAAAGAAAGTTATGTAAATAACAGGTACTAAGTGGCACCTAATTACCTAATATTGTTACTTGGAAATGGAAGTAAATAATCCAAAAATGTCTAAAGGGGTAGGGGGAGAAATCGGATTGTGAATTAAAATGAATTACTTTCAGCTAATTAAAATAAGAAGGGACAAAATGGAAAATGTGATAATCACGCCGGACCATGCCTTTTCTGAGGACATTTACATATAAGTAGATGGAATTCAAATGGGGGATTTTGGCTCTTGTCAAAGAGGAGATAAAGACTGAATGCTCATTGTTTCCCTGAAAGGTTTTTGGCTGGAAGAGCGGATTAACGCTGGGATTTAGCGGAGGTGAGGCTATCGTTTTCAACCAAAAAAACCCATGCCAAAGGCATAGATGATCAGGGTCCATGGACACGCCAAGCAATGCTGGACAGGCAGCCATTCGATCGACATCAAAAAATACCAGAGCTGGGTTCAATGGAGAAAGAAATGGAGAAATGGTCTAGGTGAGAAGGGTTGAAGCCAATGTACCAATCCAAGGTACAAAGTTGGCCTTCGGATATCTTGGTGCTCTCTGAGTTTGGCTGTATTCTTGCGGACGTTTCATTACTCACATCACCAATGCTAGTTAAGAATAACAGAATAAGAGTTGGACGGGACCTTGGAGGTCTTCTAGGCCGACCCCTTGCCTTCTAGTCTATACCATTCCAGACAAGTAGCTGTCTCGTCTCTTCTTTAAAATCTTCCAGTGTTAGACCACCCACAATTTCTGAAGCTGTTGAGTAACAAAATGTCTATAAGACTTTTCTTGTAAACAAGCTGTTGTCTACAAGGCTTCTGAAGGCAAGATGTTGGGTAATGAAACATCTACAAGAAAGCCATCAAGCTCAGAGAGCATCAAGGACCCTACAGATCAACCCTGAACTACAAAGAGCCTATTCAATTAGTAAGGTTGACTTTGACCAACTTTTCAACAACAATCAAGTCCTGGGACCTAAAAGCTCCTCCTATGAATGTCCAGATGTCTACTTGGAAGATGTAGGTCAAGCTCAGGTTATGACCCTATGAAAAAGAGACCTTAGAACTTTAGAAAATACCCTTTTTTTATCTCTTCTCCAAGATCTTTGGCGGAGGGATTAAATGATGGCGCCCTTCCTTATTTATCTGTGATTACAAAATATTGGCAGGGAAGGAAATTTGGTGGTATAGTCCAGAAAACGAGCCTAGTTTAGCTGGTAGGGCAGCAGTATAAATTTACCAAACATCCACACCACTTCATTAATGGATTTGTGTCTTAAGTACCCAGACAGAAAAACAAACTGATTAAAAGAAGGGAAGACAGGAAAGGGAGAACCTGTTATTTACTCAAACCTTGTAAGACACAAAGCCTTCTGCGTGAGATAAAAGGAAGAAAACCATCAGAGAGGAAAAAACCAGAACTTCATTAAGTTGTAAATAGCCAGCGTTCAGAAGATGCCTGTATTTTTCAGACAAACGGGGAAGGGAGAGGCTGCTGATCATTTCTTAACAAGAGGCTTTGACATTTGCGTTTCTACCACCTGTATGCAGCAAATGCAGCAATTAAATTATTTGCATATGTTGAGAATGACGGTGCTTAACTCAGGTTAGTGGGAGGCTGTGTAGATCTGACCCTGCTTGTACAAAATAGCTGTTTTTCTCACCTCCTCTGGCTTTGAGATTGAAATTAACTGAAAGGCATTTTGGGTGTGCGTTCCAAGAAATGAAAGGTGTGTAGGCTGGACCATTGTTTGAGTGACTTGGGTAGTGTGTGAAATATGGCAGATTAATGCCCGACCACGGAATCTTTTCCTACCTTTCTTCAAAAGAAATTTTTTTGGGTTGGCCCCAACAGGCTAAAAAAGCCATCCCCCTTTTTATAGTTGGTGGAACATCTTCTTTGGATGGCCACCAAGATTTAGGCGTTAGAGGACTATCGATGGTCACAATTCGTCAGCTTGCCCAGCCCCACCGAGCAACAAGGATATGCGTGCTGTAAAGCAGGGTTTTGCAAACTTGGCCCCTCTAAAATGGGTGGATTTCAGCTCCCAGAATTCCCTGCTGGCTGGGGGGGTTCTGGGAGTTGAAGTCCACCCATTTTAACACGCCCAAGCTTGGAAAATGTCGTTGTAAAAAGCAAATAAGAAGAGGTCTGAGATTCTTCTTTTACAAGCCCAACACATCTTAAAGTGGAAGTCCCTTCCCCAAATCTTCAGGCAGATAGATAAAAAAATAAATCTTTTTTTTTCTTCCTCCAGAAATCTAGCCCTGTGAATGCCTTTGAAGCTACAGGTGCCTTTTTTCCTCCCTTAACAGGATTCCTTTTCAGCGTTTCTCTTCCTCCACTGAAGGCACCTCAGTTCTGGGAACTTCGTGTGCGTATTTTTCTTAAATTGATTCTTGATGGACTTAAGTGAATGACCCACCGCTTCTCCAGGTATTGAAGGAGTGCAGTTGGAACCCCAGCAAAATATTTTTTCACACCTGACTGGAACCAGGTCAGGCAAATAATATGCTTTTCGAGTTCCCCAGCTACTTGTTGGCCTCCTCTTTCACATTTACACACAAACACACACACGCAGACCCTGCTGCCGAATAGTTTAAGTGCTTCAGGCAAGGAAATGAACTGCCAAGTTGAGATGGATGTGATGGAAGGCAGAAACACAAGTCTGAACAGAGATCTTGGACGGCCTCAAGAGAATTCCACAGCTTGTAATGAGGTAGGTCTAAATAAACCTGCCGCCTTCTCTACTGGCCTTCACAGATCCACTGAGTGCATGTCCTTCTTTCTCAAAGCCCCACCATGTTCCAATATTTGAGGGGCTGTCCCAAAGAAGAGGGGGTCCCCCTATTCTCCAGAGCACCTGAGAGTAGGACAGGAAGCAGCAGATGGAAACTAATCAAGGAGAGAACCAACCTAGAACTAAGGAGAAATTTCCTGACAGTGAGGACAATTAACTAGTGGAACGGAAGTTGCCTCCAGAAGTTTTGGGCACTCCACCACTGGAGGTTTTTAAGAAGAGACTGGACAGCCATTGGTCCAGGATGATATAGGGTTTCCTGCATGTGCAGAGGGTTGGACTAGAAGACCTCCAGGGCCCTTTCCAACTCTTGTTATTCTGCTATTTTGTTACACACTAAAACTGCACAACGGCAGCAGCCAAATCGGAAGGCTAAAATTGTCCACATCTGTTCTGCAGTATTTATCAGGCAGCTGGAGGCACAACGGCGTTTTACAGTCTTACCTTGTGCCAAGAGCACATCACCATCAGATATTATGGGCTGTCGCAGGCGGGGAATATCACAAAGCAGGTCACCCTCCGTTTCTTGTTGGTTCAGCAGCAGCTCATGGCAAGCAACCTCAACCATTGCTTTGCCTCCAACCGTCTCTTCAGCAGAAATGCACATTTGTATACTTGTTATGTCCCTCTTTGTAGTCCTGTTGTGAAACCTTCTCCCCACCCACCTCAACCAGGGAGCACCCGGTCCCCCATGCTGGCTGGGGAACTCTGGGAATTGTAGTTCACAAGACTTAAAGTCTCCCAAGTTGAGAAACACCAATCTGGGATAATAGCAACACTAACAACTGGCTGATGCCCATGGGCTACCTGGCCATCATCTAGCCATTACACAAGCTATCCAGGTTCTCTTAAAACCTTCAAGAGATTTTAAAATTGCATAACTTAGGAATTCTACTTGAAAAGCAAGTTCTTAACCATTAAAAAGATGTAAAAGAGCAGAAAAAAGCAGCAAAGGTGATTAGAGGACTGGAGCCTAAAACGTATAAAGAACGATTGCAAGAATTTGATTAGGTTTAGTTGAATGAAAAGAAATATTAGGGGTGACATGATAGCAGTGTTCCAATATCTAAGGGGTTGCTAAGAAGGGGGTTGACCTATTCTGCAAAGCACCTGAAGGCAGGACAAAAATCAATGGATGGAAACTCATCCAGGAGAGAAGCAATCTGGGACTAAGCAGAAATTTCCTGGCAGTGAGAACAATTAATCAGTGGAACAACTTGCCTCCAGAAGTTATGAATGCTCCAATACTGGAAGTTTTTAAGAAGAAATTCGACAACCACTTTTCTGAAATAGTCTAGGGTCTGCTGCTTGAGCAGGGAGATGGACTAGAAGACCTCTAGAAGGTCCCTTCCAACTCTGTTATTCTGTTAAAATACTTCCCAGTTCTTTTGCTCAAATTGCAATGCCCATAAGCTCCATCATCCCAAAGGAGCTCTGATATATTCCCCCATTGATACAACCTCCTCCTCAGTCTGTCTTTATCTCCCCCTTCTCATGTAATCAGGGACAACTAGCAGGAAATGAGTTGCCATCTCCAAGGAACCTCTTGCCAAAAACAGCCAAGAACTCCTGGCTAACACACGATGGAGAATAAACATGACCTTGGAATGGAATTTTCTTGGTTCCGACTTTCAGAATCTTCTTGAAACTAAAAAGATTGCATGGCTAGAACACCTGATTGGATGGCTGATGTCTTTGTCAACAGCAAGACATGCTTGCTGGAATTGACCTCATGGGAATGGAGGGAAGCCTAACTCAAGGACAGAGAGAGAGAGAGAGAGAGAGAGAGGGAGGGAGGGAGGGAGAGAGAGAGAGAGAGAGAGAGAGAGAGAGAGAGAGAGAGAGACTCCTTCAAGGTAGCAAAGGACAAATCCAGAAATGAATCTTCTGCAGGGCCAAATACACTGTCCATCATAGTAAATTATGCAACCAGCTCTACCTAAATCCATCTATTTTTATCAATCAGCAGTCAATGCAGAATTAGAAAGCAACGGATTGGACAATGCAGAGAAGGAGAAAAGCTGTGACTTCGTCAGCTCTGTTACTATGCTCAATAGAACTGGATAATTTCAGACCGAGGGGAGATATTCATGCAATCTGAGGAAGTGAGAACCTTTACAAGGGTGTATAAATGTGTTTGAATTCACTGCCCAGGTGATCAGAGCACAAGCAATGTCTTTCAAATATAACACCTGTCCCCTGAATAAAAATACATTTTCAAGAAGGTCAACTCTCAAAGAAATATTTGCAGACAGGAACAGATGTCCAGAACAAATCACTTGTGACCACAAGGGAGCCCAAAATTTCTGTTGCTAAGCAAAACAATTGTTAAATGACTTTTGCCCAGTTGCTAAGCGAATCACTGCAGTTGTTAAGTTAGTCACACATGGTAGGGAAGTGAATCTGGTTTCCCTCTTGACTTCGCTTGTCAGAAGGTCTCAAAAGAAGATCGCCTGACCCCAGGATGCTGCAACCGTCATAAATAGGAGTCAGTTGCCAAGCGTCTAAATTGTAATCACGTGAACATGGGGACGCTGCAATGGTTGTACGTGTGAAAACAGTCAAAAGTCCATTTTTTCAGTGTCTCTGTAACTTTGAACAGTCACTACATGAACTGTTGTAAGTTGAGAGCTACCTGTGCAGCTTTCAGGACCAAGGACAGTTCTCAGGCTGGACACTTTGTTCCAGTGGATTATGCAGCACATTTAAAACTACATCTGCCCCCTCCCATTTCAAAACTGTCCCTTCTCTGAGATGTGGGAACCTTGAATGAGAAACATTCTAAGCTGGATTGTTGAGCCATCGCACATGAACCCACTATTAGTGGAAATCTGTGTGCTGAAACGCACTGAAATACTTCCTACTATTAATATACTTTTAATATATTTGGCCAGATATCAAGACTGACCTTAAACTGCTATGTATGCAGCAGAGATTGAAAATGAGACCTTCAAGAGGGGGGTCAGGGTTTCTGCTGGAACCCCCCCCCCAAATTGCCAAAAGTTTGCACGACAGCATGAAAAAAAAATGTGCCATTGCATGCAATGTTGTGCATCTCCCATGCAACCTCATAAGATGGTGGTGATCAAAGTGTGTTCTGATAAAACCTTCCATTTCTGACAGAGGCATTGATCTAATTCCATAACTTTCACCCTGAATGGATAAAAGCAATTTACATTCCACCACCCCACCACCACCCCCCAGTCTTATCTGGAGAGACCAGGAACTGAAGTTCAGGTCGTATTCTGCCATCTTGTTTTTGCTAAGGCTCCCTTCCCCTCTTTCTTTTCTCCCTTTACAGAAGACTGACATAGATGGTGGGTGGGGGTTGTTGAATGGGGAGGATGCAGGAAATGGGAAAGAGCCCGAGAATATTCATTCTCTAGTCAAAAACCATCTGCGGAAATGACTTCGCGTGCTGAATTGCACTTTTAACTAAATGGAGCTAATTAAGTAATTGCCTACATTATTAAGACCACTTTTGCTCCTAGAAGGGAAATTTGCATTGTGGCTCATTTCTTTGGTGTTGGAGTAGAGAGTTGGCAATGAAGGTGGGATGACCTATAAACAACCCCATCAAATTCAGAGAAAGGGAAAAATGTAGGACAGAGAGAGAGAGAGAAGGATAATTTTGAGAGTGCCTCGGTGGGAACATTCTCAGCTGCAGAAATACCTGCAATTAAAACCTTCTATTTTGCCTTTTTTTTCCCCAAAAAGGGGTGATAAATGTGCCTGGCAGATTGGCAAAATGCAGATTTTGCCATCAATTCAGGTTCAGATTGGAGACCGAATGAATTTGGCTCATTTACTAGAGTCACAAGGGACCATTTAATAACAGTAACCCAATCATCATCATTGTGACACAATCCTGACACAGGTACAGCTGTAAAAATTATCATGTGCTACTAAAGCAGGAAGACAGAGTTGAAAAAGTAGTCAAAATGAGCTGGTGAAAATATTGTGGGAATTTCCAAATACAAACTTGGCTCAAAACACACCCAATTTCACTGTGGTTGAATAGAAGACAGTGTGGATAATTGACATGGCAATATGAAGGGATAGCAGAATAGGAGGCACAAAATTGGAGAAGATTGAAATTGGAATATTTTTTATTGGCCAGGTGTGTGATTGGACACACAAGGAATTTGTCCCTGGTGCATAAGTTCTCAGGGTACACATACAAACACACGGTGTACATGAAAAAAACATGCAGTGTACATACAAGCCTAAGCTCTCAGTGTACACACAGACAACAACATGATAAGACATGGATCATAAATCATAAGATACAATCATGAGTGATAAATCATAAGACACCAACAGAAGTAGGTAGCAGGAAATATGAGAAGATAAGAAGGATAAGAGCAACACAGCTCTACTACGTGAGTAGATATTCTTTTGAAGATCAGAAAGTATCAAAATTTCAAAATTGAAATTGAAATATTATGGCATATACCAGCAATTGTGTTTTTCAGCATACTGAGTGCTGAAAGGCCTTGGACCACACTTCAGAAAATCTGCATGTTGACAAAATGTCCATCAGTCAGTTACAGAAGGTCTCACACACACTGCTTGGATCTGCACATTTACTACATATTCACATCCTGGGTGCTTGGGAAGAACTTGATGTGAATGTGGATTAAAATGCCAAATCCAGTCTAAACATCTGGCTGGCTGAGCAACCAACCATAATAATCATCAAATCTGTGGAGCTAGTCAATTCAACTAAGTCTGGGATGCTTGCAATGAACACATTGGATACTTTTATTTTTTTATATTTTTCTTATATGTATCCATTTCATGTATTCATAACTATGTTTATTCTTACACCTGTTATCTTATAATCACTTGACAATAAAATAAATAAATAAATAAATACTCCAAAGACAATGGATTCCAAAGCTTCGTGTTAATTGTTTGGAAGATGCAGACAAGTGGTTCTCTCCAAATCCAGAGGTGCTTTAAAAATGCCGACATTTTGAGCAAATGGAGCTGTGTTTTCGTGCAGTTCCCTCTGGGTTTGCAATGAAGTGGAACATTTAAAAGGCTTGTTAGAACTGTGAAAATATAGCCAGCTGATGAAGGCTGCTTTCAGTAAGTGAGAGCAGCAAAGATGTGTTTGGACATCTGACCTGGGACAGGGGCAGGAAACACCATAAAGGGGGGAAGGAGGAGATAAGGGGGGAGGTTGGCTCCCACCAAAGGTAGCTATCCCGGTGAAAAGGTCTCTGCTGGAATTAGCCTGCTAGAGGACAGCTGGAAAAGGGAAGGCATGAAGTTGGCTTGCATTAACGTCAGAATAAGAGAAGCACATCAGGAGAAACAGAAATGGGTAGGAGATGAGGATGGGTAGAAAGGTTGTGCTGTGAGTTCAAAAAAATTAACCAATGGAATGATTTGCCTCCAGAAGTTGTGTATGCTCCATCACTGGAAAAGGAGGAGAGGAGAGGAGAGGAGAAGAGATTGGACAACCATTTGTCTCAAGTGGTATAGAGTTTCCTGCTTGAGCAGGGGGTTGTGCACCATAGCACAACCATAGTTGTGATGATGGAAGATCAAAGAGAATAAGCCCTATTCCACACATTTCCCCTTGAAGCTCAACAGATAATATTGACAGGAGTGTCTGCTGGTCTCACAGCAGCTACAAGCAGAAGGGCCTTGCCCTCTTCCTCAATTTAGGGTTTGAGTACATTTGGAGCCAGCATCAATCAGACAAAGGTAGATGTGCTGGTATGAAGAAAGAGCTAATGCCTTTGAAATTGGCACCCTTATACTGACCCAGCACATGTAATCTCTCTAGGAGCCCCCTGTATCTTGGGGTTGAATGGCTAGATGTCAGGAAGAACCAAGAACAACACAAGAAGCTACTTTAGAGCAATTCCCTTTATTGGTCTTCACCTACAGACAGAATCTTGCCAGATTAAAGCAACTAATTGCATGACTTTAGATATCCTCTGTGAGCTGCTAGGGAGGGTCTGCCTTGCCCTCTTCCTGCCCACCAGACAATCCTGCTATCTCTTGGTGCTCTGGGAAAGAGCCTCTCCCTCCTGGGACTCCAGACTACATTCCACCACAGTAAACTAGCCAAACAGGCCACATAAATCAGAGAATCCTTAAATGTCAACGCTGAAAATTCTTCCCCAAGAATCCGCCAGTCATCCCAGCTTAATCATCTCAAGTTCCAACTCAGACTTGTCCTTCCCAAATCAGGCTGTGGGTTTCCTTCCTTTCCTGCTTTCCTCCCATGCCGAAGCCATTCAGAATCTCGTCAAACTGCGAGATGGGCGGCAAACAAATGTGATGATGATAGTAATAAAGTAATAATAACCAGTCCTTCTCCTCTTCCTTTCGTAGCTGGGCCCGTTGACTGATTTGCACTTCCATCCTTTCTACCCTCATTCATTCATGGCATAAAGGCATCATCACAATTATTATTCTTATTATCCCCGCCGCTGCACCATTCATCACACGTTATGCTATTTGCATTGCAGCGCTGAGGGTTGCAGGTTGAGGCAGGAAACTTGTGTCTGTTGTTATTACAGCAATCAGACCAAGTGAGAATTGGTTTGGCAAGGGGCTGGCTGAGGGGTGGGGAGGAGTATTTCTTGGAGCAAAGCTGAGCAAGCCTTCTCTAACAGTACAGGTAGACTTTACTTACAAGAGTTGTAAAATGGGTTTGTTTAATGATGGTGGCATCTGCTTAATGGCCACCTTGTTTGCTTAAGGACTACGCCACCTGCTTATCCAGCACCACAAAAAAAAAATGTCAGAAAATTGGGTCCAGTTGTGATGCCTCAACTTACAACCACAACGACTCAACCACTGTGATTCCAGCTTTTTATTACAAAGGTTGAATTGCAAAGGTTGTAATTCAAGGACTATCCGCGTAACTCCCATTATCCCGACTAGATGCTTATTAGCCGTGCAAGCAGGGAAGACACAACTTGTAAGCCACGTATCTGGAGATTGCCAGGGAAAGAAATTCTGGGCTCTGTTCATTCAACACTCTGAGCCACTTGCCCTGATTTGGAACCCTTGATCATGATTTGTCAATAACAAGATGGACGAGCTCCCAACGTGAACCCCACCCAGCATGCGATAGAGCTAATCTCTTTGAGCCGAAAGCTGTTTGAGAACATCTTGAGATGCTCCTGCTGAACTTCACAGAGTCTCTATGAGGGTGGCAACTCTGGCCCCTGAGGACTTCAACTCCCAGAATTCCTCAACAGAATAACAGCGTTGGATGGGACCTTCAGTCTTCTAGTCCAACCCCCTACTCAACCAGGAGAACCTAGACCATTCTGGACAGGTGGTTGTCCAGTTTCTTCTTGAAAACTTCCAGTGATGGAGCACCCACAACTTCTAAAGCCAAGTCATTCCACTGGTTGATTGTTCTCACAGGTAGGAAGTTTTTCCTTAGTTCTAGCTTGGTTCTCTCCTTGATTAGTTTCCATCTCTTGCTTCTTGCCCTGCCTTCAGATGCTTTGAAGAATAGGTTGATTACCTCTTCTTTGTGGCAGCCCCTTAGATATGGGAAGACTGCTGTCATGCTGGTTTAGAAATTCTGGGAGTTGATTAGGTTATAAAGGAGCCATAGTTGCACAGCCCTGGGTAATAATAGCCATGTCTGGTCAAAGCCAATTCAGTCAATTCCAATCTTCTGGAAAGACATGCGTCTCCTTTTCCTTCCAGGACCCTCCATAAAGAAGGGGCCAGGGTGACATAATAGCAGTGTTCCAATATCTCAGGGTTCTGCCCCAAAGAAGAGGGAGTCAAGCTATTCTCCAAAGCACTTTTAAGGCAGGACAAGAAGCAATGGGTGGAAGCTAATCAAGGAAAGAAGCAACTTAGAACTAAGGAGAAATTTCCTGACAGAGAGAACAATTAATCAATGGAGCATCTTGCCTCCAGAAGTTGTAAATGCTCCAACGCTGGAAGTTTTTGAGAAGAGATTAGATAACCATTTGTCTGAAATGGTATATGGTCACCTGCCTAAGCAGGGGGTTGGACTAGAAAACCTCCAAGGTCCCTTCCAACTTTGCTATTCTATTCTATTTTGCATAGGGCACCCCTTCCTTCCCACCCTTGCACTTCAAAGTTTCCCACCAGCCATTTCTGTTCAGGCAGCCCAAGGAAAGCGACTGGCTGAGTTCATAGTCATTTCAACTTCTACAGATTGCTGCAGCAGCATGAAGAGACACGTCCAACATGCCAGGCATCATTTGGAAAATGTAAAAAAAAAAAACCATGCCAGTAGACAACTAATGATACATGGACTCGTGGAGAGAAAGGACTAAGGCTGATCGAACAGCAGGAAGCTCTTCTGAAAGAAGTCCGGGAGTTTTTCCTGCCGTTACGATAATCGGCAATCAAGCCGCTTACGACTCACAAAGGCTCCTCCAGACATTGTATAACCAGAGCCTGAAGTAACCTTGAGATTTCAGCAAAGCCCTTGAAAAGTGAAACCTGAATGGGACACAGAACGCAGTTACGGCAATGGAGAAGGATCTGAAGTTGGTGGGAAGTCAAAACACGTCTGCTTTAAGCACAGGATGATTTCAAAACCTTATTATGTGACTTGGTCACCGTAGAAGTGAATCACTCCAGCATTAACACTGCATTAAACTTTGATGAGCAGCATCTTAGCAGCAGTTACCAGGTCTCCAGAAACAATGGAGATCGGGTTCCTATAACCTTGGCTACCAAGCTTGCAATCCTGGAGATGAACACTTCAACCAGGCTGAAAATCTTGAGTATATAACCGCAGTAAAGTTGTGCAATATTCATTGCTCCCCTTCAAAGTGGGAGATTAAGTACCTTAGATTAAAGTTACTATGTAAAGACACAGTGTAAGATCTAGAGATGCAACTACAATTTTCTCTATGGCTCCAATAGCTACTCTACTCTTTGAGGAACCTAGATACATTGCATACATCAATGTTGACATCTATTTCTTGACCAAAGGACCATCAGTGGTTCCTCCGCCAAATTGCTGAAGAGCCCGTTAACTTATGTAGGTTGGGAATCCTAAAAATGGCCACTTGGTACATGAGAACAGCATAGAATGAAGAGGGGAGAGGGAGAATGATTCTGCTTGGAAAAGACCAGCTAGCGTCCTTTGAGGAATCTCAGGATCTTCATGAGCCTTCTCCTAGACCAAGGATCTCCAACCTTGACCACTTTATGACTTGTGGACTTCAACTCAGCGTGGCTGGCTGAGGAATTCTGGCAGTTGACTTCCACAAGTCGTAAAGTTGTCAAGGTTGGAGACCCCTGCTCTAGACAACACAACTATGAAACAGTCCAAGGAGGTTCCTGCTAATCTAGCTTAGTTGGGTTGACCGGTTATTGACTAATAGGGATATTCACAGCTGATTTGTTTTACAGTACTCTCAACCTATGGAGGCCTAGCTTTCTCATTTATCATCTGTACCCTTCTTTCCTTGCTTTCTCATGGAAAACAGACCATGATAAATCATTTATTTATTCAGTCTCCAGCTCCTGCGCTTTCTTCCCACCTGAACAGACATTCATAAAGCGTAGCAGGTAAAACCTCCAAGTCTGAATTTATGAGAATGTAATATTCACGCTGGGCTTTTCACATACAACAGCCTTCTTCAACTGGCTGCATGGGAAGCTAAAATATCGCATTGCCAAAGGGGATGATAGATTGTGGCCAAACAAGATCAAATAATCCATAAATGCCATCAGCCCTAGAGTCGTAAGCATGAGAAGCAGTTGTAATTCACTTTTAATTCACTTAGGTCACTAAATGAATGATTGAAAGTCCAGGACATACTGTTGCAGGGTTTTTGCCCTTTGTAGCATGTTGTCTTTCCCTGGACAGAGTTGGCCATCACAAGTGAGGCAAGATCTACACACACAGAAGCCTTAGAAAAAAATACTGCTTCACAAATTTATTTATTTTTCTTCAAAAAGAAACTGGACTGTTTTTTTTAAGGAGGAGGAGGAGGAGGAGGAGAAGGAAGAAGAGGAGGAAGAAGAAGAAGAAGAAGAAGAAGAAGAAGAAGAAGAAGAAGAGGAGGAGGAGGAGGAGAGGAAGAAGAAGAAAAAAAGAAAAGAGAAGAAGAAAAGAAGAGGAAGAAGAAGAGGAAGAAAAAGAAAAGGAAGAAGAGGAAGAAGAAGAAGAAGAAGAAGAGGAAGAGAAGAGGAAGAAAAAAAAAGAGGAAGAAAAAAAGAAGAACAGGAAAAAAAAGAAGAGAAGAGAAGATAAGATGAAAAGAAAAGATGGAAGAAAAAAACAAATAAGAGATGAGGAAAGAAGAATAAAGAAAAAGAAAAGAAAGATGAAAATAGAACAAAGAAGAAGATAAGAAAAGAAGAAGAAGAAAGAAGAAGAAAGAAGAAAAAGAAAAGAAAGAGGAAAAGAAAAAGGAAGAAGAAGAGGAAAAAGAGGAAGAAGAAGATGAAAAGAAGAGGAAGAAGAGGAAGAAGAAGAAGAAGAAGAAGAAGAAGAAGAAGAAGAAGAAGAAGAAGAAGAAGAAGAAGAAGAAGAAGAATATTTCACTTCTCATCTAAGAAGCTTCCTCAGTTCTGATGGAACTGAAATTCCCTCCCTCAGAACTGAGGAAGCTTCTTGGGTGAGAAGCAAAATGTCTTCTTCTTCTTCTTCTTCTTCTTCATCTTCTTCTTCTTCCTCCTCAAGAAAAAAAACAGTTGCAGTTGTTGTTCAGCAGGTTTGTCCTTCCACCGATGCACCAAGCTGGCTTCCCACATCTAACACAATTGTCACTTTCCATCGGGGCTGTGGGGGGGAAGGGTGCTGTGATTTCTCATTAAGGAAAGGACATTGCAAGCTACAGTGTTCAATTGAACTTTGAGACCTCCGTTTTGTACAGCACGAAACATGAAATATTAATGGCAGTCCCCTGAGCACGGCCATGTAAGAGTTCCTTCGTCTCTTTGCCGTGTAAAAATCCACACACTGTGGGGTTTTGCTTTGTTTTGCTTTGCTTTGTGTTTTGTTTTGTGTTTTGTTTTGATTTGTTTTCACAAAGGCTGCCAGGTCTTCTGAGCACAACTACCTGCAGAAGGGGCTGAGAAATGGAATGGCTTGCCTTCAGACGTTGTGGCTGCTCCATCACAGGGGGTTTTCAAGAAGGGATCAGCCAGCCATTTGTCCAGAAAGACAGAGGGTCTCCTGCTTGAGCAGGGGGTTAGACTAGAAGACCTCAAAGATCCCATCCAGCCAGAGGTGGGATTCAGCAGATTCTGACAGGTCCTGGAGAACCAGTAGCAGAAATTTTGAGTCATTCAGAGAACCGGCCAATCCCACCTCTGACTGGCCCCACCAACCCCATCTCTTCTCTGCCTCCCATTGAGTCCCAGCTGATCGGCTGGGTGTCCTTTGGTTGCCCTGCACAGGAGAACGGAGCTGGAGAGCAGGTTAGTGGGGTGGGGAGGGAAGGGGGATTATTCAGTAACCTTCCCCTGCCACACCCACCAAGCCATGCTCACAGAATGCCATGCCCATCAAGCCACGCCCACAGCTGATTGGCTGGGTCTCCTTTGGTTGCCCTGCACAGGGGAACGGAGCTGGAAAGCAGGTTAGTGGGGTGGGGAGGGAATGGGGATTATTCAGTAAATTTCCCCTGCCACACCCACCAAGCCAAGCCACACCCACCAAGCCACGCCCAGAACCGGTAGTAAAAAAAATTGAATCCCACCACTGCATCCAGCCTTTAAGATTCTATGATTCTCAGATAGATAAGATAGAAAGAGGGAGGGAGGGAAGGAAGGTTGTGTGGAAGGAATGGAGGGAGGGAGGGAAGAAGGAAGGAAGGAAGGGAAGGGAAGGGAAGGGAAGGGAAGGGAAGGAGGAAGGAAGGAAGGAAGGAAGGAAGGAAGGAAGGAAGGAAGGAAGGAAGGAAGGAAGGAAGGAAGGAAGGAAGAGCTTGCCTTCAGAAGTTGTGGCTGCTCCATCACTTGGGGCTTTCAAGAAGGGATCAGCCAGCCATTTATCCAGAAAGACAGAGGGTCCCCTGCTTGTGCAAAGGTTGGATTAGAAGACCCCCAATCCTTTCCCTTCTGTTATTAAGAAGAACAGTTGCAGGAACTGGTGTGTCTCATTTAATGAAAAGAAGGACCAGGGGAGACATGAGAGCAGCCTTCCAATTATTTGAGGGGCTGCCCCAAAGAAGAGGGAGCCAACCTACTCTCCAAAGCATTTGAAGGCAGGAGAAGAAGCAACGGATGGAAACTCAAGCAATTTTCTGGAACTTCAAACGGACACTAAGCAAACTGTTGTAAGTCAAGGACGACCTGTATGAGGTATTTGCCGGCCGGGGTTCCTCTTCCCCCAGCTCATCACTTTTGGTCCTGCTTTTCTTCTGAGACTCACGTGGTTATTTGAAACACCATTTAAAAGAAAAATTCTATTTCTGCAATATATAAAATAAATCAGATTGCTTCATGCGGCTCTCATTCCCTCTCTGAACCGCAGGCTAAAGCAGCTACCATAAATATCCATCTTATTGGACTCTCTCTCTCTCTCTCTCTCTCTCTCTCTCTCTCTCTCTCTCTCTCCCTCCCTCCTCCCTCCTCTCTCTCTCTCTCACCTTTGGAATTGCACCATTCCAGGTGTCTCACTTAATTTGTGTTACCTGGCCACTAGGTCACTCTTCACTCTTGATTTGTTTTGAAATGTGAAACAAAGTGGTGTCCTAATACTATTTTTCATACGGGCTCAAAAGCCACGTTAGCTCACTCCGTGACGCGCTAGAGGAGAGGAGAAACCAACGGCCAATGAAATAAGGTCTTTTCTTGTCCATTTTACACCAATGGATCCCAAAGCTGAATGATGCATTTCCACAGAGAAACCTACTGGAAATAAAAGGACGTGTTTGCGATCCAAAATTCAGCCTCCGGTGTGCCATTCACCGAGACGCTCCAGGTTCTTCACTTCCAAAATGTTAATCAAGTTTTTATTTTTATTTTAGACCCGAGTGCCTTTTAGAAACTGCTGGGTGAAGAATTCTGTTGGCACAACGCTGGAAGGGTGACCAAATGCCAATGAATAATTTGATAATTCAGAAAGTTCTTGGTTGCGCTGAAATGGACCTACTTACACAAAAACCTAGGGATAAGGAAGACTCAAGATATAGTACAGCTTGGGAAAATGGTATAATTGGATTAAGGAGAAAAACTTCTATTCCAACCCGCTGCTCAGGCAGGAAATCCTACACCACTTCAGACAAATGGTTCTCCAATCTCTTCTTAAAACCTTCCAGTGTTGGAGCATTCACAACTTCTGGAGGCCAGTTGTTCCACTGATCAATTGTTCAAACTGTCAGGAAATTGCTCCTTGGTTCTAAGTTGCTTCTCTCCTAGAGGTGCCATTCTTCCTAAAGGCTACTATTTTTTAACTCCAAGGTTGTGAAATGATCACAATTCTCAAAGCTTTTCTCCTCAAGCACGGGTGACCCTGGACATTGCAATTGTTATTAAGTCAGGATTGCAACTACGATTTCACTGCAAGATTAACAGCCAAAACAAGCAACATCTCGTTGTAAGACAACTATCATCAGCAATTAGCAAACCTAGCATGGAAAAATTATGATCATACAGGAGATAAGAGCATCCGTTTATCCAAGCATGCTCCCCAGAGAGCAAAAAAAACCCTGTTATTAATGCAGCTGTTTCATTCTTCAGTAAACTAAAATCCAACTGTTGTAAAAAAACCAAAAACAAAGAACAATTTGCTTTATTGGCATAATAATTTGCTGTATTAGTCCTTCGCCTAATAGAGAAGATTATTTTTAAAAAGTGCAACTCAATGTTTGGAGAATTCTTAGTCTCGCTTGTCTTTTAGGGTTCGGAATTGAAATTCAAAGCTCATCTTTTGGCGTTTTTTCTTAAAATATTCTCACATTATGGTCATATCCTGGGGTGACCAAGATGGCCAACTTGGAGCCAAAGAATCAGAACTGGAAGAGGTCTGTTTAGTTGCCCTCTGAAGCCAAAGGCCAGGATATCTACAGGGGCAGGGAAGGAAGGATAAAAGGTGTACCAACATTGTTTGTGTCACATATCCAACAGATGTGAGAAACTCTGGCATAGATCACAGCTGCCCTGTTGACTTTTCTGCAGATAGCCTTGGCCAGAGGTGAAAAAAATTCTTTCATGGAAAGGAAACAGTGACTTGGTTCATCTCATTCATTACGACCTTTTAATATTTTGATAAATTTCTATGGAGCTCCAGGTCATGGTTGCCCCAAAGGTGCTTTTCGAAAAGGCAAGTGGACTTTCTGGTTTTCCCTTGAAGATGTGAACTGAAGAAGCATCTTGGATGAGAAGCAATATGTCCTAAAGGAAAAACAAGGTCCAGCTGCCTTTTGGAAAAGCACCGTGGGGGACAATTTTGATAAATTCCTATTGCTATCAATTATCTCTCCCTTCTTTAATTTTCTGAGGAAGCCCACAAGCTACATAAGTTCCCTCAAAGATGGACGGGTTCTAATGTGGTTCTTCTTGTTTCCCTCCAGAAAAAAAACTTGGAATTTGCATTTTAATATTATTCCTCCCTCTTCCTTTTGCAAACCGTGGTTGCCTTGAGCGGCCAAAAATTCCAGAAGCAACCATTTGCACAGAAAATGAGTCAAAACTTGCCTTCTGTTCCCAAACACCTGGATCCACCAGCGGAATGCACAAATACCAGCAGAAACATAAATTTTGGATTGTGCTCTGTTCACAATGGCTTTTGATCCCGGGGGGGTCACTTGCATAATGTCCATGTGGGCGTACTGGACATTTTTTTTGGTCTTAAATTGCACTTGGGTGTGATCATACATATGTCTTTGCAATAAATGCTCTAGTCTCATACCAAGACTGATTTCCCAAGTCCCTCAAATCACAGCCATGCATGCCTATGCAAAGCACTGGAAAAAATAATATCCCAGATGGTGTGCATTAAATTGACCATAAAGTTTATTGGAAAAAAAAGAGGGAAAGAAAATAACTATTATAAACAGAATGTACAATCCCAGGCTGAATTTGTTCCATAATATCTCCAATGTTTCTTCAGAAAAGGAGACTCTATATTGTTTCACCCTAAATCAGGCATCTCCAAACTTGGAAAGTTTACAGCTTGTGGAACTTCAACTCCCAGAATTCCTCAATCAGGCAACTTTAAGACTTGTGGATGGCTGAGGAATTCTGGGAGTTGAAATCCACAAGTCTTAAGGTTGCCAAATTTGGAGGTCCTGCTGGAGAATTTTAGTTCTATCATTCCAAGTCAGAAAACATTTAGTGGAACACCCATTTCAATTTTCCATCTGGTAAGAGCAAATTTTAAGGTGGATATATTTTGAAAAAAATGTTCAGTACAATTGAAGGCATCCATTGACCTGTGGCTGGTTTCATTCTTCTCTAGCCGTTCCTGGATCCATTAGTAGCAACTGACATTAGTAGCTTTATTCAGCACAAATGAGCCACAAAATTACTTCCTCAGAAGTTTTATGTTTGATGATCACCTCTGTCCTCCTTCCAGATAGACTCCTTGTCTTCCCACCCCAAACTGTTCTACCACCACTTAACAAAAATCCTAAATACAACCTGGGTTGTTTTTTTTCACTTAAAAAGAAAAAAAAAGATCAATGGCCCATTCTCCAAAATTCAATGTAACTTAGAAGGGATAAAATACCTCTTGAAGCAGAAAAATGAAAGCTTTGTCAAAATCAATACCCTATATTGTACCACACCTGCAAAAGAGGGGCGAAAATTCACCGACCAGGTCTTCCTTACAACCCTCACGTACCTGGTTCTCAGCTGTAAAAATCCCTTTCATCATTGTCAAAGAATTAGAAAAACAGAGTTTTCTCCCAAAAACTCTTTAGGTAGGAAAAAACAGATGATCTAACCTTGAAGACCTAATATGCTTCTAATGGTCGATGCTACCTTAGATACCATCTCCATGTTCCCCAGATTCTGTTTTTCTTCCTCATCAGTATCTAAATTGTTGGAGAAGGTCCTTCACCCTAAGTACTATTAGATGGAAAGGAATTACATATTTTAGCACGGTTGATCCATCCAATCTCACATTAATCCTTTATTTTTCCACTTCCTGCATCCTTCCCTCCCTTAGGAGATAGATCAACATCAACAACATCAACATCAACTTCTCTGTTGGAGACCCTCTATTCTTATGGACAAGTGGGTGGTCTGCTCTCTTTTTGAAAACCTCCAGTTCTATTGCTATAGAGTTGAAAGAAAAACTGGAAGGACATCTAGTACTTTCACGGAATAAATACTGTGGAGAAGACAGGTTGGGGTGGGAAAATCTCTGTTGTTATAGGATGGGTCAGAGGTGGCTTGAATGGGGAATAAAACAAAACATTTTATGGGAGGAAAAGTTGATTGATTGATTGATTGGTTGATTTTTTTTTAATTACATTTATATGCCGCCCTTCTCCGGAGACTCAGGGTGGCTTACAATTTTTGGGATGCAACCCAATGCGCTCAGCAATAGCCTTCCTTCCATTGTATATGCCTGCTTATTACTAAGCGGCATTTTTACAAGGTCAGCTAATTGCCCCCAACAATCTTGGGTCCTCAGTTTACCTACCCCGAGAGGATGGAAGGCTGAGTCAACCTTGAGCCTGGTGGGATTCAAGCCTACAGCAGTTGTAGGCAGCTGGAACTTAAGTGCAGGCAATTAACAGCCTGAGCCACCAATTGACTGATTGATGCCATCAAATTGTTGTTGACACTTTGTGAACTCATACAGGCAATCCTAGACTTACAACAGTTCGTTGAGTGATGTTACAACGGCAATGAAAAAACTAACTTATGACCGTTTTCACACTTAACGACCATTGCGGCATCCCCATGGTCACCTGATTAAAATTCAGGCGCTTGGCATCTGACTCATACTTATGACGGTTTCAGTGCCTTGGGGGTCACGTGTTCCCCTTTTGCGACCTTCTGACAAGCAAAGTCAATGGGGAAGCCAGATTTGCTTCACAACGGCGGCAGGAAACATCGTAAAATGGGGACAACACTCACTTAAATGTTTCACTTAACCACAGAAATGTTGGGCTCACTTGTGGTCGTAAGTCAAGGAATACCTGTGTGGATGATTTATCCCTACAAAAATGGGGATCAAAATAGACTGGGGAATTCATTTGAAAAGGAGGGAAGACCTTACACCCCCTTTTTTTCTGGAGACACCCACTTTTGATTTGTCTGCCTTTCCCCCCCCCCGTTGCCCCCAAGATATAGCAAAGTCCAAAAGTAGTTTTGGAGTCAGAAGTTGCAGATCAAGGATTTACACGATCACGTTCTGCACTCAGAACCACCAGTTATTGCTTTGGTCAAATTGCTTCGCTATTTCATTTAGCGGTGGCATCCAGCCAGGGGCCATTAACACTGCCAGCACCGCCACTAAAAAGGTTGCAGCAACATAAATTACAAAGCATAAAAAAAAAGAAAGAAAGAAAGAAAAATGAGGTGGGAAAAAAAAGCAGCCAAGCCACCAACAATAAGTGTTTTCAAAATCCATCCAGTTTTGCAAACCTCCCCTTTCAAATTGCCTCCTTGTTCATCCATGCCATCCAACCGGCCTTGTGTCATTTTGAATTCCTCATTTAATGGATCTCTGGGCACCCCCTTCCCACTACAAATTAAGGCCACATTAAAATGTGTTTTGTAAACCTAAACCACCTAGATTTTAAAGCAGGGGAGAAACGAGGGGAGGAACGGACGCACAAGATAGAGAAATTCTCTGCAATTTACTCTCACTCCTGCCCATCTGAACTTTACAATCTATAAAAAGAATACAGCATCATCAAAAAAAAAAGATATTCATTCCTTGCATTACAAATGCATGGAATCACCGGTGGTATTTCTTGCTGTCTGACGTTCTCTGGACTGGCATCATTCCAGAATAAAATCAATGCTGTCCACGATCCAACCGGGATCCTGTAGGGCGTTGGGCTTTGGTCATTCCCAGAAATGACCAAGAAACAGGGCAGTCTTGCAAAATGTTCTTTCACAGAGACAATTGAGGGGTGAGGGTGACATTTTCAGGATGCTTCCCTGTGCCAAGAATCCCACATATTTGGTGC
The DNA here is from genome assembly GCA_009733165.1 of Naja naja. Taxonomy (NCBI): domain Eukaryota; kingdom Metazoa; phylum Chordata; class Lepidosauria; order Squamata; family Elapidae; genus Naja; species Naja naja. Next base: position 17,845,253 of record CM019164.1, read on the forward strand.
AGATATATTACTGTTGCAGGTTTGAAGGCTCCAACCTTTCCCCCAACTTCACTTCTAATGTTAATAGATAAACCAGGTGTCTCAAAGGTGCTTTTTCAAGAGGCAACTGCACTTCCTGGTTTTTCTTTGAAGACTGAAGACGCTTCTTGGATAAGAAGTGAAATGTCTTCAAAGAGAAACCAGAAAGTCCAGTTGCTTCTTAAAAAGCACCTTTGGTATAACCATGACCTGGATGACTGCAAACCTCCATAGATATTTCTTTGAAAATGTTTTGCTTCTCATCCAAGTATCTTCTTCAAATCTGAAGAAGAACCGAAGAAGCTTCTTCGATGAGAAGTGAAATGTTTTCAAGGAAAAACAAAGCCCAGTTGCCTCTTGAAAAATAGAGTAGAATACCTTTATTGTCATTGCATTCCATGAATACAATGAAATTTGAAAGCTACTCCAGCACAGTGCCCCAAACACTGCATCACAATCACACTACAGAGTATTTAAAAATTTAATAATAATAATAATAATAATAATAATAATAATAATAATAATAATAGGAAAAAGCACCTTTGGGACAACCATGACCTGGAAGACTGAGGATTTCCACAGACATTTAGATAGCCCAGTTGTTAACCTTGACAACTTTAAGATGGGTCTATGACTACTTGCCATGGCCAATTTGCTGTGGCTGACTCGCCAGAGGACAACTTGCTACGGCCAGTTCATCGTGAGACAACTCATTGAGCGACAAGAGTTACACTGATTGAAAAAAATGGTGGAACAGAATCCTTATAGGAAGGATGCCAAAGGAGGGAGAGAATGAAATGTGAATTTTCAATGTTGCAAGACCCAATGTCATCCTCTTCTTTTCTCCTTCCAGTTTCTGTTTCTGAGACCAAAGCGTCCGCTTGGCATCCCTCTTTCTCAAAAACGTTCTCCAATTTTTAAAAAGGAGAAAAAGCATCTCCAGGTTCCGTTTTGCCGAAAACAAACAAGAGATATTTAAAAAGGAGCAGTAGGAGGGAAAGGAGAGAAGCCAGCTAGCTGGGTGGAAGGAAGGGAGAGAATGGTGCTTGCCTTAATGGTCCCCACATTACACCATGAGTTAATGAGTTTCATGTTAAAAATATGAACCTTTTCTGTTCATCCAATTCCGTCTCTAATTGCAAACTCCAGATTTCACTCTGGTAGAAGCGCAGCTCCCTGGCCAGAAATAAGATTGTCTCCAGCTCCTGTGGGATCTATTCGACTTACAAAATACTCTACAGGCATCCACGCGTTGTCTTAACTTATTACTTAAGGAGTGAATAAACATCTTGAGCAGGATTGTTTTTCAGCCTTTCCACCACCACCAGCATAGGTAACATGAGTCAGAAGAAGACAATCTTCATCAACCATCAGCAAATGGATTTCTTCTCGTTCTTTGGATCGGTTCTTTGGTTTTTAAGCCAAGGAACATTCCCCAAATCACTTCTGGGGGTTGTGGGAAATGAAACTTTCTCGAGATGGAGGCTTGTTGTTCTTCATATCTGCAAGAGGGCAGTCTGGGAGAAGGCATCTACACCCAGCTTAGAATATGATCCACCCAACAATTCTCCTCCAAAGAGTCTTTGGCCTGTCATGAGAAGCTGTAGGGGATCATGTTTTAAAGATTTAATGTGGGGCAGGGGTTAGTCTGGGTTCTATTTTTTGTGTGTGATTGTGGATGCATCACCTGGGCCTGAATGGATTGGGGGCGGTCCATGAATGCTGTAAAATCATGAAATAAATGACCCTGTTCTCATTTATGCCACCTTTGGTTCATGGTTTTGCATAACCTGGGTTTAAATCCTATTTGCACTCAAAAAGAAGGGGATAAGTTTCCCTTTTGGCAGATATGAAACACAGTGTCAAGCCCAAAATTGACATATGTGTAGCCATTTTAGTTAGGCTCAGTATATATTCTTTTTCTTACTTTAGTGCTTATGGGGGAAGGATTTCAGGCTTGCCACATTCCTAAGGAGGGAGGAGTGAAGATAGAGAGAGTTGTTTAGGCTAGGTGACTCTTCTTCCTGTGGGAATGAAAGCTGACCTTAGTGAGACATGGAGGTGGAGATCGATGACACCAGGCAAACGTTGATTTACTTCTATTGGGGAGTGTGACTTTTGGTGGCTGTTTCTAACTTCCAGTATTATGTGGGGTAATTCTGGATTGTGTCAGTTCCAGAATTATAATGGACTTTGCCAATTAGATGCTTTCCTAAATAAAAGAAATTGTTTTGGAAGACGGACTTCTGTCTTTTCTTTTTAGATGGATTTCATCACTTGGAAACCTGACATTATTCACACACAAAGACTGAAAAATGCTTGTGGTAGATTTTGGTGCACTGGTTCTACCTTCCTGGGGAGTTAAATCATGTAAATATGCCATCGTGTGCTCCAGCAAAGCTAAAGCAGAAGAACAAGACCAATGGTGGCTATGAACATGGAAGCATTTTGGAGAACCTTAGCTGTTTGGTGCTTCCTTGGTTCTGGTGGCTGTCCCAGAGAAGAAGGGATTGGCTTATTCTCCAAAGCACCAGAGGGCAGGAAAAGAAGTAAAGGGTAGAAGACCATCAAAGAGTGACCCAACCTAGAACGAGGGAGAGATTTCCTGACAGTGAAGACAATTAATCCCTGGAATAGCTTGAGTTGGAATTATAGGTGCTCCATCACTGGAAGCTTTCAAAAACAGACTGGGATAGTATAAGGTCTCCTGCCTTGAGCAGGGGCTGGATTAGAAGATTTGTGAGGTCCCTTCCAGGCCTATGATTCTAGGTTCAACACTTGCCTCTAAGAAGGTAGAAGGTGGGATGACAACTCAACCAAGACATTTTTATTTAGAAGTCTCTCAAAATACTGCACTGTCAGGAGAATCTCTTGGCCACAAGCGCTGCGAGAAAAAATATCGTGGGTTTTTTTCTGGAAGTCCCAAACTCACCTTAAATTAATAAAAATTGCCCTGCTCTCTTTCCTCACCCTATGACTTAATAAGGGTCATTATAAGATGCTTGGGCAACCCCCATGGTGGCTGAGTAAGCTTTGTTTCTCATTAGCGCAGACCTGAAGAGCCCTCCAGAGCCACTTAGGATGTTAAACAAAAAACACCTTTAAAACATACAACTGAGCAAAAGGTAAGTACCTTCAAGGACTATTGAAATCAAGAGAAATAAAAACCTGATGTGTATTCCTCTTGAAATCAGTGGGCCTTTTTTTTAAAAAAAAAAGAAGAAGGTTCTAGTTTGATTGACTTGTTCCTCACTCAGAAAATCCAGATTTATTTATTTATTTTTAGACTTGAGGACACTTGAGGCAGAAATCAAGAGAGAAAAGAAAAATGTTAAAATGTTAAAACACACAGCCAGGTGAAGAAATGATCTACGGTACCAAATTTTAGCTTGACACCTTTTGGAACAGCTAAGCTGTTATTTTTAAGAGCGCATAAGGTGGGTGTTTAGGGTAATCAAAAGCAGAGAACCATATCCAGAGCCTTGATAGTTAAAAGACCCACCCCCCCCCAAAAAAAGATTAAAGAGCCTGAAAAGATTCTAGGGAAGACTACTCCGCATCCTTCAGCATGGGCCTTGTGGGCTGGGGATTATGCAGGTTGTTGTCCAACAGTACTTGAAGGGGGAAGGTGTCTTCCACCTCCTGGTTTATGTTGAATAAGCCACAACAATCTGGGTTCACACAAGAAACCATAGGTTCACCAAACACACTGAGCCAAAATAGAAAACACACGCTGGCTGGGGAATTCTGGGAATTGAAGTCCACAAGTCTTAAAGTTACCAAGGTTGGCCCATCCCTGCATTGAGGCATTGTTTGAACTAAGTCTCAACACTAAACAACACTGAATCTACTACCTAGGTTAATTATGGTCCTGTCAGACCAACAGATCTTACTCAATGGTTATCTATGGAGTCAAGTAATAGCAAACTAATATTCCTCCTTCTTCTGGCTGCTATTAGTTTATCCTCTCCTTCAAACTGTCGTTTTTCATCACCATTTGGGGTTTGTCCTTTAGACATTAATCTGTTCCATCCTCTCAGGCATTATTTCCCACTTCAATCCATTTAAAATTGTTTATCTATCTTCCTGTGCTCATAAAATATTTCACAAAATGTATCATGAGGTGTCTTTCCAAGAGAAGAAGATAAGATAAAAACTTTACACGGCCAAAGCAGTTTTGCCTAATAAAAACTGGTCAAGAACCATGGAAGATTTCCAGTCCTGATTTTGGGTCCCTCCAGAAAAAAAAAAAACATGTATCAGATCTCATCGAGGAGCCGGTCACTTAGAGAATTCTGGGAATTGAAGTCCACGCACTTTCAACTTGCCAAAGTTGAGAAAAACTCTGCAGTAAACCTTGCAAACTCTTTTGACCAGAATTGCCCAAAATTATCGGCGTGGTTTTCTGCCATTTTGAGTCATGAAGACACCAAAATGGTTGTGAGTAAATCCTAAAGTGACTCCCTATGCAAAAACAACAAGAGGAAAATATCCAGAACTTCTCACCAAATCCTCAAGAACACTGCAAAACAAATGTCTCCTTAGCTTAACAACTCTTCAACCCCAAAGGGTCCAAGCCAGGCCAAGTGTATCCAGTTGTTTTTGTGGAATCAAATATCCACCCCAACAATGGATCAATTTCCCCTCTTTTATTTTCTTAATCCATTTCACTGGTTTCCCATCTCCCAAAGTGAAATAAATGGTAAATTGTAGCCTTCGGTTGTATCACAAAGGGCGATATCTGAGATCTATCCCTTCGTGAGCTGCAGATCACATTTTCAAAGCAACGCTTAGTTCAAGAGTCATTTTTGCTTCAGATCGCTTCCCGGGGCCCCTGACAGACCATTTAACCAACGGACAATTAATCCCTTTTATCCATCACTTAATATGGTCAAATGAGATTTTCCAGCCGGCTCACGGCAAGGCTGCCTTGGATTAAATGTCCTTTTGGTCAGGGTTGAGACCGCGCCGGGCTGCACATTTGATCATTTTGTGAAATATCATCTTACGCTTTTAATCTTTAAGCAAGGTCTCTTACCTCCCAGAATATTACAAACAAGGCCAGGCCTTGAATGAAGCTTCTCGTTGCAACTTCTTGCAAGTGAGGGTTGCAAAACAAGCATTTGCAGGTTGTTTTCGCCGCTCCCTAGTCCGTTTCTGCCTGTGTCAATTAGCAAATCGGGTTTTTAAAAGATAACCTTTGCTGGAAAATTATCTGCAATTTTCATACCCCGTTAACTGCATCCTATTCAAAAACAACCTTTCCCTTGTTTCCCCCCCCACAACTCTCTTTTTGACCCCCTGTGTAAAAAGTGCCTAATTACTTTTGGGCTCTTTGCCTTAAATGCACCCAACTTTATTCTTTTTAACCTAATTTGCATGCTGCACGAATCGTAAACCGTGGCAGAATGCAGTCGATAATTATGAAAGTTGAAGTTCGGTCATCACTATAAAAAAAGGGTACCAGTTTTCTACAGACCCTATCATAAAAAATGTCTAAATAACACAACCCTAACTCAGGCATAATGATGGCACTTAAGTTGCTGCAGGAAAGCATCGTTTTTAAGGAACCTCCTAAATATTAACAGGGGGAACCTTCACAATTTTGGAGTACACAGTGGTCTATCCAGGTCCTGAGAAGTTGGACTTTGCAACCTGCCAAAACCCCACCTCTAAACAGGACAGGCAGGTGTTACATGGATAAAATACTTTTGCTATTATTTTAGCAGAAGAGTTGAAGGTCGCAAGCAACATAAGACTTTAAACCTGTGTTTGGGGACATTAGCAGAGGTGGGGTTCAGCCGGTTCAGACCAGTTCTGGAGAACCGGTAGCAGAAATCTTGAGAAGTTTGGAGAACCGGCCAATCCCACCTCTGACGGGCCCCGCCAACCCCATCTATTCTCTGCCTCCCAAGTCCCAGCTGATCGACTGCATTCTTTGGTTGCCCTGCACAGGAGAACAGAGCTGGAAAGCAGGTTAGTGGGAGGGAATGGAGATTTTGCAGTATCCTTCCCCTGCCATGAGACCAAGCCATTCCCACCAAGCCACACCCACAGAACTGGTAGTAAAATAATTTGAATCCCACCACGGGACATTAATAGATCCAAGAGGATTGCATTGAATAAATTTGCATAAAGATTGGGGCCAATGGAGTTCTACTCTAACACTAGAACCTCAAAAACAGCTTTATTGGTTCTGACCAATTAAATGCTAGCTTAATTCTGCATTCTTCTGCAACCTCCACAAACTACGAGTTCCCCCATTAAAACTGATTGTTTGATGACCAACATCAATTCTTGGAGCACAAATGTTCCGCTAGTAAAGAAGGAAATATTATAAACCTACGTGGGGCCAAGAAGGTTCACACCTGGTGCTCACAAACAGCCAATGGATGGGTCAGCCTAATACCTAATTTAATAGCACTATTAGATGTGAAAACCCTAAGGAACCTGCAGTTGTCACCGTGGTGTCAATGTGCCTCAAAATGCAATCGTGCCAACATTTTGCCGTTTTCATGATGACCTCATGGGGGATTTGCCATGCCTTCATCTGAAAATGGAGCTGATCACGGATAACAAAAGAGTGATCACATGAAGAGAAAATGAAAACAACTATGGTTTCAACAATTCATTCAAGAGAATCAGTTAGTTGTAGCATATCTGACTCCCAACCAGATTGACAGTGTTCTCCTCTTCCATGTGGCTGAGAAAACATCACTTATAATACAGGTGTGAGGGCAGGTATCAACTCTGGCTTTGTCTCCCCCAACAGACAACATGTCACTGGTCCACAGGTAACAGGAGAACCCCCTGGCCTACAGGTGAGGTTGCCCACTGCATCTCTGAATGTTTTTCTGCTAAAGGACTCTTCTTCATCTCATCTACGACAAGGGTCATAGATTATTCAACTTTCTGTTCTTAATTCCCAGAGTCAACATTCCCTCGAGGGAAAGGATTTGTAAAGTGTAAGAATAACATTGGAAGATGGTGGGACGGATGGAGGAGGGGGAGGGAGAGAGAGAAAGAGAGAGAGATGGAGGGAGGGGGGAGATTCACACTTGAAAGTGAAGCCATTTAAGAAAACTCATGAAAGAATCAGCACCTTGGAGAACATTCTCAGGGGAAAGAGAGAGAGAGAGAGAGAGAGAGAGAAGAGAGAGAGAGAGAGAGAGACTGATGAGAAGGAGGAGTCTACAACTGAGTTAATGGGCAGAGAAAGAAACTTGGAAAGGATCCATCTGAACTTATCAGCCTATAAAAGAGACGCCGGGAGACCTGTAATTTCAGACTTGCGAGCTTCTATTAACGTAGGCTAATAATAAAGTAGAATTAGCTCATCCTGTCGTGTTTTCCTGTCTCAGCGACTTGAGAGGCTGACAGTTTCATGCAACAACTCTGTCTGTGGCTTCCTCAAATAACCAGCAACAGCAGCAACAGCAGCTCCCTCAAATCAACTCACTCCTGCTGACAAGAGAAAGCGATCTTCTAAAATCCCAGAGTCTATCTGATCCGTTGGCAAAAAGCTAGCAAATGAGGCCTAAGGGCCCTCCAATTATTTCCTTTTTCTGAGGATTATTTCCCCACCTGTCTTCCACTTTTCTGAACGAGCCATCCCGCCAAAGTTTTCACACTTTACATCCCTCATTAACAAGGGAGCCCTGATTTGTACAATTGTGTCCCCTGGTTCCTACCAATAAAAAGAAGAGTTATTTCCCTTGGAGAAACCCCATTAAATAACCCCTGAAATAAATCTGCTTGAACGGTTGGGATGTGTCCAAATCAAGGTGTGCTGTGGAGGGGTGTGTTTTTCCCCTTTCTAACACAAACAGCTATTTCAAGTGGGAATATCTATTTGGTACACTGGTTTCTGACTATCTGACAGGTGGTTTGAATCTTGACATCTGCAGCACAGAGAGGCTTCTCCCAACCTGAGTTTTCAACAGCCATCAATCTAGAAAATTATATTCATGGATTTTTACTCTGATGTAATGATAAAGGCTTCTGGGCGTTCACAAAACATGCCGCAGAAACCCAAAATCTAGAGGTGATAAGCTTGTCCTGGGTGCTTCTTAAATTCTGACATATTTGCCTATATAAGTGGAATTTTGACTTCTTTTAATAAATGCCTTCACTCAATAAGGCACCATAGAGTCATAACATCTATTCTATTGCGAATCTATGGCATCATATTATGGTGATTTTATTATGGTTTTACTTTAATTTAATATTTTATCTTGTATATTGTATTGTCATCTATCTATCATCTATTTATCATCTATCTATCCATATATCTATCTATCAATTTATCATCTATCATCTATCTCCATCCATCATCTATCTATCATCTTCTATCTATCATCTGTCTATCTCCATTCCTCATGTATCTCCCTCCATCATCCCTCTATCATCTATCTATCATCTATCTATCTATCTATCTATCTATCATCTCTTTCTCATCTCTCAAATCTATCTCTCATATATATATCTCTATTTATCTACTGATGCTTTATTTAAACATATTTGTGTCTGTATACATGTGTTTTATTTGTGTTGTATATCATGGATCTATAGATGTCATACACTAAATAAGTAAATAAGATAAACTCGATAAGGTTACATAATGCCCACAATTGAAAGTAGCGGCAAAATTCTGACGAGGATAAATTTGATCATAATTATTATTGCATTTCAAGCCAATCCACTTATCGCTTAGCCCATAATCATGCCCCAAAGACATCCGGGAAAGCTTTGACTTGCAAATAACTACAGAAAGAAACATTCCTACAAACAGAAGTCTAATAATTACCAAAATCAAATATGCTCCCCTTTTTTTACATCGTGATAAATGCCCCCAGACAGTTTTCTTCACCTACAGCGGCCTTCTTTCTTTTTAAAAGATGCTTTCTCACATTTGGTAGATCTGAACAACTTTAATCTGCCAATTGCCTGGAATTATTTAGACCAATCCAAGGGATGCTGCATCTTGGAAGAGATAAGCCCAGTTCTCATCTTGAAGACATAGATAAGAAAGATAGTTTCTTACTTAAGTCCAGAAATGTCCACTGAATATATATTAAAAACACTCCATATCAATGCACCTATACAAGAATTTGGGCTTATCTTCTTGTTGCTCTAATCATACTATGGATATTGGATATATCCTAGTAACCATCTTCCTAATACTCTCGCCCCTTAATATTGCCTTCAACTCATGCACAGCCCAGAACTTTAGCTGTTCTGGATTTAAAGTAGTGTTCTCCTTCTTCTTCTCCTGAAGGAAGAAGAAAAGTTCTAATGTGCTTCATTGATGGGTGTGGTTGCTGGTCCTGTCAGGGGTAGAATCTGCCCAATTCTTACTGGAACTCCCCTCCTGTTACTGGGTACCAACCTCTGTGGCCATTTTGACTTGTGATGTGCAGGACAGACCAGACAACTGATTTCCTTAAAGGAATCTGCTTTTGTAAGGCCTGATTGGGTTTTATTTATTTTTGAAGACCATGTTGTCCAAGGAAGGTTCAATTGCAAAAGAAAGCCTTTTTATGCCGCTTTCTGATGAGTCTGGGTGAGTGAAGCTAGTTCTGACATTGAGAAGACTGCCGGGTGAAGTTCAAAGGCTGAGCCACACCTGTGTCCACCAGCTCCTTACTGTGATCAATCATCTTGAGATGTTCCCACTCTACCTCTCTGGCCCCATCTCCATGTTGCCAGCATTCCTTGTGATTCTTTGGGTAAGCAACCTCCAGATGCTGGTGAACTACAGCACCCAGCAGCTCCAGCTGTTGGGAGGGATGGATCTGTGGTCCAATGTTAACCACAGGTTCTTCGGACCTCCAACACAGTCATGGGATGCAAGCTAGGGAGCTGGTGTGAAGGCCGTGGACTTTGGACTGTTTATATTCTGCTTTTCATCTGTGCCGAGTCTATTTTTAAAAACTCTGTTGGCAAATACATCTCAGGAACATCTCAGCTCTCGGAGTGATAGAACAAGCAGTGACAACGGCTAATTACAAAGGATATTGTTCCAAAGTGTTTCTTATTAGAAGAAATGATCTACTCTTGATTGATTAGACAGCACTCTCATTGTTCACATTGAGGGAAGCAGCTTTAATGAAGATTCTCCAAGAATCTTCGGGAGGAAATAAAGATGGAACTATAAACCTTTTGAATAAACCTTAGTCATACCTGCAGTTTGCCCCAGGGAGATTTTAGGGTGGTGGAATGATTTCCTGAGATGCCTCAGCTCGTGTGAGGGAAGCACCAAAATCTCTTCCAATTGAAGGGTGACTCCCATCCTGAAGCTCCTCTGTGCCCTGGGAAGGAGTGGGGATGGGAGGGGTAAGGGCCTCCAGAAGAAAAAGGGGAAAGGAAATGACAGGTGCAGCAAGAGCAGGCTCAGTGGCGTTCCTTATTTAGAGAGTATATTTTGGACCATTTCCCAGGCCGGACAATTGAAACACAAAGCTTTGGGTTGCAAAGGGCAACACTTTTATTAAGATGGAAAGCAACCATTATTCTCTTGAGATCTTTTGAGGCTGCACTTGGTGAATGTGGACTTACAAGGAAGGGAGGAAGGAAGGAGGAGGACTGAAAGTAAAAAGGAAACAAAAGGAGAATAGAAAGGAAGGAAGGAAGGAAGGAAGGAAGGAAGGAAGGAAGGAAGGAAGGAAAAGGGAGAATAGGGAAGTCGAGGAGAAAGGACGGAATGAGGAATAGGAAACAAAAGGAGAATAGAAGAAGGAAGCCGAACAAATGAAGGGAAGCGAAGGCCGAATGAAATGAAGAATGAAAGAAATGAAAGGAAGGAAGGAATGAAGGAAGGCGAAAGGAAACGTGGGGAAAGGCAAGATATTGAGGAGAAAGGGACGGAACAGGAAATAGGAAACAAAAGGAGAATAGAAAGAATGAATGAATGAAACAGGAGGGAATCCGAGGGAAGGAATGAAGAAAGGAATGATGGATGAACGAATGAAATGAAAAGAAGGAGATTGAAATAACCAAATGAATCGGAAGGAAGGAAGGAAGGAAGGAAGGAAAAGGGAGAATAAGTGAGAGGGAGAAAGGGATGGAATAGGAAGAAGGAAATAAAAGGGAGAATAGAAAGAAGGAAGGAAGGAAATAGGAGGGAGGAGGGAAGGGAAGGAAGAATGAAGGGAGGGAGGGAGGGAATAAGATGAAGGAAGGAAAGAAAAGGGAGATTAGAATAATGGAAGGAAGGAAGAAGGAAGGAATCTCAAGTTCATGAGCATCTCATTGAGACTTAAATTGAACCTGTTCATATCTTCTCCCACCAAATCGCTCAGGAAATACAGAAGTCATTGGACCACAATACCCACCAGGCATACCCAACTTGGCCCAGAGGAAAAGCTGTTGGGGTGGGGTGGGGGTAAGCTGTTGCAGCTATATAGTACAACCTTATTTCCCTTCGGAGGGCAAACCCAGCTGCTCCCTGACCAGCAGGAGTATATTTCCTTACGTAAAAATTTAACCATTTTCACTCGCATCTTCACCCTTTGCCCAATTCTCTTTCGTCAAATTCCATCTTCTGGCCTTTCTAAGCCCCACCATCTTGGGTCCCCATCTTTCAATCCCTCTCCTCGTTGTAAATAATTGCAAATAATTGTAGATCATGATTAGAGAGATTGAAAGGAGGGGAGAAGGGGTATCTCCTGTTGGGAAACCGTTCTTTACCCTTCCAGAGAAAGGCCTGTACCGGGAGGGCGATTCCATCACCAAGATTACAAGTGTGTTGCGTCTCGCTCTAATTCATCCTGAACTAATTAAAATGAAAAAGTGCGTTATATCATTTCCGTGCAAGAAACCCTCCCTCTTCCCCCCCCCTCCTCCTCCTCCTTCAGCAAATTAGATTTATAACACACCAGAGGGTGCAGCACCCAAAACAACGACACCGTTCATTATTTCATAGCCTGTGCCTGTTATTAAAACAATGGTGGCTGGTGAAAAATGAGGGTGAGTTACATTAATTTCTTTTCCAAATGGAATTGGGGCTGGGGGAGGGAACATGGCACAGAAGCGGGGAGGCGTGTTGCCTTGCACACACATACGCACGGACACACAAACACGCAGACATGCTCATGCCTTGGAAGGCAGCCATGAAACATTATTCCACAGGCTGCAATCTTTGTTGTGGTTCGCTGGTGGAGATGGCAGCGGAATCGGACAGTGGGGAAGAACGGGGACCAGTCAGGGAGTCTGGAGAGGACTCGGATGAGGGTCCTGCATCCAATGCAGGGATGGGGCCAGGACCATCTGGGAGTGGGGAACCTTCAAAGTCTGGCAGCAGCGAGGCAGAGGAACAAGGGGGGCCTGTTCCCAGTGCGTGTGCGCGCAGAGCTGCTAGAAGGCGAGAGCAGCTGAGACAAAAGGGGTGACTTGGGAGTAAGGCTGGGAGGTGATTGCCCCTCCCATAAGGGATAAAAGTCAGGCAAAGATGACGAAACCTTAGCAGGAAGCAAAGTCGTTCGATCGCTTCAGAGTCATCCTTGAAGCTCTGTGTACTTTGATTGGTTTTTTCTTGTACGTCGGTTGGTTTCTTTACTTGGATACTTCTGTTTTTGGCAGCATTCCACAGAACTGAGAGGTGGGTGCTTATCTTGGGGGACTGTTTAAGATTAGTTCTGGCTGGGAATGAAAGCAATTCCCAGCGTTGCAATAAAATAGGTTTTGGTTTTAAAACAAGTTTGTGAATAACTTATGTTTAGATTTTGGATTGATTTTAAGTTTGTATTTCGCAATTATGTTTTGGGGCTGTTTAGTTTAATTCTTTTTCAAGTATTTATTGTTATTGTTCTTTTAACTGTGAGCCGCCCCGAGTCTTCGGAGATGGGGCAGCATATAAGTCCCACTAATAAATAAATAAATAAATAAATAAATATTATTAAAACATAATTAAGCCTGGGTCAGAACAATCTTTGGAGCTCAACCCAAATGGGTTAGTGTGGATGGAGGCAAGATGGGTTGGGACTACAATCCCCAGAATCCTCTGCCAGCAGCAGGCTGGGATAGTTGGAGTGGTAGAGGGAAACCCCCCCACACCATGGGATAGATATCGTTGCCAGGCCAGGTGGCTGTGAAGGGAGCTGTGCCAGATTTTACAACCTTTTCCCCATAAGCAAATCACCGAGGTCATTAAGCAAATCAGTCATTAAGCAAATTTGGCTCCTCCCATTGAGTTTGCTGGCCAAAAGGTCACGACCACAAGAGGTGGCAACCATTTCAAATACATGCCAGTTGCCAAAATGCCCAAATTTTAATCCGCTATTCCATGGCAGTGCTGCTGGGATGTCATAAGCGCAAGGACCGGTTGCAAGTCAGAAGTTCAAAGTTACAAAGGCACTGAAAAGTGTGACTTAAGACCATTTTTCACACTTACGACTGTTGCAGCATTCCCCGTGGTCACGTGATCAAAATTCAGACGCTCGGCCACTGATTCGTATTTATGACCGTTGCAGAGTCCTGGGGGATGTCACCTGATCCCCTTTTATGACCACCTGACTGGCAACGTCCATGGGGAAGCCAAGATTCACTTAACGACCAGGTTACTAACTGAACAACTGCAGGGATTCACTTAACAGAGGTGTCAAGAAAGGTCGTAATAGATAATAGATAATCAGAGTTGGAAGGAACCTTGTAGGTCATCTAGTCCAACCCCCCACCTTAGCAGGAGACCCTGCACCATTTCTGACAGAGGGCAGTCCAGTCTCTTCTTGAAAGCTTCCAGGGATGAAGCTCCCACAACTTCCAAGGGCAATTTCTGTTCCATCGGTTGATTGTTTTCACTGTCAAGTAAATTCCTCCTTATTTCCAGATTGAATCTCTCCTTGACCAGTCTCCATCCATTATTTCTTGTCTGACCTTCGGGTGCTTTGGAGAATAGCTTGACCCCTTCCTCCTCTCTGTGGCAGCCCCTCAAATATTGGAAGGCTGGTCTCCTGTCTCCCCTGGTCCTTCTCTTCACTAGACTTAGCCAGGGCCAGTTCCTGTAATCATTCTTCGTATATTTTAGCCTCCAGTCCCCTAATCATCCTGGTTGCTCTTCTCTGCACATTTTCTAGAGGCTCAACATCATTTTTATAATGTGGTGACCAAAACTGGATGCAGTACTCTAGGTGTGGCCTTACTAAGGCTTTGTAGAGTGGTCTTAGTACCTCCCTTGATCTCATAAAATGGGACAAAGCTGGCTTAACAAATGTCTTGTTTAGCCACAGAAAAGTTGGGCTCCATTGGGTCGTAAGTCAAGGACCGCCTATATGTAAAAGTTAAGGGTTTTTGTTTTTTTAAACAAGGAAAACCTTTTGCCCTCAGAAGCAATCTCTGGATTTCAGGAGGAGAATTTCTCCTTGGAAAGTCTTGCCTCGCCTCCATCTTCCTCCTCGCTTCCAATATAATTCCGCTATGCAAATGTGATTCTCCGGCCGCTTTCGGAATTAAAGAGGGCTTTCACCAGAGGAAGATTTATGGACGGCTGGGATCGTTTGTCACCGCTTAAAATGCTCTCCTGACTTCATAAAAGCTAAATTTCCACAAGGCTCAGAAACATTTTCAAAGACCGGAGCAAAAATGAGATTGAGGCTCAGCTGGGAGAACTCAAAAGGGCCTGGTTGTCCACCAGAAGGGAGACCTCTCATCGTGCTGGTGGGGGGACACTTAGATGGAAGAACATTGTTTTTGTGGGCTCTACTCAGGACAACATTTCCCTTTTTTCGCAGCTAGCATAGTCCTCCCCGCTGCAGAGGATGATGGGATCCATAGCTTCCCTCCCTAACTAGAAGCCACCTTTGGCCAAAGTAATCTAGAAGTGGGAAAGAATTTATGTAATTTCGAAGAGCCCCCAATAACCTCAGAAAGACAAGCAGGAAGGGAAAGCTCTTAATAGGCTTAATTGAACTTCTGGGCGTTCAGCCAAGAGCATTTCACACCTGGTAAACGTGTGGCAAGCTAGATAAACAATCCACTTAGCGCTTGCGAGGGAGAGCCATTGGGAAAATCAGATAACATAGCCACTAGCCACGTAACTCACCAGAAACTCCACTAAGACTCCAAGATCCCTCTCACAGTCACTGCTATTATTTCACCCAGTCTTTTATTTAAGTATTAAATTAAATGCACAAAATAATAAACAACTTTTTGGTATATGTCTTTTTCTTAAGGTAATTAGGGCAAAAAAAGCAACATACAGCTGGCCACACCCACCCAGTCACATGACCACCTAGCCACACCCACACTGATCACATGACCACCCAATCACATGGCACACCCTGGCCACGCCCACCCAGCCAATCATCAGGGCAGAGAGCCCCTTGTTAAGGAATTTGAAGGCCACCCCTGGGTGAAACCAACCGTTCTTCTAAACCGCGGTTTATGGAGCCGCCTGCTGTGCGAACCCGGCCACCCCCTCATCCCAGCATGGCTCCTTCCAGACCTGTGGCTTGTGCTGAGCACCCTTTAAAAGCCAATGAGGTAGGACCCAGGTCTGCAGGAGGAGAGTGGTTGACAGATCCCTTCATGGAGCTACTACCCCGCAGCACAATGAAAACACCGCCAGCGTGATGGCGGTGACACTTTGCTGGTGTCAGGGATTTTTTTTTTTCTGATGACTTCATTTCAGTGATGCCCGATGATTAATGATTAAGCCAGCTGCCACGCTTTGTGATGGATTCCCGGGCGGCCGAGTGACATTTGCAAAGCAGAACGTTCTTAAAAAGCTCACCTGATTAGACTAGAGAGCCTGGCTTCAGCCGTCCAAGCCTTCCAGCCAAGGCCCCACTTGCCCCCGGCTCTCCAGACCTTCAAGGAAAGACCCTTCGGAGGAGGAGGAGGAGGAGGAAGAAGAAGAGGAGAAGGAGGAAGAGAAGGAGAAGGAGGAGAATTATGGAGCCCTTCTTCCTCTCCAAGCTGGGTTGTTTTTTTGCAGACGTTTCATGACCCACCTTGGTAATACCATCAGTGCTAGAAGAGGGGAGATTTGCAAGGTGGAGGAGAAGGAGAATGGGAGGAGGAGGAAGCATTCCCCCACCTGCTGTTCCCAAGAAATTGTTAGGCAGCCACACCAATAATCCCTCCTGCTAGTGATGCATCAGGGAAGCTCAAAAGCCACACAACCGAAAGACCCCATATAGGAGTTCTCGACTTACAACTATCTATTTAGTGGCCCTTTGAGGTTACATCCAAGTGTTAAACAGGACAGTGACAAGGCACTGAAAAAAGCGAGTTGCAACAGGCCCTCGTGCTTCCACGGCCACGCAATCAACATTCAAGCACTTGGCAGACCGACACGCATTTGTGACAACTGTCGAGCCCTGAGATCACTCAATCGACTGTCATTTGTGAACTTCTCAGCCAACGTCTGACAAGCAAAATCAATAGAGGGAGCTGGGTTCGCTTAACAGCCAGATGATCCACTTAAAAACGCAAAGACTGCAAAAATCAGTCACAACAATCCTCAACACTGCCCTGCCCTAACCCTAACCCTGAAGGAAACAGGATTAAAGTCAGAATAGAATAGAATTAGAATTAGAATGATTAGAAATAGAAATAGAAATAGAATAGAATAGAATAGAATAGAATTAGAATAGAATAGAAAATAGAATAAGAATAAGAATAAGAATAGAATAGAATAGAAAATAGAATAGAATAAGAATAGAATAGAATAGAATAGAATAGAATAGAATAGAATAGAATAGAATAGAATAGAATTCTTCATTGGCCAAGTGTGATTGGACACACAAGGAATTTGTCTTGGTGCAAATGCTCTCAGTGTACATAAAGGAAAAGATTCACTCATCAAGAGTCAAGAATCATCAGGTAGAACACTTAATGATCGTCATAGGGAACAATAAGCAATCAAATCATACTAGGAAACAGTCCATATAAATCGTAAGGATACAAGCGACAAAGTTACAGTCCTACAGTCACAAGTGGGAGGGGATGGGCGATAAGGAATGATGAGAGGATTAATCGTAATAGTAGTGTAGACTTTGTAAATAGTTGGACAGTGTTGAGGGAATTATTTGTTTAGCAGAGTGATGGCACTCGGGGGAAAACCGTCCTTGTGTCTAGTTGTTCTGGTGTGCAGGGCTCTATAGCATCGTTTTGAGGGTAGGAGTTGAAACAGTTTGTGTCCAGGATGTGAGGGGCCTGGAGATATTTTCACAACTGAGTTCTTTTTCCTCCTCTTTTACCCATCCAGAGGCTCAGGGCTTAATGCCAGCAATGAACCAACCTCCTCGATTAAGCATCCAGACCAACATGGAAAGCATTTCCTGATGCTTTTGCGGAAGGCCTGGGTGCCATCGCCCACTGCCCATCCCTGCACACCAGCACCTACAGTGACAGGAACCTCATTGGGCAAAGCTGAGGAAGAGGCTTCAAAAACCAGTCTGGGGAAGTAAATAATCATGCAGCAAAATTCCAGATAACTGCAACGAAGGCACCTGAAATGCTCTTGGCCTGAGGGTGGCGGGGAGCCGTAGGAGGGAGGTTGGAAGCGGCCGGCTAGCTGGAGACTGCCTCTGTCGCTGTTGTAAAGAGTGACCTTGGAGCTGCACCAGATGGAGCCCGGGTGGCAGCATCTTTTGTGTGGGCATCCGGCGATGTTTTGTGCAGTTTTTGTCGGAGGCTGCGAGGCTCACATTAAAGCAGCCGCCTGTTTTCCAAAGGAAATAAAGTGTCCCCAAAGGCTGTGAGTACCAGGAGTATGATCCTAAATTTTACAGTGAACTGTTTCTTCCTTCTCTCTTTCTGTCCTTCCTTCCTTCTTATCTTTTTCAACCGTTCCTTTCTTCCTGTCCTTTTCAATCTTTTGGCTCTTCTTTCTTCCTTCTTCCTTCCTTCCTCCTCCTTCTTTCCTTTCATCTTCTTTTCCCTTCTATCTTCTTTCCTTCCATCTTGTCCTTCAATCTTTCCTTCTTCCTTCTTATCCCTTTCAATCTTCTTCTTTTCCTTCTATCTTACTTTCCTTCCATCTTATCCCTTTCAATCTTTCCTTCCTTCCTTCTGATCCCTTTCAATCTTTTCTTTCTTCTTTTTTCCTTCTATCTTACTTTCCTTCCATCTTATCCCTTTCAATCTTTCCTTCCTTCCTTTCCATTTCAATCTTTCTTTCCTTCCTTTCCTTCCTTCTTCCTTCCTTTTCCCCTCCCTTCCATCCTTCTTCTACCTCTCTCCTTCCTTCCTTCCTTCTTCCTTCCTTCCTGCCTGCCTGCCTGCCTGCCTGCCTGCCTGCCTTCCTTATTTCATAATATCATAATTGCAGATTAAGAAGCTGACTAAAACCACAAGGAATACCCCAGTTGAAATCACCCTCGGGGCGGGGGAGAAACCTGCCCCCACACCCAGTCATAAAAAATAAAAGGCACCCAGAAATGTCATAACAGCCATAAAATTTAATTAATAATGCCACTCCAGTTTGAACAAACAACACTATTAAAAAAAATGCACAATTGAGCTAATTGGTTTATCATGGCAAGCCAAACCCAAGAGCACATCTGGAATAAGTACATAAAGACGCATGAGAATTCCAGCCGCGTCCTAAATACGTCCTGATCATCCATCCCAGCTTTCAATCACCGTTAAAATTTTGCTTTCATGCCTTGTATTTCTACGTTCTTTATTAAATTCGACTTCCAAAGCATAAATCTCTTCTCCGCAATTTCACAGAGCTAACTTAGGAAAAAGAGGAAAGGAAGACACTCGGGTGAAGTTGCCACGCTGTGTTTGAAGACAGAAAGCAAAAGACAGAGAACTCGTTTTTCATCAGCCTCAACCATAGGAAAAGCAGATGCCCTAGGCAACTCTTCAATGACAAGACGAAGTCACTCTGCACATGCTCGGGAGAACTGTTGGCACAAACCTTCTGGGTCTAAATTGTTACACTCCAGCATGACAAAACACCAGATTTTTGCCGGGCAACACTTTTACCGCACAACTCACGGTAGCCTGTAACCTGTCATTATTGTTTGGCTAAGTTTTGTAAGCGAGGCCTGGCCCTTCCACTTTTCTGGGATCACAAGGGTTGTTCCTGAAAGGTGAGGATGCAAAAAACTCACAATGGAGGCCATAAACCAGGATTGAAGCCTGGCTCCTGTTTTATGCTTCTCCACACACCGCAAAAGGAATCAAGTTTTGATTGTGTGGCTGCAATCATCATCTCAGCATTTTGGACTCCCCTCAAAATCCACTCTTACATTTTATCAAAAACCATTCTGGAAAAGCAAGTAAACGTTAAAAGTAACTTATCTTCAAAGGTTGATTCCCTGCTGCCCTAAAGACATCTGTGCCAAACGAAGCCGCCTTAAAGCTGATGGCATTTACATCTGGGTTTGCCTTGCTCCCAAATATTTGCATTTTTCCAGGCCATCCACCTCAGTTTGCAGAAAACCAGGGTGTTTTTCTCTCTCCCTAAATGGCTTGCAACAAGCTTGCTTCCTTCGTTTCTCTTCCTTGCCTAACCCACAGATAATTCTGCTACCCTTCAAAAAGACCTTGACTATGTATCAGAATGGTCAAACAAATGGCAACTTCAAATCTCAACAAATAAATGCTCTGTTTTACATATTGGCAAAAAAAAATCAGAAAATAAAATACAAGCTGAATAGTCAAGACCTTGTTGATGATCCAACCTCTGTCAAGGACCTTGGAGTACTCATCTCTAATGATCTAAGTGCTAGAGCCCACTGTAACTACATAGCCAAAAAGGCATTAAGAGTTGTTAACCTAATCCTACGTAGCTTTTTTCTCTGGTAATATCACACTACTAACTAGAACATACAAAACATTTGCTAGACCAATACTTGAATACAGCTCACCAGTCTGGAACCCACATTACATATCTGATATTAACACCATAGAGAAAGTCCAGAAATATTTCACAAGAAGAGTTCTCCACTCCTCTACTCGTTGCAGAATACCTTATGCCACCAGACTTGAGGTTCTAGACCTAGAAAACCCAGAACTATGCCGTCTTCGGTCTGATCTAAGTATAGTATATAAAATCATACATTGTAATGTCCTACCTGTCAATGAATACTTCAGCTTCAACCATAACAATACAAGAGCACACAATAGATACAAACTCAAGGTAAACCACACCAAACTTGATTGCAGGAAATACGACTTCAGCAACAGAGTGGTCAATGTCTGGAATACTCTACCTGACTCTGGTTTCTTCCCCAAACCCCAAAAACTTTAACCTTAGACTGTCTACTATTGACCTCACCCCTTTCCTAAGAGGTCTGTAGGGGGCGTGCATAAGCACACCAACGTGTCCTATTGTTTATTTTTTATTTTTCTTATATGTATCCATGTATTTATAACTATGTTTATACTTATACCTATTATCTTGTAAGCAATTGACTAATCAAATAAATAAATAAATAAATAAATAAATAAGTGACTCCACTTTCTTAAAGTATTGCTGATTCCTTGTCGACTGACATCTATCAAGATTGTTCAAGAACCAGAAAGTGGAGTTAAAGCCATGTCTTAGCTGTCACAAAATTAAGTTCCTCCTGTCTCCCTTTTCTCTCTCTGACATCTTAAATATACCTCAATTCCCCGTGTCATTCAACATTTCCTTTAAGTCCCAGGGATATCTACATTCCTGTCATTTCTTCCACTGACCTCAATGCCTGGAGAATGAATACCCCCATCACTCACTCAATAGCCGGTCTGCAAGGATTTGAGTTTCAGGGTATTCCGAGATCCGGCTTCCCCCAGATCTATCTTTGGGTTTGGTCAGCTGGGTTGGTGACAGCTGGGTTGGTGGAGAAGGAAAGCAGCAAGCTATGATGGTCATGTTACCTAGTTTGGGTCATGGAAGGTCTTCAAGAAATAAGCCAAGTTCAGAGAGCACCAAGGAGCCTTTATTTCAGCCCTGAGCTACCAAGATTCTCCTTTATGGTTTCTATCTGGCTTGGATGGAGGAATGGAAGATTGGATGGAAGGAGGGATGGATGGAAGGTTGGATAGAGGGATGGGTGGATGGATGGGTGGACAGATGGATGGACAGATGGAAGGTTGGATAGAGGCACGGATGGACGGATGGATGGATGGAAGGCTGGATGGAGGGATGGGTGGAAGGTGGGATGGAGGGAGAGAAGGATGGTGGAGGAATGGATGGATGGAAGTTTGGATGGAGGGATGGAAGGTTGAATGGATGGGTGGAGGGATGGATGG
>CM019164.1:17867462-17887502 GCA_009733165.1 Naja naja
AGAGATACCCCCGAACGGTTCTCGGCCTCCCTCCCTCCCCTTTTGGGCTCTTTCGACCTTTCCAAAGGCGGAGAGCGAAGGAAAGGGACTGGGAAGCGACCCGGCCTGTCACGTCGGGAAAAGGGGGCGCGAGGGAGACCGTGTGACTTCCCAGAGGCTTCCCTGGGCACGGCGATCCCTAGCTCTCTTAGTGGCGCTCCAACCGGGTTAACGGAAAAGACCCCGGCCGGATTCAAGAGCCAGCAGGCGTCACCGCAAGGCCTCCCGTGACCTTGCGGAGGGGAGGTGGGGAAAACGGCTGGATTAGAAAACCCAGAGAGACTTAATCTCCTCGCACGATCCTCAGGCTTCCCGGCTACCCAACGGGTGTCCCAGACACAGAACGGCCGCCGGCTTGTCTGGTCGGTCAGGAGGCGCACCATTGAGGGGCTTGTGGGGCTAAGCTCGACTGCCAAGCTCCGGAGAGCCCACTGTCTCCTTCTGAAAATCCTCTCCACAGGAGCAATTTGCGTGCCAGCCTTTGGCTGCCCGGAGACGAAGCCCTTCCCCCGCAGAGTCGCTGGCCTGAGCTTCCAGCCTCAGTTCCCGGCCTTGCAAAGCCCCCCGCCCATAGGCGTAGTGACAGAAGGGGGCTCTTCTCCGCCCCCATGCCCCCATTTCTGCCTCCCAACGGAGCTGGGCCTTGGCCTGGTCGGGAAGGGCGTCGCTGCGGCTCCCCTCCGAAGCCCTTCAAGACAAGCAACCCAGCAGCCCTTTTAGGCGGAGACTGGTTTTCAAAGCCCTTCTTGGATCGGCCTCGCTCATGGATGAGGCCTTCAGTGGATGTACACCCCCCACAGCCCTGGACAACTCGCAATGGCCGCGTCGGTGCTGAACTAGGCCGGGAAACTCAACCCTGAGCCAGCTGCGCCTGCCCTCTTCAACTCCGGTGGGACGGAGGGAAGAACTTCTGAATATGTAGACCAGCTCTTGCAAGGCGTGGGGGGGGGAGGGGGCGGTGGGAGCGCCGGCGCGCCTGATCGTTTTAATTAAAGCGCCGTATGTGTCAGCTCGGCTGTTCCGCTTCCTTTCCTGCGAAGGGGCGCCTGAGCAGAAACGCCCCCTTAGCCTCCGAGCGAACATCCAAAGGGGGTCGGGGGAATGAAAGCATTGAGCCCAGCCGAAGAGAGAGGACATGCGGCGTCAGAAACCAAGTGGCGGGGCTGAGATCCTTAAGGACGGGATTGGAGGGCGGGGGACGTTAGCCAGGTGCCCTCTTCGCGGAACCAGCCCAGTGACTTCCGAGGGGCTTTCCCCCACCCCTAAGCGCGCCTGCATAGAAACACATGGAAACGGAGTTAAGGATCCAGGGCTTGCAGGCCGTGGGTCAGGGGGCTTGGCCTGGATTAAAAGGCGGAGCAAGAACCTCTCTATCCGGAGCCTATTTTTCCCCCTCCACTCTGTCCCCATTCAGACGCAAGAGAGCGCGGGGTGGGTTGTTCGCGCGCCTCTCCCCACTCACCCACCCACCCACCCCCAGCTTCCCCCATTAAAAGCAACGACGTAACGTTCCTGTGGCGTTGTGCAGAGTCGGAAGGGCCCCGAGGCTGAACTCGGAGATCCGTTAAGGCCCGGAAAGCAAGCGCTCCTGTCGAAAAGCCCCTCAGCCCTGCCGGCTCGGCGGAGCCTCCACAGGCAGAGGCAGTCTACCTTGGCCGACCGTCTAATGGGGCGCGTGGGAGGTGCTTGCCACTCTCCTAGTCAGACGATCGGAAGAGAAGGCTCGGGGTGGGAGGGCGGCGAGGCGTGAAGAGCTCGGCGCGGCTCGCTTTGCAAGAGGCGGGGGCCAGCGTTAATCCTTCCCGACAGGCTCCCCCCCCCCCGCGCCAGCGATAGGAACAGTTGTATCTAAAGCGCGAGTTAACCCTTTCCCGGAGCAGGAATCTCCGGCGCGGCTCCTCCTCGCCCCCTCACAGCCCCTTAGGTTCGTGGCTTGTCGCCGTGGGGCGGGGGCAACCCGCTGCCCCCTCCCCAATGTGCCCAAGAGGGGGCGAAATCTCGCTTCCCTTCCGTGGAGCGACAGCGTCCCTCGGCAATACTCGTAGCCAGCTTCTAACCCGGTTAAGCTTCACGCCACGGAGACTACTCAGCTCGCTGGCCAAGCGAGGAAGCCAGAAACGGCGTGTGTGTGTGTGTGTGTGTGTGTGTGTGTGTGTGTGTGTGTGTGTGTGTGTGTAATCTTGCCCGGGAGGCGGCGCAGCTCATTGCTGGCTCCCTCCGAAGACCCCGCGACGGCCCCTCGCAGCGCCCCTTGCGAGGCGCGGGAGCTGTCCCCGCCGCGGAAGTGCTGAAACCGTTCCCGCCTCGCTCCGGGACCAGCGGCTCACGGCGAGCCGGTTCCCTCTCTTCGACGCGTTCTCCCCAGAGGAGGAGGAGGCAGACAAGGGGTGTGTATGGGGGGGGGTCCGCCTGTCCTCTTTAGGGCGTTGGAGCTGCCGGATGACCGTCCGGGAGATGCTTCCCAACCCGGAGCCCGCCCGGGAAAAGTTTGTCGGCACTTAGCTGGCACGCTCGGGGCGCGTCACACTGAAATGATAAAAGCAAGTTTGGGACCGCGGAGTTTCGCCCCTTTTCTTTCTACTTCTTTTTTAAAAAAAACAACAACAACTGTCCCCTCCCCGAATTCATCGGGGAAGCAGAGCCTCTGATACCGGGTAGAGAAAGGAACGCCGACCCTAGGCTGTAGGTGAGAGCGGCCGCGTGGGTGCTCTTCCGTCCGCCCATGGACTTTGGGGTGGGCTGGGGTTTCGGGCCCCCCCGGCGGAGCCTCGGCACAAGCGCGCGATGTACGGAACAGAATCCGAGGGAGAAGCTGGGCGAGCCACCTTCCGGCTAATAATCCTAATAGTAGCAACGGCGGCGGCGATTCTACCCGGGGTCGCTCCCTTTTATCTACGGCTCTGCTCCTGCGGCAGGGGCGGGGATGAGACCTGGAGACCCCCTCCCCTTTTTTTCCAGCCCTTCTGCTCGCTTGAGCGTCCCCTCCCGCACAGCTCACTTACCTGCCTCCGACCTCAAAAAGACGAGGAGGGGGCGTCTCGAGGAATCCGGAGGGGCGGCCAGCCCCGCTGCGTCTCCTCCTTGTCTTGTCGCCGCCGCCGCTTCTCCGCCTCTCTCTCTCTCTCTCTTGCGCGCCGCTACCTCTGCCCCCTCCTGCCCCTCCCCCAGCGGCGGCTTCTTCTCCCGGCCAGGCAGGCAGGCAGCAGCAGCCTCTCGCTGGCTCGCCCGCTCTCTCGCTCGCACCCACACCCAGACGAGAAATCCTTGGGCGGCCTGGAAAGAGCAAGCGCCTCCGCCTCTCCCTCCGGCCACCGTCACTGCGTCAAGCCGTCGGCGAGGGGAGCTCCCGAGATCCGGAGTCCGAGAGCGCCGGGGCTCGGCTGGTCTTGAAGGAATCCTGGAAGCCTGGAGAAAGCGGTGGGCGAGCCGAGCGCGGGCGGGGAACAGCCCTTCTCTCCCTCCGCCTCCTTTTCAATTCTGATCTCCTCCTCTTTCTCTTCTCCGCTCTTGAAAGGGCCCGAAAGGGGGGCGGCCGGCGACGGGGGGGGGGGGGAGGGCGTGTGTGTGTGGAGGCGAGTCGAGATTTGCGAGGGAAGTAGCCACCGAGCGAGAGCCAGAGCCAGCCCGGGTTCCCTCCGCGTCCCTCGCGCGATCCCAGGTTTGATCGTGGAGTGGGGAAAGTGGAAGGGGTGGGGCAGGGAGGGAGGGCTTGGAAATGTGCGGAATGGAATGGAGGAGGAGGGGAGACGAGGAGAAGGAAGGGAAGGAATGGGGCGAAGGAAAAGGAAGGAAGGAGGTGGCGAATGAAGAAGGATGGAAGGAAGGGGAAGGAAGGAAGGAGATCAAAAGAAGGAAGGAAAGAGGGAAGGAAAGGAAAAGAAAAGATAGTGGAAGGCGCGGAAAAGAGAAGGAAGGAAGGATGGAAGGAGAGGGAATAAGGATGGAAAGGGAAGGAATGGAAGGAATGGAATGAAGAATGGCGGAAAGGGATGGATGGATGAGGGAAGAAGGGCAGAAGGAAGGGAGGAAGGGAGGGAGGAGGAAGGAAGGGAAGGAAGGAAGGAAGGAAGGAAGGATGGATGTGTGCTGCAGCGGCTCCGGCGGAGAGCTAGATTACGAGCGGGAGAGAAAAGGCGGCGGCGGCAGCTCAAACAACGGACCGCTCGGCTGAGGCTGAGCTGCAAGCGGGAGGCGGTGGCGCCAGGAACAGCAAGCGAGCCGCCTTCCGCCGAGGAGTCCTGCTCTTCTCCCGGCTCTCCTGCCAGCCGCCCCCGAATAACTCTTGCCAGGAGCAGCCGTCGCAAACTTTCATCCCTTTCGGGGTCTCCGGCTGAAAGACGAACTCGGAAGGACGGCGGCGCCGGGGGGGGGGGAGGGCGGCGGGGAGAGAGAGAGAGAGAGAGACAGAAGGCAGCTGCTTTTCCTCGCCAATACAATGGTCGGTTCCTTCCGCTAGTGGGAGACGCCTCTGCTGATCGAAAGGACGCGGTGCCGAGCGGTGTTCGGCCCCTTGGCCCCCGGCGCAGGAGAGGAACCGCTTTCTCACGACCGTAAGGACACGCGTCTCCCGCTAGACTCTTCCGTTTCCCTTTCCTCCTGGGTCTGGCGGCTCTTCCGAGGAAGCTGCCCCGGGACGGCCGCTGTCCTAGGTAGAAGAGCCCGCGCTAAACTCGACTTCACGGACTCGTCGCTCTGGCCGCCCGCTTCGCCACCTGAGTGGAACGCGGAGGGGAGAACGGCGCTCCCAAAAGGGCTGGGCAGGGCGCCGAGATCGAGGACAGCGCTGGGGAAAGAAGAGGCATCAAACACCAAGGAACAGATGCCAAGCCAATGAAAACATCCCGGGGTGCAGAAGAGCCGGTTCCTGCGGTTTGGGGATCCACCGTCGGCCAGTTGGCTGCAGAGCATGGGAGCTGCAGTCCAGCCTAAGCCCAGCCTCAGAGGGTTGGTGATGACCTCTTCGCTCGCTGCCCCAGCTGTGCCCCCCAACAGGGGTGGAGCCAAAACCAAAAGGGGACCCGCGATTAGGACTTACCCTTCCTCCTTGGCACATTCTGATACCCGTAGAAGGCTGGGCTTTGACTCGAGTAAATGGAGTCGGAAGACTTCATTCTAGCTGTTGGAGACATTCTAGCTGTTGGAGTCTGCAAGCCATCCAAGAATACCTGGGGGTTTGAAGAGCAGGACAAACGCGTGTTTAAATGTCTCCCATCCAACTTAGGACCTCTGTGAAGCTTACAGGGGTTAGACTGCTCCACCAAGTGGAAGTCCATGAGGAAATCCCTGAAATGCCCCGCCAGAGCACATCCAATTCCCACCTCAAAGGAGCCTCGCCAGCACAATTCTTTTTTAAAAATGTGCTAAGCTTCTTCCGAAGTCATCACTTTACGCTGACTTTCCTACAGGTAGGGCCAGCTTGAGGTGTTCATCAAATACATCTCACCTGAGATGCTTCCAAACTGGACCTCAAGGGCCAAGACAGAAAGAGCTGAAAAGACTTAACCCACTCAGATCCCAAGGAGAAAGAGGTGCCAGGTCTTCACAAGCCCGTCTGGCTTCAACAACCTTCTTGAATCCCTCCGTAGAGACCAGCAGCCTAGGGGATCCCGCCTAGGCAAGGCTGGTGCTAATCACATCTGGATTCCTTCAGCAGATTCCTCCAGGACCATCTGTTCCTTGCAGTCCTTTGTCTCTCTGCTTTCTCTTCAGATGCCGAGGGATCTGAATTGGAATCTGCTAGATCTAAGGAGGAATGGTGGGGCCAGTTGTTAGCTCAAGGCTCTTGAAAGGATCATCCCTTAGAATGCTTTCCATTTCCAAGGGGGCATTTGAGACCCCAGCCACCAGACTAAGTTGCCCCCAATGGCAACCGTTTCCTACTTCTGAAGGCGAGTCTTCATTTAGCAAGTCCATTTTGTGTGCGTAAATAATAAATATTAAGGAAGCAACTGATGGGAGCAACTCAGTCTGGCCACTGATGTTTCTAAGCACACTTCCTTCGGAATAAACCTGACTCAATATTGTAGGGTAGACTCAGATCACCTATGCTTGTTTACTTAAAAGCAAGCCTTCACAGATCCTTCTAGATATAAACTGAGATGATTAAAGGCTTGGAGACCAAAACATGAAGAACCGTTGCAGTTTGGCTAATGTAGAGAAAAGAGGGACAGTGGGGTGGGGAACATGGTAGCGGTATTCCAGTATTTGAGGGGCTCCCCCAAAGAAGAGGGGGGTCAACTTATTTTCCAGAAGCACCAGAAAGCAAGACAAGAAACGAAGGATGGAAACTCATCAAGGAGAGAAGCAACTTGGAATTAAGGAGACACTTCCTAACAGTGAGGACAATGAACCAGTGGAACCAGAAGTTGTGGGTGCTTCATCACTGGAGGATTCTTCTAGTCCAGGGGCTGGACTTTCTGAACAATTGCTAATTCTGAACGATTGTAATGCCGTCACCAGGAACCAAACTTTAAACTCCTGTTGAATTCCCACCTCCCAGGCCCCAGAAGGGGTCCATTACTCCAGAGTAAACGTGCTTTAGTTCTTAAGGAACTACTTAAGCAACTACTCAGGTCCATGTAGTCCTGCAAATGTTGAATTCAGCTCCCAGGATCCTCGACTTATGTATTAAACTCATATACCACCCATCTCATTATCCGAAGTGACTCTGGGTGGCCTTACTCCCTCTACAAGATGTGTCTGGTAGGAGACTTGCTTCAGGCACTAAAATCCCTCTTGAAATAAGAAGTGCAGCCAGTGCGCGTAATTGTAGGTCTGGATTCAGCACCACTCAGAGAGAGTTTCTCTCGATCTGAACAACAGCCCTGCAAGGGAGGCTGAGTTTTAGGCTGAGGTCCAGCGGCATTGAGGAGATGTGGTCTAAACTTTCTGATGCATAGGCCATCTTCTTACCATATCAGGGGTCTCCAACCTTGGCCACTGTAAGACGTGTGGGCTTCAGTTCCCAGAATTCCCCAATGCTGGCTGGGGAATTCTGGGAGTTGAAGTCCTCCAGGCTTAAAGTTGCCAAGGTTGGAGACCCCTGCTTCAGAGGATGTATCCGCTATGATAGTTTGATCTTGGATGTAAAGGAAGTTCTGATCCGGCTTAATGGACTGTTTTGTTGGTTGTGTGTGTGTGTGTGTGTGTGTGTTGGGAAGGGTGTTTTTTTAAAAAATCTCAGTTCTCTTCCAGAAGAAATATGTTTTTCAGAATTTGGAGTGCAGCTTTATTTCAACGCCACAACTTCACTTTGAACAGAGAGATGCTGGATATCTGAAGACAGTATCTCTGGCTTGCTTATTTTAAAGAAGTAATGATTTCAGTGTCCTCTCCTGACCCCTGCCTTGAGTGGCGTGTGTGTGTGTGTGTGTGTGTGTGTATGTGCGTGTGTGTGTGTGTGTGTGTGTGTTCGCATAATCTTGGGCATGCAAGGAACCATTTGCAGCTAAGAGAAGCTCCAGAAAGCAAAACTGGAAGCAAAAAGGAAAAAAGAAGAAAAAAAAAGCAGCAGAGAAATTGGAAACAGGGGCAATAATTTCCTGGAAGATAACATTCATGCAGCTTTGATTGAGAGGGAATAAATATTTAACACCGTTTTCTGGTGTTTAGATGTAAAATTTAAGAGCTGCAATTTGCCAGCCGGGAAGGGATGGTAGGGAAGATCCCATGTAAGAAGTGGGCCAAAAGGGTTTGGAATCAGAACAGAGCTGGAAGGGACTTTGGAGGTCTTCTAGCCCATCCCCCTGCTCAAGCAGGAAACCCTATAACCTCTCAGACAACTGACTGTCCAGTCTCTTCTTAAAAACCCCCAGTGTTGAAGCACCCACAACTTCTGGAGGCAACTTCTGTCCCACTGGTTAATTGTACTCACTGTCAGGAAATTCCTCCTCAATTCCAGGTTGATTCTCTCCTTGATTACTTTCCATCCATTGTTGCCCTCTGGTGCTTTGAAGAAGAAGTTGACCCCTGGGGCCAACTTAGCAGTATTCCAATATTTCCAAAGCACCTGAAGGAGGACTGGAAATGGATCAGAGGAGGCAACCTGGAACTAAGGAGAAACTTCCTAACTGTGAGAACAATTAAGTAGTGGAACAGAAGTTGCCTTCAGAAGTTGTGATTCCAATATTTGAGGGGCTGCCCCCAAAGAAGAGGAGGGTCAAGCTGTTCTCCAAAGCTGGACAAGGAGCAACAGATAGAAACCAATCAAGGTTGAGAAGCAACCTAGAACTAAGGAGAAACTTCCTAACCGTGAGAACAATCAACCAGTGGAATGACTTGGCTTCAGAAGTTGTGGTGCTCCACCACTGCAGGTTTCTAAGAAGAGATTGGACAGACATTCCTTCAGAATGCCAGAGGGTCTCCTGCTTGTGCAGGGGGGTTGTTGTGGTTTGCTGGCAGCAGGTGCGGACAGCTGAGGTGTCAGAGAGCGAGGACTCAGATGAGGGGCCTGCGTGTGATGCAGGGATGGGGCCAGGACCATCAGGGAGTGGAGTGCTGCCTTCGGAGATTATGGAGGCTGGCAGCAGTGATGAAGAGGTCCCTGAGGAGCCTGTGCCCAGTGTGCATGCGTGCGGGGTTGCTCGAAGGAAAGAGCAGCTGCAGCAGCACAGGCGACTCGGGAGTAAGGCTGCAATGTGATGGCTCCTCCCTCAAGAGATAAAAGCCAGCTGAGAAACTGGAGTTCTTTGCAGGAAGCAAAGAAGTTTTTGCATTCAACCTTGTGGACGTTCAGACTATCTTGGTTGGTGTTTGGAGACTCTTTGAGTTTCTTTGATAACTTTATCTAGTGTTCTTGGCAGCCTTGCACCACCTTGGCAAGGCTCGTTCTTATCAGAGACAACTACTTTGAAGCAGCCTTTTATCTGTGAAGGAACGGGATTCGTAAATGAAACAGTAAAAGGTTGTGCTGTTACCTTTGTCTCGCGTTTGCTTTCTTGGAACCAGGTTTGGGTCAGAACAGGGATTGAACTACAAGATCTCCAACCCAGTGGTGAGATTCAAAAAAATTAACAACCGGTTCTCTGCCCTCATGATTTCTTCCAATAACCAGTTCACCAAACTGCTCAGGAAATTAACAACCGGTTCTCCCGAAGTGGTACAAACCGGCTGAATCCTAGCACTGCCCCAACCCTGTTATTCTGTTATCTGGGCAACTGAGTGGAGGGACTGAAAGAGATCTGGGAACCAAGCTTCAAATCAGGGCAGGAAATCTGAGATGCATGTGTGAACAGCAGCTGTAAAGCTGGACTTGAGATGCAGATGTTGAAAGATTAATGCCCTTTAGATTCTCCACACAACCTCTTGCCAAAAATCAGATTATATCTAAGCAGGTCTTACCCCAACCCTCTTGTTGAAAAGCTGTGTCTCTTCTGAATGAACATTTAAACCCCCAATAACGTCACGTGAGAACCTGGCCTGGATTTTCTCCCTTTCCATATTCTGGCTGATAGGCACACCGATAAAAGGGACGTGTTTTGATACTCACCTAACGCTAGGAAGAAAGCTGGAATTAGCTGATAAAAACGCCCAAGAAATAATTGCTCGATTCCCTTGACCAGACTTATTTTCAGTGTTTCATTAAGTTCTATGCTTCTCCTGAGTTCTCTGGGATCATAAGATACCTTGCAGGAAAGATGTTCTCTCCATTTATCCCTCAATGTTCTTCTTCATCCTGTGAAGCAATTAAATCTAAAATAAAAAATAAATAAATAAGTGGGTTCAAAGTCATCCGGTGAATTTCCACTGCTTTCTGCTTCTGATTGTCCATCGATGTAATGGACAGACGGATCAATATTGTTCTGCGGAGTCAAGGTTTACCGATGTGTTGTAAAGTTGGACTAAATATTTTTATACATAACATCATACTTGCCGTTTCTTTCTTATTTTTTTCCCCCAATAGCTTTGGGATTTTTTTTGTTCTCCTTTATTCTGCCTCTTTATCTCCTCACCTTTTTTTTAAATCCTAAAGCAATACAGGAAAATAAATTTACTGATTAGCTTGCCCCAAGACTGTATCACATATATTTTCTTTGTAAACTTTAATAGACAAGGGTTAAGTGATGCCACATACGTTCGCCTTTCCCTGATGGAGTTCAGTATTTTGATCATAGGCCACGCTCTTCACATATGGTAAGATGTATAACAACAAGCACATAAAACATAAGCAGAGACGGAGTAAGTGGGCATTTTTATTGATAAGTAAGGGCTTTCTTTTGTCCTTGAAGTTAATAATCTTGAGAAATAATGAAAAGTTTGCCTCAACTGGGACACATCATGAGAGTCATGATATCCTTGTCCTTTCCATCTTTCTTTCCTTCCTTCCTTCCTTCCTTCCTTCCTTCCTTCCTTCCTTCCTTCCTTCCTTTTCTTCTTTCTTTCTCTTTCCTCCTATTCTCTTCCTATCTTTCCCTTGCTTCCTTCCCTCCTTCCATTCCTTCCTTCAAATTCCTTCCTTCCTTCTATTCTCTTTTTCTTTCCTCCTATTCCCTTCCCTCCCTCCCTCCTTCCCTTCCTTCTATTCTCTTTCTTTCATTCCTCCTATTTTCTTCCTGTCTTTCCCCTGCTTCCTTCCTTCCCTCCTTCCATTCCATTCCTTCCTTTTATTCTCCTCTTTCTTTCCTCCTATTCCCTTCCTTCCTTCCCTCCCCCACCCTTCCCTCCCTCCCTCCTTCCCTTCCTTCTATTCTCTTTCTTTCTTTCCTCCTATTCTCTTCCTGCCTTTCCCCTGCTTCCTTCCTTCCCTCCTTCCATTCCATTCCTTCCTTCTGTTCTCCTCTTTCTTTCCTCCTATTCCCTTCCCTCCCCCTCCCTCCCTTCCCTTCCCTCCCTCCTCCTTCCCCAAGCAAGGACAACAACATGAGCAGCTTCTAGTTTGAGCAACGAAATTACAGCAGCACCAATGAATAAGTGCTTCTCCGATTCCTTTTGCAAATCACATTCATCTGCAAGGGATGCAGCCAGCGTGGCCTTTGAGCCCTATATTTAGTCAAATCTAAAACAGACATTGAGAATTGGGTTAAAGTCAAGAAGGAGCCAAGGAAAAGAGGAGGGTGGGGGGGACAATAGCCCACATTTATTGGGAGACATTTATTGGGAGATGCTTTCCCATTCGGCTCTTTCTTAAAAGGTACCTTGAAATCAGAAGGTTTCAAACTTGAGGGCCTTCTGTGAGCTGCAGCGGATTGCACTGTTGACACAGCAGGTTCAGGGGAAGTCTAACAAGGAAAAACAGAAAGAAATCAGCTAATAAAACATTTGCTGTTTTACCCAATTATCTGGAAGCACAGCAGGGAACTTGCCTGTCAGTGCAGAGGGAGACCAAAGGAGAGAGAGAGAGAGAGAGACCAAGAAAGAGAGAGAAAGAGGAGAGAGAAAGGTTAAAATGCTGGAAACGTATGTGGATGATACTGGGGCCCTTTGGCTGGACATCAAGCTGAGGAGCAGAGTTGGGGAGCCTCTGAGTCACCATGTCTGGGTCTCCTGGATTTCCCAGCCTACGGGACGGAGAGCAAAGGAGCTTGGAAAATACAGTATCTGCCGCAACAGCCTCGGTTACGCAACCTTGTTCAACACACCACGCAATCAATGGCCGGTATTCCCTTGTATGAGGCATCTCGCTCCGCTCAGGCCCCTGCGGCTAATCAATTAATGGTGGGCGGGTGTGTTCCGCAGGGAAGGAGCCTTGTTGCTGGTTGGCAACTGCATTATTGAGCTGCTAGGAATATCTCAGCATCCCAATGTGGAAAGGGGCAAGCCCAGAGCCCAGGGGAGGCAAAGCCAAGGATATGACTTAAGGCCAGCAAGCCAACAGTAAACCACGGGCTAATCAAAGGGGCCCCAAGGAACACTGACAGGGTGGCCACTTCTACGTAAACAGAGAGCAAGCCCCACTCCCTTTAGCACTGATGATGTTACCTAGCTGGGTCATGAATCATCTGTAAGAAAGCCACCAAGCTCAAAGAGCACTGAGGACACCCTCCGCTTCCTCCTCCTCTTCCTCCTCTTCCTTCCCCTTCAAATGTTCTCCTTCTCTTTCTCCTGCACCTCCCCTTCTTTTCCTTCCTCCTCCTCCTCTTCCTCTTCTCCACTCCACAAACATCTATTTATTTATTCATTCATTCATTCATCCATCCATCCATCCATCTATTTATCTATCTATCTATCTATCTATCTATCTATTTATTTATTTATTTATTTATTTATTTATTTAATTACATTTATATGCCGCCCTTCTCTGGAGACACAGGGCAGCTTACAATCTTTGGAGCACAACCCAATGCGCTCAGCAATAGCCTCCATTCCATTGTATATGCCTGCTTATTACTAAGCGCATTTTTACAAGGTCAGCTAATTGCCCCCAACAATCTTGGGTCCTCAATTTACCTACCCCGAGAGGATGGAAGGCTGAGTCAACCTATTTATTTGACTTATATGCCGCCCAACTCCCAAAGGACTCCTGGCGTCTCACAGTAAAAAACACAGAAATGACATTTATAAAAAAATTTAAAAACAATTTAAAAACACTAAACAACAGAAGGGCCGGAACTTGCGAGATCTCAGTCGCGCGATCAACAGTCCCATGCCTGCTGGAAAAGCCAGGTTTTGACTGCTTTGCGGAAGGTCAGTAGGGTGGAGGCGGTCCGGATCTCAGGAGGTAGCTGGTTCCAGAGAGCCGGAGCAGCCACAGAGAAGGCCCTCTCCCGCGGGCCCAGCCGGCATTGTTTAGCTGACGGAACCCGGAGGAGACCGACTCTGTGGGATCTTACCAGTCACAGGGAGACGCAGGGTAGGAGACGATTCTGGAGATAACCTGGTCCTGAGCCATATAGGGCTTTATAGGTAATGACCAACACCTTGAATTGCCCTGATGATGGGCAATAGCTGGGTCTGTAAGAAGGCCACCAAGTTCAAAGACCAACAAGGACCTTCTCCTCCTCCTCCTTCTTCTGCTTCTTCTCCACTTCACAAACCACATGTGGACTTCAATCCCCAGTATCCTTCAGCCATCACGTGTCAGGCTCCAAACCAAGAATGCAACATGGTGATTCTCCCAAGCTGAGTTATTTCAGGCCCCTTAGACAGAATCTTGCCAGACTCTACAATCCTCATCTAGGATATTTATTTATTTATTTATTTATTTAGACAGAATCTTGCCAGACTCTACAATCCTCATCTAGGATATTTATTTATTTATTTAGACAGAATCTTGCCAGACTCTACAATCCTCATCCAGGATATTTATTTATTTATTTATTTAGACAGAATCTTGCCAGACTCTACAATCCTCATCTAGGATATTTATTTATTTATTTAGACAGAATCTTGCCAGACTCTACAATCCTCATCCAGGATATTTATTTATTTATTTATTTAGACAGAATCTTGCCAGACTCTACAATCCTCATCTAGGATATTTATTTATTTATTTAGACAGAATCTTGCCAGACTCTACAACCCTCATCCAGGATATTTATTTATTTATTTATTTAGACAGAATCTTGCCAGACTCTACAATCCTCATCTAGGATATTTATTTATTTATTTAGACAGAATCTTGCCAGACTCTACAACCCTCATCTAGGATATTTATTTATTTATTTATTTAGACAGAATCTTGCCAGACTCTACAATCCTCATCTAGGATATTTATTTATTTATTTAGACAGAATCTTGCCAGACTCTACAATCCTCATCTAGGATATTTATTTATTTATTTATTTAGACAGAATCTTGCCAGACTCTACAATCCTCATCTAAGATATTTATTTATTTATTTATTTATTTATTTATTTATTTATACAGAATCTTGCCAGACTCTACAATCCTCATCTAGGATATTTATTTATTTATTTAGACAGAATCTTGCCAGACTCTACAATCCTCATCTAGGATATTTATTTATTTATTTATTTATTTAGACAGAATCTTGCCAGACTCTACAATCCTCATCTAGGATATGCTCTGGGAACTGTTGAGGAGGGGCTGTCTGGACCCTCTTTCTCTCACACAAACTATCTCAACTGTGTCGTCTCTTCCTCCTCTGGAATGCAGCCCCGTCCCTCTGGGATATCCACCTCCTCACCACATTCCATCCCAGGTGGCTTCACCTGTGGTGTGATTGTGGAGCCAAATTACACAATGTGGGAAGGGGGAAGAGAAGAAATGGCAATCATGGGAAACAACTGAAAACGTCATCATCCTGTCTCCACGGATGCTGCCGGAGCCGGGTTACATTAATAATTGGTGGAAGCAGAAGGCTGAGAACATTGTAGTGCATTAAACTTCTCCTTCATGGCGCTTGCTGTTGATTTATCCCAGGGTGGCTCGTTTGCTTGCTTCTTCTCTCCCCCTCCCCTCTGTGTCTCTCTCTCTCCCCCTCCCTCACCCCAGTGTTTCCCAGGAACTCAACTAAAAGGGCCTCAATTGCCCGAGGCTGGAGCAGTGAATCACTAGCTCCACAGAGAACAGATCCTCACTCTTCATGGATAAAACTGGTCTCTTATTAGGTTTAATAACCGCAACATTCCTCCTGGCAGACTGCGCCTGGTTTGCTCTGTGTAGTAGAAGCAGACGAGGTCCCCTTCGGAAATAAAGGCTGGTGACATTTGCATAGCTCCACCCCCTTGGTTTGCATAAAGGCACCCTGGATTAACTTGGCAGAGAATGAATCAACCACTAAGGGGCTGGCCTTGAAGCCAGGCGACGGTGAGTTCTAGTCCTGCCTTAGGCATGAAAGCCAGCTGAGGGATTTGGGGCCAGTCCTTCTTGCTCAGCCCAACCCTCCTCACAGGGTTGTTGTGGTGGGGGAAAATAGGAGGAGAAAGGAGTACAGGCAGTCCTTGACATACGACCACAACAGAGGAGCCCCAAATTTCTGTCGCTAAGTGAGACTTTTTTTTTAACCTCTTTTCTTGCCACATTTGTTAAGTGAACCACCGCAGTTCTTAAATTAATATCACGGTTGATAAAGACAAGAAGCAACGGAGGGAAACTAACCAAGGAGAGAGGCAAGCTAGACCGAAGCAGAATTTCCAGGGGGCTGGACTTAGAGACCTCCAAGGTCCCTTCCAGCCCTGTATGATTGATTGAAGCCTCTATATATTGAATGTGGAAGTCCTGCTTAATCGAGCTGATTGCGACTCATGGAACTTCTCTTCCCTTATCTGTACTTCTGACGTTTCTCCCCACCAGGCTTGGAACATACATCCCATAATCTGAGTATGCCTCCCTTTTCTTCCATCCCAAAGCTGACTTGTCATCTGCTTCAGTGGGAAAACGCCAAGCCTCCTTCAAAGAGAAAGACAGGAGATCCTTCTCTTCCCGTTTCACCATTCAGCTCAAGATTTCTCCAGATCTTTACTTGTCCGGTCCTCTTTTTCTGGTGCTTTTTTAAAGAGGGGCGGGGGGGAAGCAAATATTTAAAAGTTTTTCTTTCTTTCTAAGGAAGTCCCTCTGTTTCCTGTTTTTTCCCCTCCTCCCCGGCTGTGCTATCATTTAGAAGATTAAGTGCCTAGAACCGAATAAGGTATTCTGCAAGTGGCTGCACCATTGATTTATTCAATAGCGTTATGATAGCTGCTGCTCTAAGATCATGGCCTCTCTTTTAATAAATCTTAACGTTTACTTCCAAATGGCCCTTCCATAAGCCTGATCGGACCACATCCCAAGTTCATTATGGGGAACGTACTCTGCATAGTTAGCAGAGGGAGGAGATGTGTGCTTTTCCAGTGGGAGCAGTGCTCAGGAAAAGGAGGTCATGGGGTAGAAAAAACATGTTTGAAGACATGGAGAGTTGAGGTAGACATCCTGGATTTGGTGCGGGGGGAAAGGACTCAGAAAGAAAACGTGGGTCTTAAAACATCTCGGAAGAATTAGCTTTCAGGAGAAGCCGGAGAAATAGTATCCAGAAGGAATAACAGGAGCCCTTTCTAGCCAAAAGGAGAAGGATTCGGGGGGTCCTTGGTGGTCTGTGGGCTTGGTTGATTTCTTGCAGACGTCCCATTATCCAACT
The DNA here is from genome assembly GCA_009733165.1 of Naja naja. Lineage (NCBI taxonomy): Eukaryota > Metazoa > Chordata > Lepidosauria > Squamata > Elapidae > Naja > Naja naja. The sequence goes on from CM019164.1 coordinate 17,883,514, forward strand.
AGGAAACATCTTCAGTGCTAGAAGGAAGTTAGGTTTGTGGGGTGAAGGAGGAGGAGGAGGAGGAGGAAGAGGAAGAGGACTGTGGAGTCCCTGGTGGTCTCTGAACTTGGCTGTTTTCTTGCAAACATTTCATGGCCCAACTAGGAAACATTATCAGTGCTAGAAGAGAGTGGAGTTTGCAGGGGGGAGAGGAGAAAAAAGAGGAGGAGGAGGAGGAGGAGGAGGAGGAGGGGAGGAGGAGGAGGAGGAGGAGGAGGACTACAGGGCTCATGGTGCTCTGAGATTGATTTTTTTTCTTACAGATGTTTCATGACCAAGCTAGGTAACATCATCAGTGCTAGAAGGGAGTAGAGGGTGCAGGGGAGGAGGAGGAGGAGGAGGAGGAGGAGGAGGAGGAGGAGGAGGAGGAAGAGGAAGAGGAAGAAGAGAAGGAGGAGGACTATGGGGCCCTTGATGCTCTCTGAGCTTGTTTATTTTCTTACAGACGTTTCATGACCCAACTAAGTAACATTGTGCAGAAGGAGAAGCAAAGAAGGGAAGAACTGACAGGTGCATGGGATCATTTCTGGGCATGGAAGACGGACCAACTCCAAGCCAAGAGGCCAGAGCCATAGCAGAGCCCAGATGTGAGCATGGAAAAGAGCATGCCGCTACTCCCTCCAGATGTTCTGAGGTGGCAGCTCCCCTCATCCTCCGCCATCCTTATCCTGAAGGCCAGGTGGTGAGGGACCTCGAAGGAGAACCAGACCACCCCTTCAAAGAATGCCCAGCCTTTTTTTTTCCCAAACTGCCCCTTCCCCAATGCCCCTCACCACCACACAAAAGCCTCCACCCACCCCCACCCCCCACCTCAACTCCTGGCCAACACAACCTTGAATTCCAACCCGCAGAGATGGCAGTGGTGTTGTGACGTCAGCCACTGCAACCCTTGCATTAAGGGCATGGGATGCCTGCCGGCAAGGTGAGAGAAAGCCATCTCCTCCTTCACAGGCAAAGCAGGCTGGTCTTTGCTCAGTTTCAAAGGGGGGAGGTGGGACCACAACAGTGAGATGTGGGGAGTGAAGGGAGGAACAGAGGCTTTTAGAGGAAATGGGGATGAAAGAGGAAGAACAACCAAAGAGGTTTGGGGGGATCGGGGATGGGTGTGAGGCTCTGCCACAAGGCTAGTGAGAGACTAAGCTGTGCAACCATATATATATATATATATATATATATATATATATATATATATAGCCTCTTAAAAAGATCAGGCTGTTAATTACCAGAATAACAGAGTGAGAAGGGACCTTGGAGGTCTTCTAGTCCAGTCCCCTACTCAAGCAGGTGACCCTATACCATTTCAGACAAATGGCTGTCCAAGCTCTTTTAAAACTTTCAGCGTTGGAGTACCCACACATTCTGGAGCCAAAACTGTTCCCACTGCTGAGAAATTCCTCCTTAGTTCCAGGTTGCTCCTCTCCTTGATTTGTTTCCATTCGTTGCTTCTTGTCCTGCCTTCAGGGGCTCTGGAGGATAGGTTGGCCCCCTTCTTTTGGGGAGGCAACCCCGGGGGTGGGATTCTACCAGTTCGCACCTATTTGCTAGAACCAGTTGTTAACATTCTAAGCAGTTCGGAGAACCGGTTGTTAGAAAAATTACTGGGCTAATCCTGTAAGGAAGGCAGGAAGGAAACATTCTGGTGTTGCTTACAGAAACTGCCTCTCCGTTAACCCTTATTACATTCTTGGCAGGACTAGACTTCCTGTCTCAGGAACTCTCTGGAGTTTTTCCTTCCTTTGCTGGTACTTTGCTTGTGTGGAGTGACCATTCAAAGTTACAATGGCACTGGAAATAGTGACTTATGACCATTTTTCACACTTACGACTGTTGCAGCAGCCCCACAGTCATGAAAGGCCAGGCGAGGAGATGCATGCCTCGATGTGAGTAATATTGAGTTGGCCACACCCAGCCAATAACATGACCATCAAGCCATGTCCACCCAGTCACATGACCACCAAGCCACACCCACCACCTAAGCCACACCCACAGAACCGGTTGTTAAAAAATTTGAATCCTACCCCTGGGCAACCCCCGAGATATTGGAACACTGCTGGGATGCAAAGGCCTACACCAGAGCTGTCCAGCCTTGTCAACTTTAAGACCTTGTGGGCTTCAACTCCCAGAATTCCCCACCCAGTCCAGAAGACATTGTTGCCAAGGTTGGACACCCCTGGTGTAGGCCTTTGTTGTCTGGGGAATTCTGGGAGTTGAAGTCCACAAGGTCTTAAAGTTGCCATGATTGGTGTTAGGATTCCGGCAGTTACCCCAATTAAATCTTGAGTCTCGAGCCAAACTTCCAAAACTTCAAAAGGATTTGTTGGGAGTTAACATGTCCGGCACTGCCTGGGTGCAGCCGACTCTGAGACACAATTCATTGTCACCCTTGACCCTGGTTTTCCCCCACCCCCTGGGTGTATCATAATTCATATTCTCCAATGGGACACAGCCATAGCCAAAAGTCATCCATCATGCTCTCCAGTTAGAATTTTGCGTGGCAGAAACTTCAGTCACCTAGTTACTATCTTTGAAAACTATTTATGGAATGCACTTTCAATTTTCAAACTTCCACACTGCTCTTTCAAACCCCTTTCCCTTCTCCTTTTCTGTTGGCAACTCTAAAAAGACCTTGGAAATATTTTAGGAGTTGACAGTTGGACGCCTCTGGTGTGGGCCTTTGCTGTCCAGGGAATTCTGGGAGTTGAAGTCCACAAGACCTCAAGTGGCCAAGGTTGGACACCCCTGGATCTATAGAAACCTCTTTGGAACGGATTCATGTTTTTCATTCAATACTGTCAGTCAACGGGAAGGCTGAGGCGCAAATAGAGATGGAGGCTTGTTTGCTTCTTTGCAGTTGTATAAAACAGTTGGCTGTCAAATGGCCTATTATTAAAATCTCAAACAAGGATGACAGCCAGGAGGCCTTAAAAGCCGTCGTGGTTTCCTTGCATTGATGAGCAGGGTTTTGGTTTTGGGCTTTTAAAAAAAGAAAGAGAGAAAGAAAGAAATGCACATGCTATCCTCTTCCAGATTAACCCATTATGACTTATGCAAGAAAGGAGATGAATACAAAGCTGAGGTTGTGGGGTATGGGGAGGTGGTATTTTGGGGTGGGGGAACAAAGACAGACAAGAGAAGGGAAGGGGGGAAAGGGGAGTTTTGGTGCAGAAGGCCACCCCAGTGTGAACAATGCACACAAATCAAGGTGGTTGAAGTGAGTTGCACCCAATTTTACAGCCTTTTTTTTTTGCGGTGGTCATTCAGCGAACCACTGAAGTTGTTAAATGAAGCTGGAGGTTGCTAAGTGAATCTGCCTTAACCTGGTTTATAAGAGACAGCTAGTTGGCCACTGTGAGAAAGATTAAACTGGAGAGGATGGACTTTTGCTTCTGATCCAAGAAGCTTCTGTTGATGGACCTAAGGTCCAAAATTAAAAGATTCCTTGTTGAAATCCCACCCAACTCCAGCATAATGGAAGAGAACACCCTGATACGCTGATGATGTTACCTAGTTTGGTCATGAAACATCTGCAAGAAAACAACCAAGCTCAGAGGGCACCAAGGAACCCACAAAAGAACCCATTACTCACCGCATCCCTTTAACTCAAGAAATACATTTGGAAACCTCATTTTTTAAAAAAAAACTATTCTTTCTTCAGTTGGAGTTCTTCAGCGGCCCTTAGAACCCTGAGTTATGATATTTTTTGGAACTGAATTCAGGTTGGGTTTATTTTAATTTATTTGGCTTGTTCACACTAATTTGTTTTGTTTTCATAGTTTAACTCAGCTTTGCTTTCTCAACCAAGCAATCCCCTTCACCATTTCCAGCACACAAAAAAACAATTATGGAAAACTGTCAGCATTTTGGGAGGGGGAGAGAGGAGGGAGAGAGAGAGGGGGAGAAAGAGAGACAGAGAGAAAGAGAAAGAGAGAGAGAGAAGAGAGAGAGAGAGA
>CM019164.1:17888502-17998324 GCA_009733165.1 Naja naja
ACCTCAACTGGGGCCATTTTAGGGCAGCAATAGAAATTATTGGGAGTTGTTGTGATTGTGTTGTACACCAGCACAACTTGTTGGGTTTGTAAACCTGACAGATTTTGGATTGTGGGAGGGATTTGGTTTTTCTCAAAGGGAAGATTTGCAGCGTGATTTGGCTTCTCTTTTGTCTTAGGGGGCTCCCTCTACAGGCTGTCACGGGAAGTGCTCCAGAGCCCCCTGGTGGATGGGAAGAATTGCCAAGGCCAAATATTATGGGTGCTTTGTTTGGAGCACATATTGAACTGCTGACCACAGGCCGGCCTTGGGGCGAGACCTCTTGCCCTTTGCCAATGGTTGGGCTGCCTCTCTTCGGACTGATCAGTGCAGACGTACATCATTAAATCGGCATTGCTCAAAGGGCAGAACAGAACTGCCCCTCTCCCACCCCTGTGGAAAATGGCTTTGAGGCATATTTTGAAGGGGGAGGCAGTGCCATTTAGTTCCACTTTGAACTGCTGGCTTCTGGTGGCTGTTTTGAGGCAGTAATTCACGGGTGCTGGATCTTCGAGACAAGCCAAATTGTACCTATGCTGTCATCTCTGAGGGAATGAAGGACAAGCAGAGTATGACAGGGAAGAACGAGGGATATTTAGGATTTGGCCCTTCCTTCCTTCCTCTCTCTCTCCCTCTCCCCTTCCCTCCTTCTTTCCTTCCTTCCCTTTCCACCCCTTTCTTTCTCATCCCTTCCTCCCTTGTCTCTCCTCCTTCCCTTCCCTCCCTTCCTTTTTCTTCCCTCCCTCATCTCTTCTTCCTTCCTTCCTTCCACCAGATATGGTCTCAGCCCTATACTGAAGTAAGAATCAGCCCCACTGAATTCAATGAGGCTTGCTTCCAAGCAGTCCCATGCAGAATTACAACTGAGATTCCCACAAGATGAAAGAATTGTCTACATCCACAGCAACAATGATGAAACAATGATAAAAATAAGAACAACCCCACTTTAAAAAAGGGGTGGTGGAAATATCCTCCAATTACCCCTTGCCATTAAGATGCCCTTCCCCAGCAGCAGACCATCCTTTCCCTGTAAGGATTTTGAATTCAAATTCTGCACCAAACATTATATTCTACCCAACTGACATTATTTCTAAGAAAATTGCAGAATTCAGCTTGAAAAATGGCCTGTAGAATGATGAAGATCAGCCAGGTCTATAAATAGCCCTGAATTAAATAGAAGGAAGATTGAGTGAATGGACTGGGAAGAGGTCCAGGGAAAGAAAGAGAGACAGAAAAAAAGAGAGAGAGAATGATAATGAAATGAGAAAAGGAATATAAAGTGGATGGAGTCATTGAACTTTTGGTGGGGGAAGGGAAGGAAGGAAAAGGGAAGGGAGAAGATGGGGAATAATGCACATTGATAGGGAAGCTGACCACAATGGTGGGCATATGCATGATTTAACTATCTTTAGATGTTGGGGACAAATGATTCCCCTAAGACAGTGCATCTCAACAACCTTGGCATCTTTAAGGTCTGTGGACTTCAACTCCCAGAATTCCTCAGGCAGCCATATGGGCTGGGGATTTCTGGGAGTTGTACTCTACAAGTCTTAAAATTGTCAAGGTTGAGAAACATTGCTGTATGAGTTCCATTGAAGATTTATTAATTGGAAGGAAGGAAGGAAGGAAGGAAGGAAGGAAGGAAGGAAGGAAGGAAGGAAGGAAGGAAGGAAGGATAATCCTCAACCCCGCAGGACTCTTGGTGGTTTACAGGAGCACCTCAACAATTAATTCATCCCAGTTAGCATCCAACCAGAAAACCCATACATGAGAATGACCTGCCTCTCTTGAACTGAAAGGATAGGAATTCTGTGCCGTCCGTGGACAGGAAAAAAAAAATAATGAAGCCACTTTTGTCCACTTTTTAAAATTGGCCATGGGCCTGAAATTTGGCACAGGAAAGAAAAACGTTCTTTTTTTTTCAGAAAAGGGGAAAATCTAGAGATTGTAATTAGGAAGCAATACATGTGTCGTCTGTTGTGGGGGAAATTACACACCAGCTTGCTTTCTGCTTAAGTACATGGCTTGGCTAGAGAGGGAAAACGTTGAGGGAAGACAGGCAGAATGTAGAAAATGCCCTTCTATCATAGATCATTGTCTGATTTTAGTACATCTGGTAGGGAAAGAAACATATTCACTCTAGCGAGCAAGAGGCAATTGGCAGCATCTGCCAGAGCTTAAAATGGCTTTTGATCGCATTCCTAACGAGTGAACCGAATGCTACTTTGGTTGATGAAATGTTGCTTTTATCTCAGCCACGATTCTCTTTGGAGACCTCTGAGCAAATTTGAGGCAGGGTTTGAAAGTGGAACTTGCAACCTGTCCCGAGACCAGCAGTTTATAACTCAGGTAGAGCTAGGGAAAGAGGCGAGAAAGAGAGCAACCCAAAATTAATGTGATGCAGTATAATTGAATGTCTACAAGCCATCAGGATGGTGGTTGCTTTCTGTCAATTTATTCCTTGTCTTTTTCCAACTATGTTAAGTCATTGACAAAGGACCACATCGAAGGAGATTTCATCCTGGAAAAGACTCCATCAAAATTAAGCTAAGACTTGCACCTTCTTCAAGATTTATGCCTGACTTTCACAAACCAGGGACCTGCAGATGTGTCTGGTGAAGCTTCAGTGGGGTGGGGGTAGATGTTAGATCTATCCATCTGCCAATACCTGGAGTCAACCCTGTTAGTATAACTAACGTTTGGGTTTGTAATATATAAGCCAGGATTGAAAGTGTATGTCACTTTAAGAGTAGCCGAATGTGATTGGCTGTGGCTACAGCAACCGGCTATAAGATGGAGCCAGAAACCTGGTTCTCCCTCTCTGCTCCTCTCTGCTCTATCTCTGTGTTGATTGCCTACTGTTTATGGTGCTCCGTGTTTTGACTTCGACTATTGGATGTAAGTTTGCTACTGTTTTGACAAACTACAAACTGTGCCTGCTGATTGGTAAGGACAAGGACATATTGATATTTGGAATAGCATTAAGATACTGACTGACTTGTTTCGTGTATGACTCGGACTGTTTTTGGACTCTGCTAAATCCTCACTGATAGTAAAACCAACTTTTCCTGTATTCAGTTTACTCCTCCTGTCAAGTGTCTTATTCATTGTCTCTCTACTCACGCTTTCCTGGCTGCACTCGTTTCTCCTCACGGAGATATATACTAACAAACCCCATGATTGAAACCATCTGCAGAAGTTGTCCTTTTCAAATTTAAACTCCATTTTCTAACTTCTGTTCCTTCGGCTTTGCTCCTTTGGAGATGAAGGAGCAGCTCTGGTTTGAGTCAAACATTTATTTTGGGGGAGTTTGGTGGGATGTCTTTGGTGCTCTCTGAGCTTGGTTGTTTTCTTGCAGACGTTTCATGGACCAACGAGGTAACATCATCAGGGGTGAAGGGAGTGAGATTTGAAGAGTGGAGAAGAAGACTTGGAAGAGTCTTTAGTGCTCTCTGAACTGGATGGTTTTCTTGCAGACGTCTCATGACCCAGCTAGATCACATCATCAGTGCTAGAAGGGAGGTGGTTTTGTGGAGAGGAGGGGGACAACTGTGGGGTGGTGGATATTCTCTGAGCTTGTTTCTTTGCAGACATTTCATTACCAAACTAGGCAATATCATCAGTGTACATTTGGTAATGAAATGTTTGCAAAACCCCCACCAAACTCAGAGAGCAATAAGGACCCCACAATCATTCTCCTCCTCCTCCTCCTCCTCCTCCCCTCCTCCTCCTCCTCCTCCCCTCCTCCTAGTCTGTTATGGTTAGCTGGCAGCAAGTGCAGATGGCTGAGGAGAGCGATGACTCCGATGAGGGGCCAGGAAAGCTGAGAAGGTTTGAGTTGCTGCGTTTGAGATTTTCTTGCTGGTAACAGGGTTGGGTCAGAACATCCTCCTCCTCCTCCTCCTCCTCCTCCTCCTCCTCTCCACAAACCCCACTTCCTTCTGGCACTGATGATGTTACCTTGTTGGGTCGTGAAACGTCTTCAAGAAAACTACAGAGTTCAGAGAGCACCCAGGACCGCAGCACTCAACCCCCGAGCTACAAATATGCTCTTCTATTTATTCATTTACTGAAACCATTAACATGGCTGCCCATCTCATAACGATTCAGCAGGGCATCCTCACCAAATGAAGAGACTAGATGGTTTAGTTTTGTGGTGGGCTGGGGGAAAGAAACCCTTTGACCGAAGCCAAGCTGTGGCTGGTTTGATTTTTTTGGGTTGCGGGAACCCAGGCGCTGTAATTGCAAAACCCTGGTTGAGGACTCAACAGGGTAGGTATAAACTTGCCTAGTAGAGTTCATTCAACAAATCATGGTTAAATCCACCAGAAGGTAATGCCTGCTAGGTGTTAAACCCAACCTTTGCTAAGGAGGGCTCTAAAGCCTAGGTGGAAAAGAGATTTGTTTGTTTGTGGTCATCTTACTTCGCCTTCTTCTGGTGTTGAGTTCAATCACTCTCTGGATTTGTCTTCCTAACACCCAAAGATCTCCACCCTGGAACATCTTTTGAGTTGCCGCTAGTGATAATCAGGCACCCTGACAGTTTGGCTCTTCTGCAAGATAACAAATTTCAGCCTTGATGATTAACTAGATTCACAAACTTGATTGGAAGAAAGACAAATAGAAGGATATAAATAAAATATTCCCGGAGATCTCTCACCCCCTGCAGTTCTGAACTTTGAATAATTGGAGGGAATTATTATGCTGAGTACTAATCAAAAGGGTGGTGGGGTTTTTTTTTAATTTTAATTTGCTAATTACCTCTAGGTGAGTTGTGGTTTTTTTTGTTTTTTGGTTTTTTTTGGCAATGACAAGTTCCCATCATGAAAAGACATTTTAATCAACCCTTGGGAGTTATTTATCTGAGGTTGGAAGCCTTGAAGGGGTCAAAGCGCCTTCAAACAAGGACGGGAAGTCAAGATAGAGACATAGTAAGGCCACATCTAGAATCCTGCATCCAGTTTTGGTCACCACACTATAAAAAAAGATGTTGTGACTCTAGAAAGAGGGCAGAGAAGAGCAACCAAGAGGATTGGGGGCTGGAGGATAAAACATCTGAAGAACCGTTGCAGGATTTGGGTATATCTAGTTTAATGAAAAGAAGGACCAGGGCTGACATGATAGCAGTCTTCCAATATTTGAGGGGCTGCCCCAGAGAGGAGGGGGGTCAACCTATTTTCCAAAGCACCTGAAGGCCAGACAAGGAATAATGGATGGAAACTGATTCAACCTGGAAATAAGGAGGAATTTTCTGACAGTGAGAACCATCAACCAATGGAACAGAAGTTGCCTTCAGAAGTTATGGGAGCTTCATCCCTGGAAGCTTTCAAGAAGAGACTGGACTGCCATTGGTGAGAAATGGTGTGGGGTCTCCTGCTTGGGTAGGGAGTTTGGACTAGATGACCTACAAGGTCCCTTCCAACTCTGTTAATCTGAGAACTTGCTCAGTTTTACACAGTTTGCGGCATTTATGTCATTTTTCCTCCAAAGGAACACCAGTTTATAGTCTATTTTATCCCCATGAAATGGTTACAGGAATTGGGTATGTCTAGTCTAGTAAAACGAAGGACTGGGGGTCACATGATAGCAGTGTTCCAATATCTCAGGGGCTGCCCCAAGGAAGAGGGGGTCAAGCTATTCTCCAAAGCACCTAAAGGCAAGACAAGAAGCAACAGATGGAAACGAATCAAGGACAGAACCAAACCAGAACTAAGGAGAAATTTCCTGACAGTGAGGACAATTAACCAGTGGAACAAATTGCCTCCAGAAGTTGTGGATGCTGGAACACTGGAGGTTTTTAAGAAGACAGACCCTTGTATGAAATGATGTTGGTCTCCTTCTTCAGCAGGGGGTTGCTACAATTGCTACCAACCTCCCTTCCATGGAGGACCTGTATATACAGCACGAGTCAAAAAGAGGGCTGTGAAAATATCTATGGACCCCTCACATCCCGGACATAAACTGTTTCAATTCCTACCCTCAATACAACACTAGAGAGCACTGGACATCAGAACAACTAGACACAAGGACAGTTTTTTTCCCAAACACCATCACTCTGCTAAACAAATAATTCCCTCAACACTGTCAAACTATTTATTAAGTCTGCACTACTATTACTATTAATCCTCCCATCCTGCCTTTCACCCATCCCCTCCCACTTGTGACTGCATGACTGTAACTTTGTCGCTTGTATCCTAACAATTTATATTGACTGTTTCCTAGTATGATTTGATTGCTTATTGCACCCTATGACTATCATTAAATGTTTTACCTTATGATTCTTGACTCTTGACGAATGTCTCTTTTCTTTTATGTATATTGAGAGCATTTGCACCAAAGACAAATTCCTTGTGTGTCCAATCACACTTGGCCAATTTCTATTCTTTCTTTCTCTTTCTTTCTTTCTCACTTCTTTCCTATCTATCTGTCTATCTATCTGATTTGATTGCTTATTGTACCCTATGACTATCATTAAATGTTTTACCTTATGATTCTTGACTCTTGACGAATATATCTTTTCTTTTATGTACACTGAGAGCATTTGCACCAAGACAAATTCCTTGTGTGTCCAATCATACTTGGCCAATAAAGAATTCTTTCTATCTATCTATCTATCTATCTATCTATCTATCTATCTATCTATCTATCTCTATCTATCTATATCTATCTATCTATCTATCTATCTATCATCTATCTATCTATTGCATGCATGCACTCTGGTGCTAAGATGCTATGCACATTACAAAATCTTTCCCCAAAGAGAAAAAAAAAGGTGGGGAGAATATTATGTATATCAGTGCAGCTTAACTTCTGTCTTGCCGTTTTAGACTGGAAAAAGAAATTTTTAGACGCTGTACCATTTTCTCCCTGGCTCCTAGGGCATAATCTTACACCTACACCCACACACACCCAGGGTGCACGCACCCCACTTCAGAGACCATTATCCTGGTGAGTGACAGCCATGATACTGTGAAGTAATTTGCACAGCCTTGGTTTTATAGTATGCAAATAAAGGGCCATTTTGCTTTCGGTAAAAAAATAATATATCCAGCAAAGTGCCAGCAGCCCCAACAGACAGATGGCCGTAATAAGGAAGAGGGAAAACATGAAAGATTTTGTGATCTCATTCCAGGATATTGGGGGGGTGGGGAGAGAGAATAAATAAAAGAAAATTGTTGGGTTTTTCAGGAAGATGATTTGTACAGTCAATGGGTATATTTGTACTTTTTTTTCTTTCATGCTGGGGTAACCCCAGGTTTAAAAAGTCAGAATGGCAGCCAGAAGGTGTGATAGAAACACTGTTTTTTAATGCATGTAAAAACCAGGGTGATTTTAATTGCAATGTCATGGCTATATCACCTGGACAGTTTTTTTAAAAATTACAACCTTTTTTAAAATTACAACCTCCAGAGACCCTTATTTTGGACTTTTATTGCTTAGAAAATTCAGGAAAAAGACAGGGATCAGGAATAAGAGAGAGAGAATCTGCATTAAAATACGCAGGAAGTTTTAATTCATTGCAATGTCTTTTAGCAAATTATTTAGTAGATGTGCACCATTTTTTGTAAACAAGCATTGCTGGATAGGGGTTTTGGTATATATTGTCTCTGTTGGTCTGGGTCTGAGTCATTTTTGGCTCCTGATGACTGCATGGACTAGTCTATGTCGCTTTCTATGGCAACATTTTCAGAAGTGTCCCAAAGGTGTTTTAAAAAAAGAAAAAAGGCAACTGGACATTATTTTTCCTTGAAGACATTTCGCTTCTCATCCAAGGAGCTTCTTCAGCTCTGACTGAACATTAGGGAATGGAAGGATTTATATTCCTTGAAGACAGCTGGTCATTTGCATCCTTTTGGAGAGTCATCGAGGCCGCTTGGAGGTTGGTCTGTGTCCTCAGAGTCACCTGAGTGGTGCAAATAGGTGGGGAGACTTCTTGGAACTGTGTTGTAGACTGGAGATAAAGGATGTCATTTCCCTCCCCCTCTGTTGAGGGAGGGCTGGTTGGTTTGGACATAGATGGCCTCTTTTGACCCCTCTTCTTTCAAACCACTGGTCTCTCTGTCCAGAATGTGGACATGACCAGGATGACTGAGAATTTCCACAGACATTTCCAGAAGTGATTTGTCCTTATCTTCTGCTTCCCAGGGCTAAGTGAGAGGGACTGGCCCAAGGTCACCCAGCTACCTTCATCCTTAAGGCAGGACTAGAACTCTCTAGTCTCCTGATTTTTAGCCTGGTACCTTCACTACAAACCCGAGCAGCCTTGATATACCACAAATATATCATCTTCTTCTGAATGCAAGCCCTTGGGGACCTTGTTGCTTTCCCACCGTGATTTGTGGGATTTCCTAGAGGTGAGTGGAGACCTGGTGTGATTTATCTCACCTTGACTAGTTACCTTGACTAGCACGTGGGATGGGATGGGATGGGGCACGGAAGGGAAGGGAAGGGATAGGATCGGATAGGAAGGGAAGAGAAGGAGAGGGAAGGGAAGGAAAAAGAAGTCAAGTCAAGTCAAGTCAAGTCAAGTCAAGTCAAGAGAAGAGAAGAGAAGAGAAGAGAAGAGAAGAGAAGAGAAGAGAAGAGAAGAGAAGAGAAGGACCATAGCAAAATGGAGGGACTCAGTTACAGCCATGATGGGTGCACTTCTGAGAGATCTGAAGGACCAGGATGGACGACCTCATGGATCAAACCAAGCTGTCTTCACCTACCCACTTGGCATGCAGTTCTCCTTGCTGGTTGAGCTTCGAAATGCAGGACCAAGACCTCAAAAAGGTCCATGTTTTAGAGCCGGTCATGAGCCCATTCCTTTTTTTTAGAGTTTCCATTCCTGAGAGTCATATGCCTGGAAGGTCTCCTGATTAACCCTCTGCTTAATCAGGAGACCCTGTACCCTTCTGTCCAATCTTCTTCTTTGACCACCCCCCGGCGATGGAGCACCAGAAGGCAGAAGTTGCACTGCTTCATAGTTCTCCCCATCAGGAAATTCCTCCAAGCTGGATCTTCTATCCGGATCTAGCTCTTTAGGAAACTCCACGGCCTTGAAATGAGCAAAATGCCGATTCCCACATGCATCATAGAAGCCAGGAAACCACGGCTAATTTTTAGAGAGGAAACCCATCTTTTAAAATGCATTTGCAATTTTAATCACGCCGGCGAACCTGGTGTCTGGCGCGAAGAGCAGACCAGCTTTCATTTGACTTTCCCGTTGCATCTCGCTTGGGTTCTGCCGCAGGACGGAGCCAAGTTGGTGACAGTAAAAATGGCAAGACATGTTGTGACACTTTCTAAGGCGAACCTCATGCTTTTCTGCCATGTGTTTCTCTTGGCTGGGAGCCCACGTGGAAAGTGTTATGCCGAGAGCCGAAGATAATTGAATCTTTCGTGAATCTGTGGGTGTGCATAAAAATAAAAGCCATCTTCATTTTATGCTTGGAGACCCCGTCTTTGCATTGGTCCGTCTTGCGAGAAGCTAAATTTAGGAACCTCAGACTGCTAAACGGTGTAGACGGGGTTTGATCCTAGTTTAAAAGCCAGGGGTATTTGAAACAAGCTTGTGCTCTAGCTAACCAACATCCTTCCTTTTCTCCCTCTTCCCCCTCTTCCTGTTCTTCTTCCTCCTCCTCCTCCTCCTTCTTCTTGTCTTCTTCCTCCTCCTCCTCCTCCTCCTCCTCTCCCTCTTCCTCTTCTTCTTCTTCTTGGACATCTTCCAGTCCAACCCAGGAGACCATATACCATTTCAGACAAATGGCTGTCCAGTCTCTTCTTAAAAACTTCCAGTGTTAGAGTACCCACAACTTCTGGAGGCAGGCTGTCCCACTGGTTAATTGTTCTCACTGTTAGGAAATTCGCTCTGTTTTTAAACTTCCATCCATTTCCATCCATTTCTTCTTGCCTTCAGGTGCTTTGGAAAATAGGCAGACCCCTCTTCCTATTGGAAGACTGTTATCCTGTCACCCCTAGTCAGAGGTGGGATTCAGCTGGTTCTGACCGGTTCTGGAGAACCGGTAGTGGAAATTTTGAGTAGTTCAGAGAACCAGCAATCCCACCTCTGACTGGCCCCGCCCCCATCTCTTCTCTGTCTCCCATTGAGTCCCAGCTGATCGGCTGGGTCTCCTTTGGTTGCCCTGCACAGGAGAAGGGAGCTGGAAAGCAGGTTAATAGGGTGGGGAAGGAAGGGGGATTTTGCAATAACCTTCCCCTGCCACGCCCACCAAGCCACACCCACCAAGCCACGCCCCACAGAACTGTTAGTAAAATTTTCTGAATCCCACCACTGCTCTTGGTCCTTCTTTTCACTAAACTAGACACAGCCAATTCCTAGGACCATTCTTCATATGTTTTAGCCTCCAGTCCCCTAATCGTCTTCGTTGCTCTTCTCTGCACCCTTTCCAGAATCTCAACATCTTTTTTATATCGTGGTGACCACAACTGGATGCCGTATTCCGAGGGTGGTCTTACCAAGGCCACTCTTTAGGATTTCTCCTTTGCGAGCCAAGCTTGTTGTAGGGGAAACTACTCAACCCCCGTCCCTTTCTCAAAACAAAACAGACCTCTTCCAGGAAAACACTGGATTTCACACCTCTCTGTCACTAAGTCAAAGCTGATAAAAACAAACAAACAAACAGCAGGGACCAAAGATTAAAAACAGAGCGAATTACTCAAATCCATCAGGAAGAAGCAAGAGGCAAATAGTTAGCTGGCTTTGGCTGGCATCTCATCACTTTAATTCTCACCTCCTTTTGATTGAAATAAGTGGATAATTACCTTATCCATGTGAATGCTGGTGCCACAGCCACAGCTTTGCACCAGGCACCCTGGATAATGCTGAAAATGTTATTATCAACATGCTTCGACGTCCATTTGTGGGAATTGCTGAAATCCGGAGGTTTCAGGGATGGTCTTTCTCTTTGTTTTGCTCTGCGTTTGCCTCTGGGATCCATCTTGCTCCATCTTCCTTGACAGGCTGCTGCTTTCTGAGGTCAAAAGAACATCTCAGCTGAGCCCAGCGTTAGACTGAAGTCTTTCCCTGCAGCCCCGTAGCTAAGGCTGGGTATATCAGCTGCAAAATCCCTGCTTCAAGTCCATCTACAGGCTCCTTAGATGGACTCCCACCTGCAACAGGAGAATAAAAATATTGCCTCCTGCCTGGCAGAGAACACTGCAATTTTGAGCTTTCTTGTGCTCATTATTATCCTATCTAAGGTGGGAAGGGAGAACACAACTCTGCTGAATTTGAGGGTGGAGGCTTTTGACTTTAACAGATTAGCAGAGTTGGAAGGGACCTTGCAGGTCATCTAGTCCAACCCCCTGCCCAAGCAGGAGACCCTGCACTATTTCTGACCAATGGCAGTCCAGTCCTTCTTGGGAGCCTCCAGGGTTGAAGCTCCCACAACTTCCGAAGGCAACTTCTGTTCTACTGGTTGATCATTCTCACTGTCAGTAAATTTCTCCTTCTTTCCAGGTTGAATCTCTCCTTGATCAGTTTTCATCCATTATTCCTTGTCTGACATTCAGGTGCCTTGGAAAATACCTTGACCCCTTCCTCCTCTCTGGGGCAGCCCCTCAAATATTGGAAGACTGCTATCCTGTCTCCCCTGGTCCTTCTCTTCACTAGACTAGCCAGGCCCAGTTCCTGCAACCATTCGTCATATGTTTGAGCCTCCAGTCCTCTAATCATCTTGGTTGCTCTTCTCTTAGAAGAATCCCGTTGGGTTGGGTTGGTTTTGATTACCCAAATTAGTCTGAAAAAGGCAAAAAGCAGATATCTGATCCAAGGGTCCAGTTTGGCTTTCTCATCTGGGAGAGAGAGAGAGAGAGAGAGAGAGAGAGAGAGAGAGAGAGAGAGACAGTTCAGAGATTCAATTGAATTGAATTTCCGAGCTGAATTTGCAAATGGTCCTTTGGAAAAGAACTGGCTGAAATACTTGAAAGTGCTTCAACACAGCAGATGAAAGCAACTGTGACACCAATTATGGACTTTTATCATCCAAGGCCAGGGAGTTGTCACCAGTGCCACCTACTCTACCTCCTACTCCGAGAACAGTATTGTAGTTAATTCTTGGAGGTTCAATGCAGGAGACCCGAGGGACATCCTTTTGTCCTTTTCTGCCTGTCGAAGGATCCAGAAACTTGAAGAATCCACAAACACTCAAGGTTGTTGGCTGGGTTACCTTCTTAGTTAAGCCTACAAGGGCGCCTTTGAAGCTCCTGCCCGTAAGAGTTCATAACCAGGCAGAAATTCATTACTGAATGTTGGCAACAAACAAGCTTGATATATAATAAATAAAAAATATTTCTCCCAGGTGGTCATTTTCTTCCCTATCAGCCAAGCCAAACGAAACCATGACAACTAGTGTAAGTTTCATTCAGAAATCTTTAGGTTACCAAGTGGAAATTTAAGCCAACTTGGGATGAAAGAAAGCAATAAAGAAAAAATATTTTCAGCTCAAGGGTTGTAAGGAGGGGCCCTTGGTGCTCTCTGAGCTTGGTTGTTTTCTTGCAAACGTTTCTTGACCCAACTAGGTAGCATCATCAGTGCTAGAAGAGAGAGGAGTTTGCAGAGGAGGAGGAGGAGGAGGAGGAGGAGGTCCCAAATGCAAAATGCACTGAGGTGTAGCTTTGAAGCTTGGCAGAAGAACCGCAGCTGAAGTTCTGCCCCTTCTCCTTCCCCTGCCTCTAATCCCTCCTGTGAAATTCAGGCAACGAAGCTGTAAACGAGGGAAATTTGGGCTGGAGCAATTTCTTTTCCATGATACAAAATGAAAATGGGGTCCAATGGATGCAGAGGGAACCTCAAAAGCACCGGCCTGCAATATTTGTGGGACCCCAGGCAGTCCCACATATGAGTTGCTGCACAGCAAAACCCAGCCCTGCCATTCAAGGATGATTTATTTTCCTTCTTTCTTTCTTTCTATCTTATTTTTCATTTTGTTTTACATTCCGATTGCAGCAACAGGCAACCTCTCCTGGATTTTTTTATGGCTCTTCTGGAACAATGAAAAACAACCAATGAGACATAACAAAGAGAGAGTAATTTAGTGGCGAGCGCATAAAGATGAAAGAGAAGGTGGAAGATTTTTCTCTGACCACGGTCCAGGCCAGATTTTTTTTCCTTTTGTCATCTCCAGTCACCCTCCTTCCAGGTGTCCTCTGATATTAAATTACTTTTGACCCCTTCAACCAGCATTAGGCATTTGGGGGCCTCTTTGAAGTTTATGAAAGACAGAGAAAAAATGGACAGAGAATCTGGGAGGGAGGGAGGGAGGGAGAGAGAAGCTCTTTGCAAAAGGGTTGGGGGGAGGTCAGCTGGATGGGTAATGGTATGAAATGGTCAAAAATCCAGGCACATTTGAGGGAGGGGGGGGAAAGCCCAGTGCATTAATTCTGGAGCAGAAAATGTTGGGAAAAGGAGGGGGGAAGAGGAGGAGAAGGAAGAAGAACAGGAGGAGGAGGAGGAGGAGGAGGAGGAGGAAGAAGAAGAAGAAGAAAGAAGGAAGAAGAGGAAGAGGAAGAGGAATAAAAGAAGAAAAGAAGAAAAGAAGATATGAAGATGAAGAAGCTTTTAAAGAGGAAATGGATGATGAAGAGGAAAGATGATGATGGAGAGAAGAGGAAATAATAAAGACGAAGAAATAATGAAGAAGATATGAAGATATAATACGAAATAAGAAATAAAAGATAAAACAACAAAATAAAATAAAATGAAATTAAAATAAAGAAAATAAATAAATGGAAGAGGAAACAGAAGATGAAAAGAGAAATAGATTAAAATAAATAGCTTGATGGAAGAAGAAATGAAAATGAAGAAGAAATAACAGTCGAATAAAAAGAAATTTTAAAGAAGCAAATAAATATGAGTGATATAAAGAAGAAATAAATAACAGCCAAATATTGTTAAAAAAATAGAAATAAAGAAAATAAAGAAGATAAAAGCCAGCCATTAAATAATATGGAATAAACAGAAAGAATGAGGGAAGAAGAAGAACAAAGGAAATATGATGAGGAAAATAGAAGATAAAACTGAAATAGCCAAAGATGAAGAAGAAGAAGAAGAAATGAAGAAGAAAAAAATAAATAAGAAAAGAGGGAAGAAAAGAAGAAGAAGAAGAAGAAGAAGAAAAGAAAAGAAGAAAGAAGAAGAAATAATAATGCTGAGGAAGCCAAAGAGGAATGAGAATGAACTCTCAGCAATTTGAGCCACACAATTAAATTTACAAAGGAAGAGAAGAAGTGAGAGAGGCTGGAGCAATTTGAGCACACATTTCTTCTGTCTCTGAGAAGGCTGGAGGAGTCATGGTTCTTCTGTCTCTGCCATTTTTCAGACCAGCAATGACAGCTACATTCCATCTGTCACAGCGATCAATAGTGGGGTGGGAGGGGGCCAAACACAGAAAGACTTTTGCTTGCTTGCTTCTTTTTAACCGTGTCTTCCCTTCTTCTAGCACCTTGGTTTTGCAGTGTGCTCCTCGGCTGACTTGCTTGAGTGAGGATTCTACACTCCTTCATCTTGCTCACTCCAACTCCCTGCTCACCAAAAATCCATGTGCCCTTGATGGTTTATGAAAACCCCGTTATAATGTATCCCCCGCCCCCACCGGTTTTCTAACTGAACATGGCAAAGAAACCGACTCATGGTTTCCTGACATTTTGCATTAAAAAAAAAAAAATTCCTGGAATCCCCTTGGCTCTGATGCAAACTTCAAAAGGAGGAAGAGGAGAACGGATGGATGCGATAATCAAACGGGCCTCAAACCTTCTTGTCAAGAAGGATTTCAAAGCGGCTGCAGTTTGATGCTGGGAATCGAGAAAGCCATTTTGTTTAGAGCAAGGATGACATCCAGTGGTGGATGTGGTGGGTTTCTAATGGGTCCCAGGCAGATTTGGGAGCGAGGCCAGCTTTTTATGGATCAAGGTTGCTATTGGCAGAATAAACTGCATTAAGTTAATATTGATTTCAGGCCTTCTAAATATACCTTGGCAGTCAACTCCCTGACTCTGCTGTACGAAGCGGTTTTCGCTGGCCTTCCCTACTAAATCTTCTCATATGTCTTCCAGGAGCTCATGAGTATTCACTGGTTTTGGCCGGGCTTGGTGGCTCCTTCCATCTCCAGATGTTCCCCATAACAGAGGCCCCCTGATCCTCCTGGTTGCTCTTTCTAGGGTCTCAACATCTTTTTGACATCATGGTGATTAAAGCTGGATGCAGGATTCCAAGTGGGGTCTTACCAAGACCTTATAAAGTGGTGTTAACACTTCACGGGTTCTTGATTGGAGCCTCCCTTGATTCTTCTTCTGACTGTTTGTTTATTTATTATTTATTTTATTTACTTAGTTTAGTTTGTCAAGCATGTATGAGAAAACAAGTATAAGTATGAACATAACATATAAACATATAAGTATAAACGGATATAAGTATAGACATAATCAATGAGTACAAATCAATGGGGACAGTAGGACGGGGACGGTAGGCACGATGGTGCGCTTATGCACACCCCCCTTTAAGGACCTCTTAGGAATGGAGTGAGGTCCACGGTAGACAGTTTGAGGTTAAAGTTTTGTGGGGTTTGAGGATGTAACAACAGAGTCAGGGAGTGAGTTCCAGGCGTTGACCACTCTGTTGCCGAAGTCGTATTTTCTGCAATCGAGTTTGGAGCGGTTTACTAGGAGTTTGCATCTATTGTTTGCCCATGTGTTATGGCAGTTGAAGCTGAAGTAGTCGTTGACAGGTAAGATGTTGTAGCAGACAATTTTGTGCACTAAGCTTAGATCAGACCGTAGGTGGCATAGTTCTAGGTCAGTAGTGGCTAACCTTTTTGGGCTCCTGTGCCAAAAACTGCATGCGCTCGTGCTCGCGTGCCAGCAAAGCAATGTGCATGGGCCTTCCCCACGCCCCCTGCGCATGCGCACGCGATTCCCTCCTCACCCCCTGCTGCCCCCTTACCTGCATTACACCTCCCTGCTGATTTCCAGCCCATTTGAGGCCTTTCGCAGTCTCCTAGAGGCTCGAAGGAAGCCTCTGCAGCCTTTGTAGGCCGAAAAATGGGCCCGTTTCATCACTTCCGGTATTTCCGGAAATACAGGAAGTGATGAAACAGGATGGTTTTCGGATGACAAAGGCTTCCCTTGAGCCTCTGGGAGGCCAAAAAAGGCCTTAAACCAGCTGTGAGGTGCCGTCAGGTAAGTTTGCCTGGGGCTCGCGTGCCCGCACAAATGGCTCTGCATGCCCCCGTTCGCCATCACGGTTCTAGGTTGTCCAGGTCCAAAATTTCAAGCCTGGTGGCCTAAGGGATTCTACTGTGAGCAGAGGAGTGGAGGGCTCTTCTCGTGAAATACCTCTGGACTCGCTCAATTGTATTAATGTCTGCTCTACAGTGTCCGCAGATACTGGGGAGACCAGCAACCCAGTTGCCTGACCAGGGGGAGGAACGGACGTCTGTCCTGACCATTGCAATGTTTTGCAAAGGTCCATTCCCACCCCCAGACTCAGACCTCCTTTCATGAAAATCAGAGGCCCGTCGTCCTCTGCGGGACACGGCAGGCGGTGCCAGCGAAGAAATGCCATCCGTTTCTGTCTTTAGCCTCCAGCAGAAGAGGAGAACTTTGCCAGCTCAACGGCTTCCCTAATTAAAAATGATAGCCGTAGAAAAGAGCTTGTCTTAAAACTAATGAGCCTTTACCCAGCATCCTTTCAAAGGCGAAAGGGGGCCTCGCACGCTGTCGAGATCATGGATCAGTTGAGCCAAGTGCCTTTTTTCCTTCGGGTTGTTGAGCACCAGAACTCTGCTGGGGACTTCATCGTGGAATGAAAAGTCCCACAATAGTCACAAATGCCTTCTACGAACGTGCTTCTCCTGCCCCGTGGATTTTCCTGCAGGAGAGGAGAAACATGCTACAGGAGCCGACCGCATGGGAAGATACCCCCGTGATTTTGTAAGCGGGGGCTCCGAGATCTTACCAAGGGAAGGGAATATTTGCAGCTCAGGATTCCTGAGGTCCCTGGTCCTCTCTGAGCTTGGTGGTTTCCCTGCAGAACTTTCGTTGCCCAATAATAAAACCTCTCTATTGTTCAGCCTTTACGCCGGGCTTCCTGGAGACCATGTCTCCGTGGCTTGTTCATGCTTGACTTGTGAAAAAGGAGGAAAAGATTTTGCAGATGGATTTAGCAGCCTGCAGAGAAGTGGCCACTGAGAGCCACACCTGAGGGATCAGTCTGGGGCCACCAAGGAAGAACTAGATCAGGGGTGGGATTCTACCAGTTCAGACCGGTTTGGCCGAACCGGGTGTTAAATTTACAACTGGTTTGCTGAAGTGGTAGTTGAACTGACCGGCTGGTCCCTCCCATCCCTTCCTGCCCCTCCCAGGAGTCTGCAGGCAGTCCGTTTTGGATGCAAGGTCCACATGGAGGCTCCGGGAGGGCAAAAAACAGGCCGAACTGGAAGTTCCAAAGTCCAGAAACAGGCCTGTTTCTGGCTTCTGGAGGCCAGGGGAGACCATGCACGTCCTCCCAGAGGCCCAAGGGAAGCCTGCAGACCCTGGGGAAGGCAGAAAATGGCCCTCCTGGAAGTTCTGATAGGCCACAGCCCCCATGGCCACGCCCACCCAACAACCTTGGGCCTTGGTGGTGCAGGCTGATAATAGCCTAGCACTTAGTTCCAGCTGCCTGTAACTATTGCAGGCTCGAATCCCACCAGGCTCAAGGTTGACTCAGCCTTCCATCCTCTCGGGGTAGGTAAACTGAGGACCCAAGATTGTTGGGGGCAATAAGCTGACTTTGTAAAAAAATGCCACTTAGTAATAAGCAGGCATATACAATGGAAGGAAGGCTATTGCTGAGCGCATTGGGTTGTATCCCAAAAATTGTAAGCCTCCCTGAGTCTCCGGAGAAGGGCGGGATATAAATATGAATTAAAAAAAAAAAAACCAGGCAATGAACCAGTTGCTGGGATTTCTGAATCCCACCCCTGAACTAGATGATCCATCCAAAGCATCTGGAGAAGACAACAGAGCTTAAGAAGACACCTAAAAGCTCAACAGCAAACCATAAGAACACCCAGAAGCTGGAAGTCCCGGCAGATGACAACAAGACAAAGGGCCAACAAGAATGCAACAGGATGGCAGATTTCAAGGAAACTGCAAATCTTGATTGGGCCAGATTTGACCAATGAAAGACTCAGAAGGAAGCCAAAATGTTCAATCTACCCCAAGAATTTTTTAAAACGTGGATGCATTACTCTTCAGTTGTGCCAAAGGTGCTTTTTGAAGAGGCAACTGGACTTTCTGGGTTTCCTCTGAAGATGTTTCACTTCTTCAAAGAAAAACCAGAAAGTCCAGTTGCCTCTTGACAAAAGCACTTTTGGGACAACCATGGCCTGAGGACTGAGAATCTCCATAGATATTTGCTTTTCGGTTTCAAAAGCAGTTATCTTCCTTTCCCATCTCGGTTTATTTTACGCTTAAATCTTATTCTGGGGTGAGGACTTTATTATTGTCAACAGGGAACCGCGAGGAGGTGGAAATCTTTGCAGGTCAACCTCAAATTCCCCAGACATTCCTCAGTAGCTTCCAGCCTGTTTTGTCTTCATTATTTTATTGTGCATCCAGTTAAGCTTTTTCCAGAACCGATTCTCCAGCCTGTGTTTTATGGCTTCTGATTTTAACTGCTTGTTTTTCTGTCTTCCCTGCCACCGCACGCATGTACCGACTCCAGCACTGGAGGGGCATTCAACATGCACGGGGATAACATTTTTGTGCCTCCAAAGCGGCCGTGCCGGTGTAAATGGGTCAGCCTCAAAAGGTACCAGCAGATCTCTTGACCGTCTGCAAGCAGCACGCTTGCTTCCCAGGCGCAGCCATGATTAAAAAAAGGTCTCCCAAGGTCTCTCGGTGGCCAGTCGATTTAGCAAGCATCCGATGTTATCCATCCTTTGCAAGCAAAGATCTTTCCTGCTGTTCTCCCTCTTCCTCCAGAGACAGGAAGGCTGGAAGAAAGCAAACAGGCAAGAAAGCTTGGGAGAAATAATTCCGAATAAATAAATTATGGCCTTGGAGCCGGCGGGACTTCCTCGTTCGGGAAGCTGCATCGTCGGAGGGAACAAGACACGTTGTCCCCAACGGTCCAGATGGCCAGGACTCCTGTAAAGCCAATTTAAAGGGGACGGCTATTGAATCAAAAGCTGACTTGCAAACAGCTCCCATCCCCAGCTGGCACTTAGCCTGATGCTCAGGTCAACTGCGATCGCTCCGTTTCTTGTTCCTGCCTCTTGACTTGCTGCTCTCGGTGAAAGATTTCTCTTGCAAGGACTAAGCGGAGAGTCCGTATCCTCTGATTTCCTTGCACTGTTGTTGTTTTTGTTGTCATTTTCCTGGCTCGGTGCCTTCAGCCCTGTGGGTTGAGAGAGGACCTCTTGCAAATGGGGGCTGCAGCTACCTGGGGAGAGACAGGTGTTTGTTCTTCCTTTGCCAGATGTTCTGAATCTGATCCTTTTATCTGGGTGGGTTCTAAAGCAGGGTGCATTCCTGTTGGTGGAACATAGGCACCAGGGTTTCCCTGCTTTAAGATGGGTGGACTTCAAGTCCCAGAATTCCCCACCCGGCCATGAGAGTCCAGGGAAGCTGGGAAGGCTTTTTCCTGAACTCCCTGTTCACATTTGCTCCTCTTTTGTTGAAATGGCCTTTGTTCTCTTCCTAGTTGGAGTCCAGTCAGCTGCTAAATAAGCAGCATTTCCCCTGCTCCTCATTTGCACATCCTTTTATCTCATGATTGTAGTCATTCTGGCTTTCTAGTCACCACCTCTTATATATCTTCCTTCCTTCCTTCCTTCCTTCCTTCCTTCCTTCCTTCCTTCCTTCCTTTTCCTTCTTCTTCTTCTTCTCCTCCTCCTTCCTCCCTCCTTTCTCTTCCTCCTTCCTCCTCCTCCTCCAAATATTTTCTCCGTAGTCTTCTTTCCTACAGATACCCTTTGGGGCTTCTGCCTTCCTTTCCTCTCCTGACACCCAGCCCACCTCCAATCTGAGCAATTAGGGGCCATGAAATGGAAAATGGAAAAACAAAACCTCCCTTCTGGGCTTGTGATGTGAGTCAAAATAATTGCACATCCCAAAGACGATTCCCGGGCTGACTCACATTGCTTAACCAAACACACTTGGCTAATTGCTCTGCGCTGCTGGCATTATCTTTATTTATCATTATTTATTGTGCAGGGTGTCTAATTGGTGCTTGGTGCAGTATAACAAGAAGGAAAGAAGCAGCCTGCCCATTTCCCGGTGGCGGGGAGAGAAGGAATGATGGCCAACAGGAGACCCACTCCTGCTCCTGGTTCCCTATACGGAGGGCAGTCAAGCATCTCCAGCAAATCATGAGCTGAAGATGAATAAACCCATTCCACAACAAAATTAGTTTTTATTTGCACTTCGACATGAGCCTCGGTGGCGCAGTGGTTAGAGTGCAGTACTGCAGGCTCCTTCTGCTGACTGCCGGCTGACTGCAATTTGGCAGTTTGAATCTCACCAGGCTCCAGGTTGACTCTGCCTTCTGTCCTTCCAAGGTGGGTAAAATGAGGACCAAGATTGTTGGGGGCAAGAGGCTGACCCTATAAACTGCTCAGAGAGGGCTGTGAAGCACTGTGAAGCAGTATATAAGTCTTAGGCCTATTGCTATTTCTCCAAGCCTGTTGATGGTCCCCTTGTCAGGGCACACAAGGTACCATTCCAGCTATGGGCAGTCCTTTACTGGCAAAACTGATAGCTGCATGTTGACTTTTTTAGGCATTTTTTGGACAAACAGCCCCCTCTATCCTCGTCTCTGTAAATTGGGCAATAAAAGGCTTCAAACTCCACACAGGGGAGAAAGCAGAGACCAGACTGCAAACCTCCCACTGCCTCCCCGTCCGTGCCATCATGGATATTATTATCATCATGCACCAAGCATGGCTTATTACTATTAATTAGGTTTGCAAATGAGAAATCCCTTCCTGGGCCCGGTTAAGCATGCAAAAACCGGATAAGGTACATTGGAGAGCATCTGGCTCTGGAAACGATAAGCAAGTTGCGGTGCAGAAATGTCAGCACTTTAGAAGGACCGGCAACAGAGAAGAGCAAGCAGCATCCTTAGCAAACAGGACACCATATTTTGTGTCTCTGGCACCGACTTGCCCATCCTGTTGATGGATAATTGCTGCCGGCTGGGTGAATGCAAATGCCCGCAAGTCCATCCGAGGGGTGAAGAGAAGATGCACAGGTTTATCCTTCCTTGCAAAAAAATGTTCTTCTGCATTGGAATGTGCCACGGGAGCAGAGAGCTGGAGGATCCGAGTTGATTTCGAAGGATCAAGTTTCCAGACCCCATGGATGAGCAGGGAACAAAAGCCTTGGTGGTGGCAGGCTGTTAAACGCCTAGCATTTAATTCCAGCTGCCTGCAATTAGTGTGGGCTCGAATCCCACCAGGCTCAAGGTTGACTCAGCCTTCCATCCTCTCGGGGTAGGTAAATTGAGGACCCAAGATTGTTGGGGCAATAAGCTGACTTTGTAAAAATGCCGCTTAGTAGTAATAAGCAGGCATATACAATGGAAGGAAGGCTATTGCTGCGCGCATTGGGTTGTGCTCCAAAAATTGTAAGCCGCCCTGAGTCTCCGGAGAAGGGCGGCATATAAATATGAATTTAAAAAAATTGGTGGGGGGAACCACCCTTGACTCCACTCTGTGTTCAAGATCCAACTTGGGAAGAGTCTTTTTTTACAACGCTTGTGGGGTGAGCAATTTCATCTAGCAACCTTGGTTTTACTTTTAAGGCACATGGACTTTGATTCCCAGAATTCCCCAGCCAGCCATGGGGAATGATGGCAATGATTGCTGCATCCTGGGGATCATGTGATCATGTTTGTGAATTTCCCAGCCGGCTTCCGAAAGCTAAGCCAGTGGGGGAAGCCAGATTTGCTTAATGTCCGTCTGATTCATTTAATGACTTCAGGGATTCGCTTAAACCCCGTGGAAAAAGTGGCAAAATTGGGTGTGACTCGTTTAATAAATACTTTGCTTAGCAATGGAAATTCTGGCCCCAATTAAACTGAACAAGGAGAGAAGCAATCTGGAATTAAGGAGAAACTTCCTAACAGTGAGAACAATGAGCCAGTGGAACAGCTGGCCACCAGAAGTTGTGGGTGGCTCCATCGCTGGAGGTTTTTAAGAAGAGACTGGACTTGTCTCAAATGGTACAGGGTCTCCTGCTCGAGCAGGGGCTGGACTAGAAGACCTCTAAGGTCCCTTCCATTTCTATTCTATTCTAATTGTGGTCGTAAGTTGAGAACAACCTGTATCCTCATCCATCCATCCATCTTTATCCATCCATCCATCCATCCATCTTCCGTCTCTCCATCCATACATCTTCATCCTTACTGTAAGAATGTTGTCAACTCGTAAATCATTCCTATGCCTGTTTCCGAGTTGCCATAAGAAGGGGAGGCCTGAGGGAGCAGTGCGGCAGATGAAGGCCAAAAGCACATTCCATGCTTATCTTGTGGAGAGTGTAGCCCAGGCTACCAGATCTTCTGCCCAGGAAAATGCTTCATTGGAGAATGTGATTGATGACACCCAGCCCGTGAACGTGTTTGGTTGGAGAATCTGATTTATGACAAACCCACTCAAGCTTGGCTCGTGGCTCATGATTTAATTAGGGCAATCTTCGGAACCCTGACAAATATCCTATTGAAGTTTATTCATCCTGCTCTACCCCTTCTCTACTCCTCACAGCCCTCCTGCCCAAATCCTTATGGAATCCTCTGAATTTGTCTCAATTCCTTTTAATCACTCCAAGATAAAAACACCCCACCCCCAAAGAAGGATCTTGTTCCTACCCAGATCACATTGAAACACCAGGACAGCTTTTCTTCCCAAATTGCATTTCCATTGGTTTCTCCCCTCGCCCAGGTCACTGAGGACTAGCGTGATGCTTTCCATCACGCCCGCCCTTCTTCCTTCCTTCCCTCCCTCCCAAGGAATCATTAGAGAAGTTTGCTGCAGAGCCGCAGGACTCTGCAAACTTGCAAATGGCCCGACACTTGGGGAAAACAATTTGGGATTTGGAGGAGTTAGGAACTACCACGAAGAATATTAACATTCTTTATCTTCCTTTTTTGGCAGGGCGGAGCAGGGCGATGCCGCAAATTGAGTCTCTGTGCAACGCTGGGAAATGAAATTATGGCAATTTAGAGAGCTGTGGCGGGTGGGAGAGAGGCAAAAACGCATTAAACAAGTTCAACCGGGTCCCTAATGTGTGTGATGTTGTGCAACTCCAGAGGGACTGCAGAAGAAACACACAAAAAAGAGATGTTTCCTATTCACTCGTCTTTAGTTCTCTCCCCTCCTTTAATTGGGAAACGGTTAGGTTTGCCCTCCTGCAAGCCTCTGACTGATGTATCTAACCACGATTTCATACTTTCTTCCTCTAGAGGTTGGTTTTTTTTTTGGTTCTTCCATGCTTTGATTCTGTTTTAATGAACCCTTTGATTAAATAAAAATGACATCAACCTATTTTTAATATAGAAGCAAACCGGGGGGGCGGGGAGTGGGGAGAGAGAAGGACGAGGGGCTTCGGGAAATGGCAACTGCCATAGAGGAAGGGATCCACTCAGTTCCAGATGTTCAGTCCAAGCAGGATTGGGGGTGGATTTATACATGGGAAGGAAGAGATCTCACAGCCTTTGCAGAAGGCTTTCGACTCCCAAAATCTGCAGAGCAAACTCTGGGTGCCTGCAGGGTTTCTGTTGTGGCATCCTGGCATCAGGGCAGGCCACAGGAACAGAAAGCAGGAGGATCAAAGTGGGTTTCAAGGGATCAAGTTTCCAGACCTCATGGATAAGGAGAAACAGAAATGGGGTGGGGGATACATTTGATTACACTCTACTCTACTCTACTCTAGTCTATTCTTTATTCCAATATTCTATTCTATTCTGTTCTGTTCTGTTCTGTTCTGTTCTGCTCTGCTCTGCTCTGCTCTGCTCTACTCTACTCTACTCTATTCTTTATTCCTATATTCTATTCTATTCTATTCTATTCTATTCTATTCTACTCTCTCTACTCTATTCTTTATTCCTATATTCTATTCTACTCTACTCTACTCTTTTCAAGAGTCTTCTCCAGCACCACAATTTGAAGTCCACCCATCTTAGTGGACAAAAAGGCTTTACAGAGAATCATTAAAACTGCCCAGAATACCATCGGACTCCAACTACCAGCCCTGGATGACATCTTCGCATCTCACTGTTTGAGGAAGTCGCACAACATTCTCAGAGACTCTTCCCATCCTGCTCACAATCTTTGTGAACTGTTGTGCCTTCTGGCAGACGATGCAGAAACAATTAAAACTCGGACTACATGTTTCCTGAGCAGTTTTTATCCCAGAGCTATAATTGCACTTCACAATGAGCTGTTGGACAGCATTACTTGGTCTGTTGTGTGGATGCTTGTGTGTTTTTAGGGGGCGGGGAGTTTTGGTGGTGGTGGGTGTTTGGGGATTGTCATGTGTGTGTGCATGTTGAGTCTGGTCTCTGGGTGTCATGTGAATTTCATTGTATGTATACTGTGCATATACGTACAATGACAATGAAGAATTCAAATTCAAATTAAAGTTTAGAAAACAGTGATCTCAAACAAACTATTACTGTTTTAATTCTTACTTTTAACAGCAAATAGCTCTTTTGGAGAAAAAAAAATCCCTTGCTGGAACAGCCCTGAGGATGCTAAACACCCCACCCTTTGCAATATTTTGTTCAGGGAGAGAACAGGCCATATTTCCAATATGCAGCTGTGACGGGATGTTCCGAATGGGGCCCGAAGAACCATTTCTCACGCCTGGAGAGTTAATGACTGATCTCCAGCACAAGTTTACAATTTAATTGAAATATGGCAGGCAAGAACCGGTAGGATGATTAATGCCGTCGTTAATCACCCAGCGTTCAGCAGCAACCCCACGCTGGGTCTAAAATAATGCTGAGCAGAAGTCCAGCCAGGCTAACCAATAATCCTAGTGGATCCCAGCAATTTGAGGGAAAGGAAGAGGGGGGGAAGGAGGAGACTTGTCACACAGATGCCCATCTCTGCCAATATTTCGGTCTCCGTGGACGCGGTTGGGAAGGTGTTCTCATCTGATTTTCTAAACCAGAGGGGATGAGGATAAAGAGATGTTGGAAGAAAAATCCATCTGGTTCAGTTCTAAGCGAGGAAGAAGACACTGGAAACATGGAGGCTGATTGAAAAGATGGTTTAATGATGAAGCAGAACCACATGGGTTTGAGGTCTGGGCAGCTGACCACATGGAGTTGAGAGTGAGGGGTATTTATACCTTCTCTTCAGCTTTGCCCTTGAGCTTCCTGTTCCTGTGGCAAGGGCAGTGTATTGCATTGGTTGCTGTCAGACTCCCGTGGGGCTATGCAGGGGTCATAGCTAACTTTGTAGGTTTTCTGAGTCAAACTTGGTTGAAACTTGGGCTGATGCAATGCAATTCTTATTGTGGCTGAATGGCTTTGCCCTGAAGGTTAATCCCATCATCCTGGAGCTGAAAGTCTTTTGTCTTGTAGGTTGGCTGGCACCAAAATATCTGCTGGGGGCAGGGAGATGGGGCTGAGTTTCGGTGTCCCTTAAGATTTCTATTTTTCTTTTAGGGAAAATATCCTACCCTTTTAATATTTCCTAGGATATTTCATTCTTCTAGGAGAGGGGTGGGTGCTAACTTTCTACAGAGATAAAATTAAGGAAGTTTGGCTGGGGCTCATGTGGATAACTTGGGGCTGAGATCCTACCCAGGAAGGAGGAGGCTCATAGTTTGGGTTTGCAAAACACACTGAAAGCTACATCCCAGGGCTTAATTTAAAAAAACACCCTTTCACGGTGAGAGGGAAGGAAATTCAGAAATGGGCCCTTGGGCTTTGCTTTTCAGACCAAGTTGGGCTGCTGCCTTTTTCTCCTCCTGCCTGAAGGCAGCACAAGGAGCAACTGATGGAAATTAATCAAGGAGAGAACCAACCTGTGTCAAGCCTTTCTCTGCTACCATTTTCAAAGGCTTGGAAAAAACCTTTTGCCAAGGAGTAAAAATTCCCTGCTAATTAGAGGTGATAGACCGTGTTTTTCTTTGCTGTCAATGTTGATAAAAAATAGGCCCGGAAAATAATCTAAAAACATTTTTTATTTATAAAATAAAGAAACCTACACGGAGGTACATACTTGCAACCTAATCTCCACCAAGGCATATAGAAAAAGAAACAAAGGAAAATATAACGGAAGTTGCAGGAAGTGAAGTATAAACTTTGTACACATGCGCAGAGGATCAAAACATCACAAGACTTTCTTATCTCATTACTATGGAGACAAGATAACACAGTGCTGGCTAGCAGACACCTGTTTGCTATAATATGAGCTTAGAAGCTTGAACAGACCAACCCAAAAAAAACGCAGTGACAACCTGGAACTAAGGAGAAATTTCCCGACAATCCAAACAATTGATCAAAGGAACAGGTTGCCACCAGAAGTTGTGGTTGCTGCATCATTGGAGGCTTTGAAGAAGAGACTGGACAGCCACTTGTCTGGAATGCTTTAGGGTCTCCTGCTTGAGCAGGGGTTAGACTAGAAGTCCTCCAAGGTGCCCCCCAATGATATTCTGTAACTAGCTAAGCTTCTGCAAAATAAAATCGGTCTGTATCTCCCCCCTCTAATTCCCCCTCCTACAGGGTGACTCACTCTTGATGCCACTGAAGGATCAATTTCCCATTAGCACATATTTTTCCTCCTCCGTGATCATCTCAGCCAAACCAGGGCTACAGAAAGGAGGGTTGTATTAAAAGAAGCATGACTCACCAATTCAGGGAGGAAGACCCCTCCCCAGATCTGGCCTTCCTGAATGGGAGAGGGAGAACCCTCTGTTTTAGCTGGAGCTCAGAAACTGATGGGTGAGCTTTCTCCCCATCTTCAAAAAAAATATGATTTGTGTTGTGAGAGGAGGGGGGACAGGGGGTCTTTCACCCCAACAGTTGCATCTCTGCAACTATACTCAGCTGTGGTTTATCAAAGAAACCGACATGGGTTTGATCATAATTTGTGGACAAGCCATGACATGACCATGGGTTGACGTTACCATCCCTGCCAAAATAAACATTATGGCAGTGTTCCTCAACCTTGGCTCCTTGAAGATGGGTGGACTTCAACTCCCAGAATTCCCCAGCCAGCAAACTGGCTGGAGAATTCTGGGAGTTGAAGAAGCCCACCTATCTTCAAAGGGCCCAAGGTTAAGAAACACTGGATTAGGGAAGGCTTTAACGGTGAAAAAAAAGAAAGGAGGTGGAATCCTCAGCCCCCTTCCAGAAAGTATGAAGACAAACCAAGATTGCTAACCGAGATTCAGAACCATAATCCACAGCCAGCAGGACGATGCTGATAGACAAGGCATTCCTGGTTAAGCAACGGTGAGCTTTTCTATGGAACTCTGCTGCCCTCTAGGGGAATTACTGTGCCAACGTTCTCCCACCAGGCTTCCTCAATGGCACACCCGCCAGATGTGCAGGGACTTCAACTCCCAGGATTCCTAGCCAGCCTCGCGTGGAACTCTGGGAGACGCAGTCCAAACAGCCCTAGAAGGCAGCAAAGGAGGAATGCCTGCCTGAACATGCTTTTTCCATTTTCGTCTTGAACAAGTTGGCTAAGATTTTTTTTTTTTTAAATTCAATGCAACTGTGGAACAGTTTGCAAGCATTTTCTCAGCTGGAGGGAAAGCATCTCAGAAATTTTCTGTATAATAATTTCTGAATTGAGGATTGTTTTCTCCCTCCCAAAAAAACCTGTAGGTTTTCTGGTTCTCTTCTCGCATGACTTATTTCTGTTTGAAAGCACTTCATCTAGATTTTGCATTCATTTCTGTCTTTCAACCCCTGAGAGCACGGCGGCTCCCTCCCCCTCCCTCCCCCCCCCAGTCCATCAGCCCTGCCAATAAATCATATCGAAATTAAAGATCTGCGGTTTTGCAGGAAAGAAAATAAGGGCCGTTAATCTCAGCGACATGCCTCCAAGTATGAATCAGTGCTCCTTAAATCAATGAGGTTTAAATTAACATTTGCTATATTGGGCAAATCGGCCAAATTAATTAGGGACATTTTGATCAACTATAAAAAGATGTTGCCAATTAATCACTGGGTCCGTGTATTAAAAGCCCCCTTTTAACGGACGATTGGGTTTTTTTTTTAGAACAGGGATTTTCGACTGAATGGTTCTGTTTTGGGGAAGACCCACTTCCCCATTCAGGCCCCCACCCCCAGATTGGTTATGCATGGCTGGAAGCAGTAGAGGGGCAAAGAGTTTGTTTGTTTGTTTGTTTGTTTATTTAATGAGATTTCTATGCCGCCCTATCTCCCGAAGGATCCAGGGCAGCTTACAACAATAATAAAAGAATATAATACAAATATTAAAAGACCATTAGATTCGAAATCCCATTAACCAATAAAATTAATAAAAACAATTTCTAAAATCCCATCGCCTCCGTCAGTCCAGGTCGGCAAGTTGGAACAGCCATGTTTTCAGGCCACAACGGAAGGATCGGAGGTCAGGGGCCACCCAAAGCCCCAGGGGGAGTTGGTTCCATAGGGTGGGTGCTCCCACAGAGAAGGCCCTACCCCTAGGGGTTGCCAGCCAACAGCACCCCAAGGAGGCCCTGCCTATGGGAGTGCACGGGACGTTGGGAAGCCGTTACTGGTAGCAGGGTCTCCCGCAAGTACCCCGGTCCTAAGCCATGTAGGGCTTCATAGGTCAATACCAGCACCTTGAATCTCACACGGAGGCCAACCGGTAACCCGGTTAAGCCCACAAGCTGCATGCACACAACCCATAAACCAGGATGTGGTTTGTTTGTTTCTCTCTTAGCCTAAATCAGTGCCTTGCAATTTTGGCAACTTGAAGGTTGCGTGGATGCCAACTCCCAGAATTCCCCAGCCAGCTTCGTTAGACTTCAATTCCCAGAATTCCCCAGCTAGAATATGTGGACTTCTCCCAGAATTCCCCAGCTAGCATAGATGGACTTCAACTCCCAGAATTCTCCAACCAGCCTTGCTGGAGAATTCTGGGAATTGAAGCCCACACAAGCTGCCAAAGTTGAGAAACACGGGCTGAATATATCAACCCAGCCATTCTGGTTTAGAGTTTAGCATGCTGTTTAATTCCGGCTTAGCCAATAAACCCTGGCTAAGATCTTCCTGCTCCTTAATGCAGCTGCCCCTCTGCCCTTTCTCCAGCCCGCTGCCCCTGTTCTTTCTTTGGCATCCAGTTTTGCAATGCCAACCTCCCCGGAGCAGCGATGCGGCCGACTTGACCCTCTTTGTTTCGACCCCAAGGTCCACTCCCATCGGGCCACGCAAGGGGAGTCGCTCTGCACGCGCCCAGAGACTCCCGGCTTCGGAGAAGCGCTCCGCCCATCTTTACGCTCCGCCCGGGAGGAGGAAGGCTTGCGGAAGCAGTCCGGACCGGCGGAGGGAACGTTCGCTTGGAAAGTAAGCAAGCAAGCAAGCGCAGGCTCGCTCGGAAGAACCGGGCTGCAGGGGGAGGCTAGGTTCTAGGTCCGGACCAGCCACGTAGAGCCGAACCGAACCTAGCCACGCGCTTTGGAGAGCCGCCGCTGCACCCACCCGCATCTTGAGCGCAAGCCCGCCTGGCTGGAGAGGCTGAGGCTGGGCGGGTGCTACGCGCTCCCTTGGTCTCCTCCGGGAAAGGGGGCCCTAACGCCGGACCACCCACCCCTTCCACTGCGCGCCTTGGGAGGGTTTTGTTTTCGGGCCTTCTGGCGCGCCTCCGCCGCTTCCACCGGAGCGGGCAGCCTGCAAGCTAAGGCGCCCCCTTTCCGCCTCCCCACCCCCAGGCTTGGCAAGGCTCGCGGCGCGCGGGTTCTGGGTTGGCACGAGGCGCCGGTCGTGGTTTGGGCTAAAGAGCCGAGCCAGGGTGAACCCGAGTCCCTTGTAAAAGGAGAGGAAGTGAACGCAGATTTTTGGGACCCAGCAGGCAAGAGCGACTGAAGGTTTTCAGTACAAGCGATAGTGAAAGTGGTTTTAGTCATAGTTTTTTGCTTTGTTGTTGAGAGGGAGGGAGGGAGGAGATGGAAATGAGGGGAAGAAAGGAAGGATGAAAGGAAGGAGATGGAAATGAGGGGAAGGGAAGGAAGGAAAGAAGGAGATGGAAATGAGGGGAAGGAAGGAGGTAGGTGATAGGTGGAAACAGGAAGGAAGGAAATCCAGATAGACAGAAACACCATGCCACTTAGAGAGGGATATTTAAAACAGTTCAGAAGGCTTAAGGTTAAGAATTCTTTGCCAAGCAAACTTTTTCTTTGTCTCCTTATTGACAAGTTAACTGGGAAGAACCAGAGCCAAAATCAAGGGCCACCTCTCAAGAAGCAGAAGCTTAGCCTTCTCTCATGGAGAAGCTGGCTTGAAAGCATCTTGAAATGCTGCGTCCTTCTTACTGATGGTTTCCTTTAAGGCAAGGACCGATTCCTGCCATGGCGACCCAACCCACCCCAGTCTCAAAGCAGACCAGAGAAGTCGTGTGTGGCATCCCAACGGAGGTGGTGTGCACCTCCTTTGGAGCCACAATCCTGGTGGTGGTGACCCAGTATGGAAAGATGGGGACTCTGGTCTCAGTGGAGCCTGAAGCAGTACCTGATGGGATCAACAGAACTTTGTGGACCACGAAAGTTCTCCTGGGCAAAGATGAGGTATTCTTCCTCCGATCCCTATTTTAGTTTAACCTCCAAGTATCTTCCTTGACTTCCTTTCTCCTTTTTTCATGATGGCTTAGCCAGATGGCCACACCATGGAGGAAGAGGTGGAGAAGGTGAATGTCAAGCCCGAAATTGACATATGCGTAGCCCTTTTATTTAGCCTTATTATATATTCTTTCTTTCTCTTTGCTGGTTGTGGGGGGAAGGGTTTTGGGCTTGTCACATTCCTAAGGTGGGAGGAGTGGAGATAAAGAGAGTTGTTTAGGCTAGGTGGTTCTCCTTCCCGTGGGAATGAAAGCTGACCCTGTTGAGACCTGGAGGTGGAGATTGATGACACCAGACAAACGTTGATTTACTTCTATTGGAGAATGTGACTTTTGGGGCCTGTTTCTAATTTCCAATATTATGTGGTGTAATTCTGGGTTGTGTCAGATCTGGAATTAGAACGGACTTTGCCAATTTGACGCTTTCCTAAATGACAGAAATTGTTTTGGAAGATGGACTTTGCTCTCTTCTTTTTAAATGGATTTCATCACTTGGAAACCTGACAGTGATATTGGGGAGGAATGGTCTCTTAAGATCTTCTTGGTTTGCTTTCAGCCTCTCGTCCACATCTCCGCCAAGCATCTGGTGACCTTGGTGTCTCAAGAGGCTGGCAACAAGGCCGTTCTGCTGGCCATGGCCTTGAAGGATAAAAGCATGGAAGGCATCCAGAGGTTGAAGGAACTCATCCATCGATGCCGAGTGTGGTGATGGTGGACCCAGAAGAATTCTTTGGAGGCCAGAGACATCTGCCTGAGGTTAATGTTGGTTTGGATGCAAACTTGATTGTGTACATTGGGGTATCCAACCTTGGCAACCTTAAGACTTGCAGACTTCAACTCCCAGAAATCTGTGCTGTGGCTGGGAATTCTGGGTGTTAAAATCAGGTCTTGAAGTCCACAGGTCTTAAAGTTGCCAAGGTTGGACTCCCTTGGGTACACGCTAACGTTATTTCCTGTTCATAACTCTTATTTTGAACCTTGATGATGAACATTTGTGGGTATGCTGACACAACAGGTGTCAATTCACGTTACATAAACATTCACAAATACCTGTTCAGAAACCTGCTATAACCATTAAAAAGTTTGATGTTGTGCCCTCCCAGGAATTAGCCCCAGCAAATTTTACAGCAGGTTTTCCTAGTTAATTGGATTTTTTTTCTGTGGAAACCCAAGGAAGTTTCAACGTTGAGCAGGTTTTTCCCAGTTGCAATGTTTAAATGCCCCCACCTTCATTTTCCCCTTACATTTCAGTTTTATAGCACATCGAAAGTAGTTCAGGTCACAAATAGTATTCAACTATCCTACTATTGAGGATTTGCTCTCCATCCTTTCTCATTCTGAAAGCAACCCGAATAAATTCAGAACAACTTTGCTGCCATCTTCTGAGACGACAGTCTTTCATTTGAGTAAAACAATAAAGGAATTGCAATATGTTTACAGTAATCTTTGTCTGAATGACTCCTTAAAAGAAAGTAAAAAAGTATTGTTTCCAACCTAACTTGTTGATGATCATGTCTGGCTGGGGAATTCTGGGAGTTGAAGTCCACACGTCTTAAAGGGCCAAGCTGAGAAAGTCTGGATCGGACCATGAAAGATGGAAAACGTAATAAACTGAAAGGATGACTTTCGATTTCAGAAATTAGCATGGGAAGGGGAGGTGATTTAGCTGGACAAATCCCTGCAGTTTTTTCTTGACAAGATTTCCAAAATGGTTGGCCCTCCCCTGCTTCCTAGAACTGAGAGAGGGATTGGACCAAAGTCACCTAGCTAGTTTCTAGCCTCTGGCCTTAACTGCTACCCTAAACTAGTTTTCTAGGTTTAAACCTTTGAGTCCTGTAAGCCTCTATTCCTGGGGCAGGCAATTATGGCAATTTAATAACCTGTGGACTTCAACTCCCAGAATTCCTGAGCCAGGCTGGCTCAGGAATTCTGGGAGTTGAAGTCCACAGGGCCTAAAGTGGTCATAATCACCCTCCCCTGCTCCATTCTGACCCTTTACCCCATAAAGGAATTTGTGGCTTTCTTGGTTACGAGTGACACAATAACTATTTGAGGGCTGCCCCAAAGAAGAGGGAGTCAAGCTGTTCTCCAAAGCACCTGAAGGCAGGACAAGAAGCAATGGATGGAAACTCAGCAAGGAGAAAAGCAAGCTAGAACTAAGGAGAAACTTACTAACAGTGAGAACAGATAACCAGTTGCCACCAGAAGTTGTGGATGCCCATCACTGGAGGTTTTCAAGAAGAGAAATTGGTCAGGAATAACTGCACAAAAATAGCAATGTATAAATAGTATATATGGTGTTTGTTTTTTAGTGTGTATGGTGAAATAAACGCCAGGCATTTGTTCGGAATGGTGTACTATGGAGCAGGGGGTTGGACTAGAAGACCTCCAAGGTCCCTTCCAACTCTGATATTCTGAGCACAAACTCTGGCTTGCAAACGAGATGGGTTGGGTTCATACCCGGGGGAAGTTAGTTCTCTCCAAAGCGCCCGTTCCTGTCTTAGCGCGGAGCCACAGAGGGCAGATTCGGCAGGCCTGCGGCGCCAATCCTCCCCGCCCGGTCAGAGATCGCCTGGCACGAGTCCCAGTGCCCGGAGTGGAGGGGGGGACGAAGGGGCGGTAAGGTAAGCCTGGCCGCCTCCCCACCCCACTGAGCTGGGCAGGGAGAGGGAAGAGGAGGAGTCTCCGGGGAAGGTGCTGCCGGGCAGCCGGCTGAGAAAGCCAGGAGGAAGCGGCCGGGCGGCGCCCCAAGTGGGACGGCCGCTTCCTGGGCCGGAGATCGGGCAGGTGGCACAGGTAGGCAAGGGGGCAGGGAGCAGAAGGGAGAGAAGTTGGCGTTGCGAGGCGCTCCGTCCCGGGGAAAGCAGAGCAGCTCGCGCAAAGTTCCCGGCTGCCTTTCCCAGCGCCAGTCTCGGGGTTCCCCCCTGGGAAGAAGAGGAATCGGCGGACGCAGCGTTCGTACCCCTCGCCGGCCGGCTTCGGGATGCTGGGCAGGTGAATTCCAGGCTTGGCTTGGGACAGGGAAGAGCCTGAGGGGCGAACTCGGGACGTCCGGGGTCGGTGGAGGGAGCGAAGCCGGGAAACGGGGCGAGGTTGCCGTCGGGCTGGGTCAGACCAACAAGAACCTTAAATCGAATTTTTATCGGTCTGGGATCAACCGCGTTGGAAGTGTAGGGTAAATTCGCCCACCTAGGGAAGACTCTCACCACCCTTGCCTGCCTTTCAGAACCACGAAGGGAAACAGAACTCCAGCGCCGAGGTAAGCTGATCTGTGTTCCGATTTCCCAAGGTTTGAAAGTTTTAAAGGACCTTGTTATTTTTAGTTGATCTGATTTATTACCAGAGTGTGGGCATTGACCATGAAGAGAAAGGAGTCTTCTTAACACGGAGGACAGAATGAGGCCTAAGTACTGTTGGCTCTTTAAGGAAGCGAGAAAACCTAGATAGATAGATAGATAGATAGATAGATAGATAGATAGATAGATTATAGGTAGATAGACAGATGAGATAGATAGATATAGACAGACAGAAAGACAGAAAGACAGACAGACAGACAGACAGACAGATTATAGGTAGATAGATGATAGATAGACAGATGATAAAGATAGATAGATAAGATAGATAGATAGCTGGCTGGCAAGCAGGAGGATAGATTTATTTAAAATTTTAAACTGCTTATCTTGCTATCAAGAGGGCAAACAAAGTGCAATACTTTTTTAAAAAAAGTATTCCTGGCATAGTATTTTTTCCAAAGCATTATTCTTCACAGCCTGCAAAGCCAAGGACTTGAATTTGGACAAGTAGAAGACTCAGGTAGAGGCCGCCCATCCAGCTGAGCTCAATTCAGTTTATAGATTGGGTTCACACCTGATTCAGACCTACGGTTGTTTTGTAGCACAGTCTGCGGACCAAGTCACAAAGGGTTGCAACTTTCAAATCTCAGGTGGCAAAATAAACAGTGGCTAGGCTTTGCGTTCCATTTTTAACTCAATTCTTTTGTTAGGTGGGCTGCCCAGAGTGACTTTTTTGAGAGAGGCTGGCTATATCAAAGAAATTTTAAAAACCCTCTACCATGTAGACATACATGAGAATGTGGCATTAAGGACCATAGCTGCGTTTTTACAATTAAAAATGCCCTATGGAATGAACCTAGCAGCAGATCAGATGGAAAGATAAAATAATCCCATGGTATGCCTTCACACAATAGACTTGAGTGAAGTAAATTCCTCTGCATTTGATAAGGTATGTCCCAAACAAGTAGTGAGGATTATTATGGTATTAGACTGAATCCCGATATTCTAAACTCAGACTTCTGATTCTATGCCCTCTGGACACAAGAGCAAATATTTATATTAAGTGATGTCTGTCCATCTCTGTATTCCTGTAGATTTAATTTAATTCTGAAATGGTCAAATGAAAAAAACCATTGCTTTGAAGTTCCACAGAAAGGCTTTGGAAAATTAAATCAAAAGAAAATTACATGCACCTTCGGCTGCCCTTACCTGAGCATAAGCCCAATGGGAACTGATAGCAGTTACTTCTGTGTAAAGGTGGTGTTGGAGATCATGCTGCAAATTCTCCTTATCTGCATGGCTCTCTGTGTTAAGAATATGTATCTATATCTATATATCTATATACATTTTAGCCAGCCTGATTGCAATCCTAATGGGCTTAATTCAAATGGCGAACCAAATTTTTTCAGAGCTTTTTTTTCTCCAAGCACCTCGGTTTTAGCAAAGGAGTTTGAAATCCAGCAAAGGAGTCTTAAAATGTTTGTGTAGTTGTGTAATTCAAGAGGAAAGGGCCTGAAATCTGGAGCTTAGCAGGCACCTGTTTGATTTTAGAAGTCAGGCAGATTGGACCAAGTTAGCACTTGAAGGGGAGGCCACTAGAATATTTTAGAATTTTGTTTGTTTGTATCCCACCCTTATTATTTTTACAAATAACTCAAGGCAGATAACATATCAAACACTGCCTCCTCCTATTTTCTCCACAACAACAACCCTGTGGGATGAGGTGGGCTGATAGAGACTGGCCCAAAGTCACCCAGCTGGATTTCATGTCTAAGGCAGGACTAGAACTCACGGTCTCCTGGTGATTGTCCTAAGACCATCTAGCTGGCTTCGTTGCCTAAGGCAGGACTAGAACTCACCCTCTCCTGGTATCTAGGGTGGGAAACACAGATTCCTAGCAACAGTCCCTGCAAATTATATTGTGCTGCTGTTGATCCGAGAAAACCACAGAGCCCATCTGAGCCAACAGGAAGGAGGGATTTTATATCAGCCTACAGGATTCTGGGATAAGGGCTCCAAGAGGCCAGTCCCCTTGCCCGCCCCGCATAAAACCCTTGAAGAGTTTGCTTGCTGCTGATTAAGCAAGGAGGTGCTGAAACACCAGTCCTGCCTCAGGCTAAAGCAAGTTCAGCTGAGCTGGCTTGTTTGGCCAGTGAGCCACGGAAGCTCAGCCCATCGCTCCGAATGAACAGAGGCCCTGGGTGGAGCTGAGCCCACCTGCTTTGCTCACGGGGCAAGAATCCGGCTGACAGTAGGTGAAAAGCGGCTTCCAAGGCTGAGCGGGCTCTTTTGCAGAGCCGCACACCTTGGCAAAAAGCCACACAACAGGCTTAGTGGGCCCACGAGAGCCAAGGTGAGCGATGCATGCTCCTCCGATGTTCGTCCCCACCTTGGCACAGGCGGCACGGCTACCACAGCGGCACGAATAACATCCAGAATACAGGAAGTCCTCAGCTTACAGCCCCAAATGGCACCGTGGGTAAGCAAGGCAGCTGCGAATGAGTGTGTCGGTGCCTGGTTGTGATTAAGAAACATTACAGGGAAGTTTGTAGAGGCTGTTTTGAGCTAGGCTGAAGCTTGCTGGACCGTTTTGTCTTCCAAAGTATCCCCAGAGATACGCGTTAAAATAATTGCTTCTGTTTCTCCCAGGCAAATTCGATAGTTCTCTTTATCCAGTTGGGTTTCTTGGTCTGGTCTAGAACCTCCTGCCACCCCAAAACTGGGGATTCAGGGGAACAGATAAGAATCCTTTTTAACAGCAGAAAAGGCAGAGAATCTTCTGGGTCTTTCAAAACTATTTTTTTCGTAGAAGTTTCCGTCATTCTCCATCCACTTCTTCTAGTGCGGGTCTCTTTGGGTTATTTATTCTTTTAAAAGTAGCTTTTGGGTCTCTGGCAGGACTTCTTTGTGTTCTTGGAAAGCAAACAAGGAAGAAGGGAATGCTATCTGGGTCCGTGGCAACTTCTGTTCCCTGCCTACTAGCTTGACTTTCTAGTTAATGTTTGATGTTGTGATAGTACCAGCGTGTACCTTGCTCCAAAGCACCTTCCTTGGCCGGCTCTCCCAACGGTCAGAGAAGAGCCCCAAGTGTTGATTCAACAGGACATCTGAGCCTGGGGTGGACACTAGTGGTCAGCTGATGGCTGGAGAATCTGCATAACCTCATTGCACCGTCCAGTGTTGTGTGTGGTTACCGGGGTTTTGCTCAGAGCTTCTGGTTGAGGAACTGCTCAACCAAGCAATCAACCTCCCAACCCATCAGCTGGAGTTGCTCCTCAGATCCTGGAATCCCTCCATCCTCTGCTTCTCTTTCCCTCCTCCTAGGAGTAGGGAGAGGTGTATTTTTAGACTCCGGTGTACTTGTAAGCATAAGACCACTGAATTGCTTGCATCGCCTACCACATGGGGATGAGTAAGCATGTGTCCTGCCCTAGAGAGTCTTCTCCCAGCAGCTGAAAAGGTCATAAATAAAGCTGGTGGATTCATAACATAGATTTGTGTGTCTGGAAAGCTCAGGAGACTGGGAATTTATCAACCCGCCCTTCGGTTTGAAAAAAGAAGGCTAGAAGCCTGGATCCATCGAATAGGTAACGGAACATCTAAAAACTTGGGTTAATTGGCAGAGCAAAGGGATAAGGTTGTAAGCAAGGGAGTTGGTGGACATTTCAATTGGCCCAGAAGTCTTTCTCTTTTTTTAAGGCAAGCAATTGCGTTCATCAGTCGAAATGGTAAGGTTTCTAGGCTCGTAATGTCACTTGCATTGAAGCCAAATGTCATGCTGGGAATTAAATTTAAAAAAAAACAACGATGGAAAGAATAAAAAAGATGGTTAGCAGAGATGGCAAAAGGAATTATTTTAATCAGAGAAAATCTATCTACTTTTGTTTCGACCCGGAAATCGCTTTGAAATTGGTGCTTGAGACATAAAAAAAATATTGACTCTAGGATTTCCTGATTAATATGTTGGTGTAGAAATACAAAATATGTAAAAGAAAAAAGTAAATTTTATTTTGTACTTTACTGCACTGGAAAAAAAGTTGGAAGTCAATGCTTTTTTCTTTCCCTCCTTTATCCTACACTTCTTTCTTTCTTTCTTTCTCCTTCCACCTTCATTTGTATTGTTTATTATGATAATCTTAATTAAAGAAGAAACTATGAAGAGATTTGAGTAGTGGTGATGTCACCAGGTTAAATAAATAGCCCCTTAATTCAGTCATGGGCTGGTCTATCTTTATAGTACATATTCAGACAGAAGCTGGACTGGGATGTTTTAATTGTTTCCTGCCTTGAGTTGAGAATGGGGCTCCTTTTGTCTTTTAGATTCTAGGATGAATAAATGAATCTTAACCAAAGCATTTCTTAATTACAGATACGCTGTAATTGGCTCTTAACACCTTGATCTGTTCATCATTCTTACGCTGTAGGGAAACGGGTAACATTTTAATTTAAAAAGTTGCCCTTGCCTCTTTATTAAAAATGTAATTATTTTTAATAGAAGCCTTTAAAATGGGGCAGGTGACTTAAAATAGTAGTACTGACGCGTCTTTTCAGAAGTAAATTTGCCTCCTTGCAACAAGAGGAAGAAAATTAGGGAGAGGTTTTTCCAAGGGAACATCTTGGTGCAGAGTGTCCTTTTCTTTTCAAAAGACTTCATTTTAGTCACACAAATCTTTCCAGATTTATAGCACAATCACTGGATGGGGAAATGTCACAATGGTGCAACTTTTTCTAGATCTGTGCCAAGGTTGCAGTGAATGAGTTGTTTTTCTTGCAGAATTGTTATAAAAAGCAATTCTATTCTAATGCTTTCCGAAAGTGAAAGGTAGGGACAGTTGACAGTGGGAAAGGTTAGAAAAATTAGGATTGTTTGGGGAGAAGGAATGACACCTTGGGGCTGTTCGGGCTGAAAATGCAGATGGCGTGGTAACCCTAAGCCTCCTGCTAAAAGATTTATTCAGATTTACAGAATGTCTATATAGGGGCTGATGTCATTGGCCAGCTAAGACGGGGGGGCAGAATTTCCTACAGCTCAACTAAGCAAAGTTTAATAAAATGGAGCAGTTGGTCTTTATCCTTAGTTGCTTGCCTATCATAAAGTTATCTCTGTAATGAATGCCTTCCTTGGGAACAAAAATTGAGTGTATATGTGTGTCTTAATGCCTAGGATAGAAGGCAGGAGAAATGAAAGGAATGTGTAGCTAAAGAGGGAAACATGACAACCCAGGGGGCTCTCTGAACACGCTCCCTAAAAATACAAGTATATTATTAGTTGGATGCTAGGAGAGAGACGTCCAGAATATCCCGGACAAAACTCCACACCCATTTAGTCCTGGAAGCGTGGACATGTTATGGTTTTGCTTGGAGTTTGCAGACAAAGAGTTCCTGGCACTAAGAAGAGAAATGAGAGGTGCA
This sequence comes from Naja naja, assembly GCA_009733165.1. NCBI lineage: Eukaryota > Metazoa > Chordata > Lepidosauria > Squamata > Elapidae > Naja > Naja naja. The sequence continues at coordinate 17,928,035 of CM019164.1, forward strand.
GAGTTGAAAGAATGGCTATAATCAAGTAAAAAAATTAATAAATTGTAGTTTCTATTCTGTCAAAACTCAGAGGAACGGGAGGTTCCTGCCCACTTTTAAGCCCAACAGTTGGGAAATATAACAGCGATTACTAAACTTTTGAGCAATACATGACTTTCTAATTTAAAATACAGAGTGTACTATTAAGGCTCTGCAACGCTTTGGAGCCCTTGTCTGTGGCTCTTTAAAGCAGCTGCATCATCGGCAGCTACAGTAGGTTGTGTGTAAAATATTTGCTGTGTTTTGCTCAGAGTCTTAAAGGTAAGTATGTGAAAGCTCTCACCATAGCAAGAAAAACAGGGTGCAGCAGTCTGTTCAAATAGGAGGGTTTCAACTAAAGCAAATATAATCAGATGGGCAAAGTATTCTAACAAGATAAAGATATCTTCGAATCTTTGCCAGACACAGGGTTGTTTTTTTATGATGGGATAATTTTAAGCTTCCAGCTGTTACTTCTGCAATCGTGAGAGCTATCTGTTTTCTGTAACTCAAAGCCAAGAAATTTGCAATATGTAGGAGGGTGACCAAAGCCATCCGGTTTGAGTAGGATTTCCAATTCTCTCTCGCTGGTGAAGTTTGCTGGTTGAATCTCTTTTGGACCAGCCTACTCCATAGGTTGGAACTGCCCCATGGAACTCCTTGGAGAAGGAAGAGGACACCAGCAGGTGGGGTCAAAAGAGATGAAAAAAGAGGATGTAGGAGATGAGCAGGCTGGGCCTGAGGGTGGGGTAAAACACATCATCAGTTTGGAGTTCTTGAGCAGCCATCAAGAACTCAACTCCTGTTCCTGATCACTTGAGCCTGACAGAAGAACGTACAAGGAAGTGATGAATAATCTTGCTTCTCTTCAGCAATTCACCTTGATCTTTCCTCCCAATCAGGGCAGTTTTCCTCATGTGGTGCTCCTCCCTAATACATTCACCTTTGCTCCCTCCTCTCCAGCAGATGAATACGACGATACACGCCAACTGGTCTTCTCCAGTTCCAGAAACGCTCCTGACCTCCAGCATGGTTGCTACCTCGGTCCATTTCTTCTCTCTGCCGGTCTCCAGCCATTTAACTGTGGAGGATGGTTCCCAACTAAGGGCTGACCAGAATCGCTCCCAGGAGACACAATCCCTCTTTTTGACCACATCCACAGCAAAAGCCATCTCAGGACTCTTTGTCTGGACGGCCCTGATCCTTACTTTCCACCAGGTGGGTTGTAACACTGCCCGGGCCTGTTGGGACTCCATCTTTCCAGGTGGCTGTGTAAGATGGAAGAGGGGGAAGTCCACATCTTCAAGGCATCAATTTGGGGAAATATTATCAAAAGCCAGGGCTGTTTGATCAGGTTATGTGGAATCTTGCTTCCTATGCCATCAGACAAGGCTATCGGTGTAGAACTTCTCTGTAGCTTCTAGTGACCATGCAGGACTTGAATGGTGGTATTGTTTCTATTGTTAAGATGCTTAATTTAGTTTTGCTTAGAAAGAGAAGGGAAAGGTGTTTTCCATTTGGAAAGAGAGACCCTGTTTTGATGGTTTTTTGGCTTTTCATGTAGTCTTTTTCCTGGGGAAGGAAGAGGCCATCATACCCCACAGGTTTTTTGACTTACCAACTAAGGCAGCTTGGCCTTCTGAGTTTAGTAGGGTTTTCTCTGGAGGTGTCTTTATAGGGCTGCCATAATAGCCTAGGACGTTCCATTGCTTTTCAATTCTGATATTTTATAGAAAAATGATGGAGGTTGTGTCCATCACCCCCCCTGGCAAGATCTAACCCTCTTATCATTGCTGGCTGCTTGTTCCTTGTGGTTTCCACCCAGAGTGTGTCCCCTTTAGAAGAAGGAAGTTATAGAACTCCTAGTATTGCACCACCGACGGTGCTGGTTGAAGCATCTTTGGAAGGCCAGGTTTCCCATGGCTACTTCGGGAGACCTGAAGCTTCACCTAATGCCAGGTTGTGTCTATGGAGGTTCTCAGTCATCCAGGTCACGGTTGTGCCAAAGGTGCTTTTTCAAGAGGCAACTGGACTTTCTGGTTTTCCTTTGAAGACGTTCCGCTTCTCATGCAAGCAGCTTCTGCCGCTCTGCTTCAGCTCATGCATTGGATGGCTGAGAATCTCTCCAGATGTTTAGCTATCCAATTTGGGATGAAAACCCTTCGAACGGATTGGGGGTATGGATGGATTTCCAGAGGAAAAATGACTGCAAACTACAAGAACTATTTGCACTACACAGGTGATCCTGAGGATACAGATAAACCAAGTGGCCTCAACAACCTTCTAAATGGATGCAAATGACCAGCTGTCTGTAAGGAATATAAATCTTTCCATTTCCCACCATCCAGTCAGAGCTGAAGAAGCAGCTTCTTGCATGAGAAGCGGAACGTCTTCAAAGAAAACCAGAAAGCCCAGTTGCCTCTTGAAAAAAGCACCTTTGGGATGAATGCCAGGATGAAGGACACGCAAGCAAATGTGTGTGATATTTGGGTCCCCCAGCTCCCAAAACTCTTTTTGGTTGGTCTTAAGATGGTCTGGTTACATCACATTGATCCTTCCTGGCTGTGTTTTTCTCCCTGGAAACGCTGCATCTGATCCTGTGTTGTGTGTCTTCCCTTCTTTTTCTCAGATCTATTTGCACCTGAAAAATTACACGATTCCCAATGAGCAGCGTTACATCATCCGGATTCTCTTTATCGTCCCCATTTATGCCTTCGATTCCTGGCTTAGCCTCCTGCTAATCGGCAGCCATCAGTACTATGTTTACTTTAACTCGGTGCGGGACTGCTACGAAGGTGAGCTGGGATTCACGGCTGTCCCTGGAGCACTTAGTATATCCCAGATATGTGGGTGTGGAGGCAGGCAGTTGGCCATAAACCGAGCCAAAGGATCCAAGTTCAAAGGCAAAATTCTATGCAATCCTTCTTCCAGAGTGTGGCCAGGAAGGACTGCCTATTTGTAGGGACATGCATGGATGAAAGTCAGCCATATTTAAAATCTGGTGAACTGGTCACAATTTATGCCATCGTATTGAGCTCTGTGTATGCTTGACAGCCAGTTTGATGTGGGGGTTAAGGCGCTGGTCTGGAAACCAGGAGGCTGTGAATTCTAGTCCCACCTAAGGTATGGAAGCCATCTGGGTGATGTTGGGCCAATCACTAGGAGACAGTGAGTTCCAGTCCCACCTTAGACATGAAAGCCAGTGACTTTGGGCCAGTCCCTCTCTCTCAGCTGAGCCCATCTTGCAGAGTTGTTGTGGGGAAAAGGGGAGGAAGGAGGATTATATGTTTTGCTGTCTTGAGTTGCTTATCAAGTAATAAAGGTGAGATGAACACCTAACAAATAATCTCCCCCCCCTTTTTTGGGGGCAGCATTTGTGATTTACAGCTTTCTGAGCCTCTGCTTTGAATATCTTGGAGGAGAAAGTACCATCATGGCGGAAATCCGAGGGAAGCCCATTGTGTAAGTGGACCATCACGAACGTGTACCTACCTCTTGCTTACAATTGGGAGTATTTCACACTCAACATATAGCCTTAAGATCCCACACTTGGGCTGATTTATGACTCCGATTTTTATTAGTTCTAGTTGTTTCTACGGAACTTGCTGTCTCCGAGGGATGTCTTACTCCATTGGGTTTCTTCGGTTCTGCAAACAGGTGAGGAACATCTCGGTCATCCATGGTACTTCCAGGGAAGCCATTCTTTTTATTTATTCCCCCTCAAAACTTGTCTCAGTTTCAGTTCATTTTTCCCAGGCAGGTTTCCGTGTTCTGTAGTGTGAAATATTTCCATTTCTCCTGCCTTTATAGGCGTAGAGGGAAATTGGGAGATGGTCGTTGCCAAAAAAGACGCTCAGACTGTGGAAATGAGATCTTAGCACGGAAAATCTGGTTGCTTTCCTGGTTGCTGGACATCCAACCAGCTTCCATCACTCCTAGCAACAGCCATGGGCGATGGGGGCCTTTGTGGAAGCCATGGTAGATTGGAGCGTTTGTGGGGGAAACTCAGATTGCCCATCCTAGATTGGGCCCAAAACATGAGGTCCGGATTAAGGGATTAGGTGACAACAGAGGCACAGAAGCTGGGTGGCTTCAATGGAGCTGTTTCTTCGCTTCCTTCTAGGCCACCCTGCAGTTCTGCATTGTCAAGCCGGTCATGGCCATCCTCACCATCGTTCTCCAAGCGTTTGGGAAGTACCACGATGGCGATTTCAAGTGAGAATGGAGGGGACGGGGTGGAAGAGGGGTAAACTGTGCTGGGCTTGGAAAGGAAATGTTCCCTAATGAGGAATTCTGCCTCTTCGAATGCTCTGCTTCCTAGCATCCACAGTGGATATCTCTACATCACCATCATCAACAACTTCTCAGTCAGCCTGGCTCTCTACGCCCTCTTCCTCTTCTACTTCGCCACCATGGATTTCCTGAGGCCTTTTGAGCCAGTCCTGAAGTTTCTCACCATCAAGGCGGTCATCTTCCTCTCCTTTTGGCAAGGCGAGTCACTCTACTTCCTGTCATGGGTGGGCAGGGCCTGGAATAGGAGACTTCAGTTCTCTGTTAATCCATTCACCCTTCTGGGCCAACAACTTCAGTGTTTCTCAACCTTAGCCGTGTTCAGAGGGGTTGGACTTCAACTCCCAGAATTCCCCCAGCAATTCTGGGAGTTGAAGTCCACCCATTCTTAACATGGCTAAGGTTGAGAAACAACCACTCTCTCAATTTAATGTGTTTTGGCTATCATTTCACAGGGGGAGAGAGAGAGAGAGAGAGAAGATGCTCCTTCCACGGTTGAAGGGAAAAAGAAAAGTTGAAGAAATCTAACTTCCTCTAGTTGGTATTTCAAGTGAGAGTTAATTCATTTGTAGCAATGCAAATGGTCTAGATGAGCTCCAAATTTTGGAAGACCCACACACGCAGACCCTAACCCTTGGAAAATTAATATTAAATGAAGTATGAGCTTGCAAAAACTGTTGGCTTGTTCTAGTAGGACTCTTATACCGTGTTTCCCCGAAAATAAGACACTGTCTTATATTTTTTTTGGCTCCCAAAAACACACTAGGTCTTATTTTCGGGGTAGGTCTTATATATTTATGGTGCCAAATAGTGGGTGTGAGTGTGTAGGGGGTGTTTGGGTGCACGGTTGCTCCCTGAAAAGTCTTCCTGGAACTGGAGATTTACACTAGGTCTTATTTTTGGGGTAGGTCTTATATTAGGGCAGGTTTAGAAAATAGTGCTAGGTCTTACTTTTGGGGTAGGTCTTATTTTCGGGGAAACACGGTATATATATTTTTTGTGTGGCTCCTTTCCACCCCAAAAGTAGAGGAAAAACTAGACTGGAGCAAACCCTAGATGTAGATTTTGCTAGTGTGTTTTGTCAATTTGTCAGTATTTAAAACAAAAAAAAAACCCCAAGTCTCGGTGGAATCTTGTAATTCTGAGGAATTCTGGTATGGGACAATTACGTAGGTTCCTTCAGACGTTTCCTGGACCTGTGGAAAGTCCACTTGTGAACCTTTGCTGATGTTTTGCAACCATTCCTATTTTGCAGGGATGTTCCTGGCCATCTCGGAGAAATGTGGGGTCATCCCAGAAGTCCAGATTATTGACGGGAAGGCAGTGGGAGCTGGCACCGTTGCGGCCGGCTACCAGAACTTCATCATCTGTATCGAGATGCTGTTTGCTTCCATCGCTTTCCGTTATGCTTTCACCTGCCAGGTGTACCAGGAGAAAAAGGAAAGCACCACAGGTAACTTGCTTCAAGAGAACCTGCCCCCTCAGTTATATGGAAGGTAGGCGGGGAAAGGCGGGGACGAGCAAGCAGCAAGGTAAGCTGGTGTCTTCTTTTCCTAGGGCCAATGAGCAAGAATTCTGTGTTTATCTCTCTTCCATTTCTCAAACTTGGTCAAAAAAAAACAAAAACGTTTCCTCCCAGCTTCTTTTCAAAGAGAAGATAAGGCAGGTGAAATGAACAAAGTTGGGAGTATGTTCTAACTTATTTAGGGCGGAAACAGCCAAAGGATGGGGGTGGGAATGCCTGCTTCCATTATTATTATTTTATTATTTATTTTTATTTTATTATGGGATTTCTATGCCGCCCTATCTCCCGAAGGACTCAGGGGGGCTCACAGAGATAAAAACAGAAATGCAAAAGTTGAAAAACAATTAAAACAAGAAACCCCACTTACATTAACATTAAAACCACTAACAAATCTAAAAGCCAATTAAAAACCCCTTCCGTTCAGGTTGACAGATCGAAAAAGCCAAGTCTTTAGGTTGCGACGGAAGGAACGAAGGTCAGGAGCCACCCGAAGCTCCACGGGCAGTTGGTTCCAAAGGGCAGGCACACCCACAGAAAAGGCCCTCCCCCTGGGAGTCGCCAGCCGACATTGTCTGGCCGACGGCACCCTAAGGAGACCCTGCCTGTGGGAGCGCACAGGGCAATGGGAAGCTATTGCTGGCAGCAGGTGCTCCCGCAAATACCCCGGACCTAAGTCATGAAGGGCTTTATAGATGATTACCAGCACCTTGAATCTCACCCGGAGGGCAACCAGCAGTCAATGCAGCATATGCAGGAGGGGTGTAATATGGGAGTATCGGGATGCTCCCATCACAACCCGCGCGGCCGCATTCTGCACCAGTTGAAGCCTCCGAGTGGTCCTCAAGGGCAGCCCCATGTAGAGAGATGCTCTCCCCAACAGCCAGGGGCCTCCTTAGCTTCCTACACATCCGTTAAAGTGGGTAGTTCTCTCTTTTGAGGCTCATTCCATTCTGGGAGATAATTAGGGATATTTCAGCACGAGGAAAAATAGTAGCCATGGACCCTATGCCACCTCGAGATGAGTTCAGCTCCAACCAAACCCAAGAGAAATGCGAAATTTTCAAGTCATTGCGAGATGTGGTAGAAAAGACACTTCGGCAGGAGAAATCAACCTGTTGAAAATCCCCAAGGCAATTTTTTTTTTCCCCTGGTGCCTTCAGCCAATATTGGGTTCCACCTTCCCTGCGGGCTGGTTTGTGCAGGTGAACTGACTTCTTAGTGGCCTGCTTGGAAAAAAAAGCATCTGCCTGTCCGTTGATCCCCTTCTGGTCTCTTCCCTTTTTCTTCTAGTAGGCCTGGCCCCGTTGCAAAGCATCTCCAGCGGGCTGAAGGAAACGATGAGTCCTCAAGATATCGTCCAAGACGCCATCCACAATTTCTCCCCGACCTACCAACAATACACGCAGCAATCCATGCAGGAGACGGGAGGGGGGCTCGGACAGAATGGCCACGTGAGTCCTCCGGTGGAGGCCTCGCAGAGCAAGAAGAAGAGGAGTCTTGAGAAACGGATGCTCATCATCTCTGACGAGGAGTTGTGAAGAGGCCGCTTGAAGGAAGGAGAGATTGTGTTTTCAAGAGGTCTTCTCACCTTGCTCCAGACCGGCAGCTGCCAACTGAATCAGACTACATTGTTGAACGAAGCAACGGAAGCATCTCATTCTTGTTCTCAGTGGGCTATTGAGGGAAGACCCTCCCAAACATTGGATTGACTTCCTAAATACAGCTGGGTCTACCCTTCTTATGTGGTGTTGTGGTGGGTGGCAAAAACATCCACGAGTTTCTGATGCACTTATTGTTGGTCCTAGTGCAGCCTGAGGAAAACAGAATTTCTCAATGGACACAGGTCTTCCCATTCCCAACGCCTGGAGATAATACTGATTATTGGCAGAGGCCGAACAAGGCAATGTAGGAAGGGACAAAATTGGACGGAATCGACAACATTTTCATTCAGCAATTACAGCTCAATCCCATTGAAACTGGATTCCCATTATCCTTCTTTTTTTGGTTTATTTGTTTGTGGATCCAATCCACCGGGATGGGAATACAATAGCTCAGAGCCCCCGAGAAATAAAAGCACGTTTCTTCTTTCCAACACAAGGTGCTGCAGCAAGGTGAGGAATTACAGTGCCAGATTCCTTTATGAAGTTGCAATGAGGCTGTCAAAGCTTCTGAGCATAGAACGCACCTTGGATGTCAGCGGAGTTGTGGCTTCATTGTGGAAGAAGAGGTGTTGAATTACGTTGAACGTGTGAATGTGTTGATATAATGTGCTTCTTCCTATCTGGAGGGTCCAGGGTCCTGTGTGTGATGGCTATGAATTGCGTGTCAATCTATACATTTCACCAAAAAAAAAATTTAAATTATAAAAACATTTGTAATACTTTTTCCCAGTGCTGTCTAATGCCGAGAAATTTACTTTGTGAGCATTCCAAGAGTTTTGGCTGGGTTGAATCTTGGATGGCCTGTGGTTAATGATTGGTGCTATAGTTCACAATTGAAAACAAAAAAAGTATCACATCGTTGATATAATCAAGTAGAGGATTTTAATGGCTGTCAAATGCAAAACAGCAATGAAAAACTTTGGACTAGGCTGCAGTTTGGCATGCAGCTGTTATTTGTAATTCAGCATTCCTGATGTAAGGTATGTCATGTTTCTCTCATCTTCTGTAATCTTAAGATTACAGGCTCGAATCCCACCAGGCTCAAGGTTGACTCAGCCTTCCATCCTCTCGGGGTAGGTAAATTGAGGACCCAAGATTGTTGGGGGCAAAGCTGACTTTGTAAAAACGCCGCTTAGTAATAAGCAGGCATATACAATGGAAGGAAAGCTATTGCTGAGCACACTGGGTTGTATCCCAAAAATTGTAAGCCGCCCTGAGTCTTCGGAGAAGGGTGGCATATAAATGTAATTAAAAAAAAAAAAGATTTGTTTTGCACAACCCAGAATTTGTGATTGCCTTTCATCTTCTGACAGACAGCAAAATTCTGAGCATCCACATCAATCCGTTTTTCCTCTCCCTTCTGCAAATGGTTGCCTTGACCAGAGCTTGATAATCACCCCATGATACCTTTTTATTGGCACAGTAATGTGACACTTATTGCTACCTGCAAAATTATATTAAAATACTCCCCCTGTGTCACCCTCCAGAGAGGGTCATAAGCTGCAATTACTACTAGATCGGGGCAGCCTTAAGAAGGTGTGGACTTCGACTCCCAGAATTCCCCTGCTACCATGAGGTCCACTCATCATAAAGCATGCTGGCAGGGGAATGCTGGGAATTGGGAGTCCACTCCTCTTAAAATTTGCCAAGTTAGAAAAAAAGAACCACTGTACTAGATCAGGGTCTCCAAACTTGGCAACTTTGTGGGCTATACTGGCTGAGGAATTCTGGGAGCTTTTAAGCCCACAAGTCTTAAAAGTTGCCAAGTTTGGAAAGCCATGTACTAGATAAAGCTTTGAAATACCACCACCACCACCAATAATAATAATAATAATAAAAAACTTATACGCCACCTGGCTATCAAAGACTCTGATGACAGACAAGGTCCAATCTGAAACCAGAAGATGCTTTATTGGAAAGGTTACCAAAAAGCCACAACGGCTGCAGCTTCAAATTTACAGCAATAAATTAACATGGTGGGGGAAGAGGGTGTCAAATGAAAATAGATTGGACACACACATGCACGCACACACACAGACAGACGGACATCATAGGCCTCATGGGACAGGCACCCACATTACTTGATATGTCAATAATTTATTTCATAATAAAAAAAGCAACACAAAAATAAATACCGAAACAAAAGTTCAGTTTGCGGAAACCAGAGCAGAACAGTCTCGTGGTTAAAAGCTTCTGGATCTGAGCTGCAAAAATCCAGAGAAGGGGGGAAAAAAAAGAGATGGCTAATATGCTAGTTTATGGTAAGCCAGGAAGCTTTTCTTTATCCCCACATTAGCATGGCTTAAATTAGTGTTTTTCAAATTTGGCTGCTTTTAAGATGGGTGGACTTCAACTCCCAGAATTCCCCAGCATGGCATGGTTGAAATGGGGAATCCTGGAAGTTAAAGTCCCCGTCCCCTTAATCTTAAAGCGGCCAACTTTGAAAAAAACGCTAATTTGAAGCTACAGTACGCTGGTCTTCCTGGTAGGTAATGGGATTCCACCCCCCCCCCCCAAAAAAAGAAAAACTTCCCAGGGATTTAAGAAGCAGGAAAGGGAGAAGTGGCAGCTGAATGAAAATGGCTTTTTAAAAAAATAATAATAATGTGCATTTCGTACAGGCGGCAGTGGTTTTGAACACAACGCAAGGCTGTGTTTCTTCCCAAACCTTTGTGGCGAGAACGCTCCCTAAAGACAGGAAGGAAAGAAAGAAATAAAAAGGAGGGTGAAAGAAAGGGGATTTATCTTGGGGTGATGGATGGGATGTTCTGCTCCCTTTTCGGTCTTTCCAGCCTTCTGGAAGGGGAATTGTGGAGAGGAAAACACTTCCAGGCTCCAAGCATCCATCAACGCAAGGATCAGCTTTGGCCGCTTTATGCCTGGTGGACTTCAACTCCCAGAATTCCCCAGCCAGTCATGGGCTGGGGAATTCTGGGAGTGAAGTCCATCAGTCCTAAAAATGGCCAAGGTTGAAGATCCCCGCATAGAAAGCAGGCACCAATTCTTAGGTCCCTCCTGGTTTTTTGGGGAAACTGGTATATAGATTTAAATAAGAACAATATTACACGTATCTCTTACAAAAAGAACCTGTATGGTAAAATGTATATAATTATTTTTATATATATATATATATATATAATCATATATATATACAGACACACTCACACACACATATATCTGTATCTATATGCATATGTCTCTCAAATATTTCCAAGTGGCCCTTAAATTGATATCCAATATGGATTACCTACCATGACTATGGTATCAACAGCTTTTAATTCTGATTTGAGCCTTTTGACGCCTGATTGCAAAGGAAATGGACACCAACAGATGCTTTTACCCCACAGAAACTATTCTCGGTTCTCCCAAAAAAAAAGCAGTAAAGATGGCTGCATTTGGAGGTCAAAAGGACTCCTTTCTTCAGAGGTGTTTTCCCCTACCAGAGATGCCCAATTAGCCTCGTCGTCTGATCAGCCATTGGCTTCCCCTTCCAACGCGCCACCCACATGTGACAGGGGTGGCCGAGGAGTTCACAGCTGCTAGGAAGAAAGTGCACAGCGGTTGGTCAATGGACAGTGTGAGAGGCCCTAACCACAGGGGGGAAAGATACCTGGTGGAACTCACTAGGGATAAGCCCAATGCGTAGCTTTTACCAAGTCAAGGCCACCACAGTGGTGTTAACTATGGTTGGAGCTCCCTTGGATACACTCAAGAACTTCAGTGGGTCTACAGTTGCCAGAGCATCTCCCTTCAACCTCTTCCTAGGTTCATTATTGCTTGTCCATCTCCTAAAACTAGGAAAGACTTCTCAGTCACAAGGAAGCATCGCACAAATATGGAGGAGTTCTTCTGGAGTCGACCAAGGGCAGCCCACCCAACACCAGAGAGAAGGGGAACAAGAGGAGGCCAAAGCTAGAGTCAAGAGCTGCAGGGCAATCAACACTCGGCCAATCCAGAAAGAGCACCATTAGAATTCAGGACGGACGGGGCAGTTTCCTTCGTCAATAGTCCATGTCTTCCTCAGATGTAGCAGCTTTCAACCAGCAGCTAGGAACATCATGGCCTCTGTTGACTAAGGGCCCAGGAGAGCTGTAGTGAGACGTATTTGGGGGACACCAGTTTGGGGAAGGCACCTCTAAACATTTCCATCTTTGTGGAGCCCAGTTAATTAACCCCTCGTTTTCTAGGGCTCATCTTCCAGCTGGCCCTGGAGGGGAGAGGGGAGTATCCGACATGTCCAACCTTCTTATGCCCACTCGGGCCACTGGCATTTATTTTCTGAAACTCAGACAGTGCAATCTAACTCCTTCCTCTGCTTTCAAGGATTCAGGAAGCTTGCAGAGAACCCAGGGTGCCCCACAGGACATTTTCAGAGAGAAATAACATAAAGCCACTCAATTCCTTTTCTTCCTCAAACTTTTTGTGAGGGAGTCGAAAGCAGCAAGGATAAACACCAGGTGTTAACTGGTCTTCAAGAGGGTTAGGGGAGGCCGGAGGGAGACCCCCCCACTTGTGAGTTAATCTGAAGCCAACGAAGTGGACACACAGTCATTAGCTTTGCTCATTCTTCCTGATCTGGGCAGTCAAAATTAGCCCCCTCCTCACCACTAAACTACTGAATGGCACAGAAGAGCATTAAGTGCCAACAAGCCTGCTTATGCTGAAGGTGTGGTACAAGATCTGTGCTGTCCATGCACCCAACTACCACTAGTGCTATATTCACAGTGTTAGTAACTCCACCCGATTCACCTACACAGAGGTTAAGGGCCAGCTATTCTTCCTTATTTGCTTTCCATTATGAATGCACCCACAGAAGAGAGGTCACAATCTACAATCTGTATTAGCTGCAGGAGAACGTAAGTGGGAGTTTTGAGACACCCCAAGAAAACACCACAGGAACTAGGATTTGGGGAAGCCAGGTCTTCAGTTCAAATCCAACCACAACAGAGTGTTTGACAAGATGGGGGATGCAAACATGTAAAGACGCCTGGGGCAACAGGAATCAGTCCTAGATCGCCACATGTTGTGGGTGAGGCACAACATCTGGACGGTGCCACCATGTAACTTTCGCCTCCCCAGCTTCCAACAGAAAATTGGAATTTCCTCTCTGCTGAGTTGGCTTCAGCCAAGCAGAAGGAGGCAGCAATTTTATTACTGGCCCATCTGAAGAGACCCTTAGCGGAGGCTTCGCTTCTCACATTGGAAGTTTGAGACCTCTTTACGCTAGAAACCTTACCAAAACGGCACGAAAGGACTTTGGAAGGGCAGCTTCCTCGCCTCGCAACTCCCAGTTCCAAGCCTTCTTTCCCTGCTCTTCACTGACAACCCAACTCTAACCATCATTCATTCCTCTGCCTTCTCCGTAAATCCACAAACTGCTTTCTCTCTGCTCTGCTCTCTATACCATCTTCTCAAGTCAGAGCAAACTCTGCCCACACACTCGCCTCATTCTTTGCACACATTCGAACAGCAGCCTACATCCTTCCTTCTCGCCCTGTTGGCGAGCCCTGATTTTCTCCCTGCTTCTCAGAACCACAAGACCCAATTTAACTTGACTCCAAAAAAAACCCCAACTTCTAAATCTTCCTGGGTTCCTCTGCACAATTGGTTATCTTCAAGCTTGCTGAGTGTTATCTTGAGGAGCCCGATTCCCTGTAGATGTTTAGACCTCATTCTTTCTGCTTTTTACTGTGTGTTCACTTTTGACTTGATGTCCAAGAGCCCCAAAACAAGAGGGCAGCGGAAATATTATGGATAAGGCTGTGGTTGAATTCACATTTCTTTTTGCATCTTCCTTGCCCCAAAAAGATCCCACCCCCCACTTTTTTTCCCCCAGCATGTCTTCAACTTATAAACCTTTCATGTTTCTAAGTCATGCTGATTCAAAGGCATCATTTTACCGCACTATCCTTTCCCATGAGTTCCTCTTCTGGTAAATTTATCTTTTTTTCTCTCACAACCTAAGCCACCAAGTCTTGCCCCACGCTGCCTGCTCACCGTACGTTTCCCCCTTCCCCCCAACTCCCCCCCCCCACCGACGACACTGTAGAACCTGGATGATGACGCAGACCGAAATGTATTGTTTGGAAGCCACACAACCACATCGAAAAGGAGACCCAGTTCACAGGCACATCATGGGAAGCAGCTTCAGTGACATTTTTGCATTGTAGACGCTGCTCCATTTTGCTGGAGCCCTGGCCAAAAGGGCCTCCAGCAGGGACGGAGCAGCAGCAGGGACCAGGCGATGCTGTGAGTACCCACTCACCCTGGCCGCCTGGATTTGCAGAGAAAAGACCCCGGGGCTATGAAAATTGGGGGTGCAGGAACTGTTCCAAAACCTTGATTCCCCCACAACCTATAAAGACAGCTACGATGGGGCTGCTTTTTCGTTTTCTTTTCTTTTCTGTCCTAAGTAGGGGAAGAGGGATTGTGTTTTTTTCCCCCATGGCCTGACGATTCTACCATGTTATCCGTTCGAAATTTTCACTGAGCACCCATTCCTTCAAGACCTCGTGTCGACTGGGGCTTACAAGGAGACCAACGAGGAAGAGCTGCGCGAGACGCCTCCATCGGGTTCCTGCAGGGCTAAGATACGGAATTTCAATTTCAGCCCCCCGAAGGGCTTACTGAGCAAGAGGCAAAGCAGCCGGTTCACTTTCCCTTCAGAGAGCCTGCCGCTACGTGGCTGGCGGCTCTGACTCGGGAGGGTGCCGAGGTCCCGTCTTCCAGCCAGGCAGCGAGTTCTCTCCTTGGACTTCGAGGATGGAGGAGGAGCGGGCGATGGTGATGACACTGGTGGTGGCCACTTTGGTGGGGGTGATGGGGCCGCGGGCCACAGTGCGCGCAAACGTCTGCAGGGCTTCGTACTTGGAGCGCAAGGCGTCCAGCTCCAATTTCATGCTGCTGTTCTCCCGAGCCAGCTTCTCCACTTCCTGCTGCAGCTCCACCCTCTGCCTCTCCAGTTCCTCCTTCTGCGTCACCCGCTTGATCCGGCAGCTGGCCGCGTAGCCCCGGTTCTTGAGAGTCCGCCGCCGTTGCTTCAAGCGAATCACCTCCTCTTTGGTGAGACCCGCAGGTGCTGGTTCAGCTCCCGCACAGACATCGACACGAGCTCATCATCGCTCAGCACCGGGGCATTTTCTCCCGACTCCTCCTTGACCTAAAGGGCAACGACAGGACAAAACGTGTGATGATGTCACACCAGGTCAGGGGCGTCCAATGCTGGCTGAGGAATTCTGGGAGTTGAAGTCCACAAGTCTGAAAGTGGCCAAGGTTGGACGCCCCCTGCACTACCGGATCACAGTTGCAACATGGTGAACACCAGATCATCAATTAGGAAGCATTTTGTGTGGGCACTTCCAAAGAATCTCCAAAAACTCCAGAGAGCTCAACGGTCAAGACTAGCCAGTAGGCATCAACCCTAAAGCTGACCTGCCACAGTGGAGCAGAGGGATAGGGAGGAGGGAGTAGAGATAGCTGGGGTTGTGCAGCCAAAATAAAATACTTTCCCCTGGGAACCAAAGACGTTCTCACACCTGGGCAGAGTGAGGAGGAGCGAGGTTACCAAGCGACCAGACAGCACCCTGATTGGACCATGTGACTGACTGTCTGGGGAAGGGGGAAAACTTTTACTTTTAACTAGGCAAGAACTGTGGGAACCTTCAGAGTCGGTTTTCACCAGATCTGTGCCAATATGACATTATCAAATAAAATTATTCTCTGAGGAATCTACCTGCCTTGGAGTTTCATTCTCCATTTGGAACCCTGACAGTAGGAATGAATTCAGCTCTTTTTAGAATTTTGAATGAGAATCCAAAGGAAACAAACCCAAACTTACCTTTTTATGCCCATGAGATGCACTGACTGTCATTGACTCAAACTACTATTTTGTGCCTGCAATTTCCCTCTTAGCCGCGGAGTATCCTCCTCACTTATAAAAATGTTGCTCAACGTTATCGTTATTATGATTTTGAAGAAGTTAATGCTATTCTGTAACTGACTTGCTTCTGTAATTAGCGCCAGCAGCCAACTGTCAACTCTCTGACAGACCAGACAGGAAACATGACCCATGAGCTAATTTTATTTTATTGGAAGGCTACGTTAACAGAATCTTGAAAGTATAAAAGTACGAATCTCCCGCCATCTCTTTTTCAGCCAGAAAAGTTAGGGAGATTCTTTTGTGAGTCTCTTTCTCTGGCCTTTATGCAGCTTTGAGCTCTCTTATCCAATCATGTCGTAGGTAGCATCTCTTTCTCCCCTCCTGGGTCCCCAAGATAATCCCCACATAACATTATAGTACCCTAACTCTCTGATGAGGAATCTGTATTTAAAACATTTGGTATAACCTTAATGCTTTAAAACATCGGAATGTGACAATATGTGACCAATCAGTGACCAAGTTTTTTTTTAAAAAAAAGACTGCTGTTCTATGTGAGCAGCCAGAAAGCAATTTTATAGTGGCTTAAATCTTCTTTTCCTACCTGGAAGTTAAACTTGGGAGACGCCATTTATTCGACAGCTGTGTTCAACATAGGTTGAACTGTGAATTTTACAAAAGTTCAGGTGAGTATATTGTTCATTATTCGAAACCAAAGTTAGAATTATCTTGGGTTCTTTTTTTTTAAAATAAAGGTTTCTGATGGATGAAGCTGCTGTCTTCAAGAAAGACACCCTCATATTTTACTTTTGGGGCACAGGCTGACTTTTGGAAAAGGGGTTGAAAAGGGCAGTGGGGCCCCAAGAGTTGGTATCTTGAACAGTTCACTGAAGATGCCACTTTAAAAAAAAAATGCAACTGAGCCTTACCTTAAACGCTTTGTTTGGCTTTGGATTAGTCGTCATAACCTGGACACAGTCACTTGGACAGAATTGCTCAGAAATTGCAACTGGAGAAAAAGAGGGAAGAGAAAGAGAGAGAAAACAGGCTAAGGATCAGCTTAAGGAAAAGAACGATGCATTTTCGTTCAAACACGGATAGGCACCTGTCCTGGCAGGGTTATTTCACACGACGTTTCTTAGAGGTTGATGTTTTAAAATCTCCCTTCTAAACTTTACTTCCCCAGCCACTCAATCCATCCTCAAAGTCTCAGGGTCCCTGGACTTCCATAGGAACACTCTCATCCATTAGTACTACTGGTAGTCCTCAACTCACGACCACAATGCAGCCCCAAATTCAGGTTGCTATGTGAGTTGTGCCCCATTTTATGACTTTCATTGCCACTGTCATTAAGTGAATGGCTGCAGTTGTTAAGTTAGTCACCCGGTTGTTAAGTGAATCTGGCTTCCATGACTTTTTCAGAAGGTCACAAAAGGGGATCATGTGACACCCCCCCAAGGACACTGCGACCGTCATAAATATGAGACATTTGCCAAGCGTCTGAATTTTGACCACATGACCAAGAGGACGCTGCAACAGTCCTATGTGTGAAAAACACTCATAAGTCACTTTTTTTTTCAGTGATGTTGTGACTTTGAGCAGTCACTAAATGAATGGTTGTAAGTCAAGTATTCCAAGATACAAACAAGCAAGAGACTTCATCAACCAACTCATAAGAATGACTGGCGTTTGTTTGTTTCTTCCCTTCCCTTCCCTTCCCTCCTTTCCTTCCTTCCTTCTTTTTCTTTTTCCTTCCTTCCTTTCTTCCTTCCTTCCTTTCCTTCCTTCCTTCTTTCCTTCCTTCCTTCCTTCTTTCACTTTCCTTTCTTTCCTTCCTTCTTTCTCTCTTTCCTTCCTTCCTTCTTTCTTTCTTTTTTCTTTTCTTTCTTTCCTTCCTTCTTTCCTTTTCTTTCCTTCCTTCCTTCCTTCCTTCCTTCTTACCCTTTCCTTCCTTCCTTCCTTCCTTCCTTCCTTCCTTCCTTCCTTCCTTCCTTCCTTCCAAGCAGCCGCTAGGAGAATAGCGTTTCTTCCCGGTCTTCCTTATCTCCACTTTGGGATGCCGTCATGAAAAGGAGAAAAGAGGGACAATGGGCAGCAGGAGTGGAATGAGATTCCTGCCGAGCTTTTCCATGTCCTCTGGGGTTATAGCGATCCCGTAGCTCTCCTGACTTTCACACCGCAAGCTCAGGCTAGACTTTCCACACTGTTAAACCCAGAGTCCTCAGATGACTTCCCAGCGTAACGGCACATTTTTAACCACCAGCCACCCAGAAAGGCTGTTTCCCCATCCTGGCTTTGAAAACAGATGGCAGTTTGAATCTTGATCCCTCGCCAGACCCGAGTTTTAAGAGGTGGAATTTCTGGATCCAAGAAGAATTCAGCTCATCCAGAGATTCGGTTTGCTCGGAACGGCCCCCAAAGCCAACTTCACCCCCCTTTTTTTTTCTCCCCCCATTCGCCTCCAAAGCAAAAAGCCCCAACTTCACCCTCATCCCATGCCCCGCTCAAAACAAAACGAAAAACAAAACCATCCACCAAGCGATCGTTCTCCTCCTGGCTCCTCAAAGACAGGCAAGTCGCCTACCTGTCCCAGCCCCACCTGTTAAGCGACCCGTTCTTCTTCGCAAGGCAGCACGAATCGACGGATGAGAAGGTGAGGATGGAGCACAGGGGAGGGGGGAGGGTGTCTCATGAGCAGAGAAAACAAGGCATCGTCTAAGCCCACCGGCTGGAAGAGGAAGGAGCCCCTCTGGTCTTCCAGCACGGGGAGAATTTGACCAAGCAGCAATGCCCCTCTGTGCTCTCCGGCTGCCCTTCACTCTCACCTCAGGTACTCTCAACTACTTCCGAGACTGACTGTCTAGACTTCGGCGCAGAGCCTTCACCTGCATCGCACGGAGGAGGAGGAGGAGGAGGAGGAGGAAGGAGGATGACACCCTTGGAGCGGCTTCAGAGAGCCCTGTACCTACCACCGATGGAGAGGGCAATGCAGCTGTGACATCACAGTGGCTTCCTTCTCCCCGCCAGCTTAGGCCACACCAGCCAGGCTCAAATAGGAGAAGCTGACGTGCCTAGGAAGCACAGGCTTGGGCGGGCTGCCACAGTGCCAGACATGGGAGACCCTCGGACCGGAGGGTCTTCCCTCCCCAGGCCGCCAGCCACCCGCCCAAGAAGCAAACGAGGGCTGGGCTGGTGGCAACGGCAACCCTGATTCTCCATGCACGTCTACAGAATGTCACACATCCTAATCGTTTCAACAAATAAAATTAAAAAAAAAAGAGAGAGAGAGACGACGGCATCTAGCCAAAGCATCCCAAGCATGATTTCCTTCCGATAGTTGCCATGGTGACCTTGGGAAAGTAGCCAACCCTGAGATGGTAGCCATGGAAACAAGAGAAGCCCAAAAGCAAATCATGACTTGGGGTCATCTCTGTGCAAAGGCATTGGGGGGGGGGAGAGAGAAGAGAATCAACAAACCCATGCATTTTGGGAGAAAGAGAAGAGAGGGGAGGGGGAGGGGATGGGTGGGAGGGCTTGGGAGGGGTTGTTGTTGGCTGGCTCAGCCCAAGTGGCTCCTAGCTTGACTTGTGGCAATCACCATCATCGTCAAACGATGAGCGCAGGTCTGTGGCTCTTGCCTTGGGAGGGGCAAACCAAGTTTTCTAACAGGCACTGGACATCCCCTCGCCCAGCCCTTCCTCCTCGGGCCCCTCAGAGCTGCCCCACTGAAGACCACGCCTCTGCAATGCCCGGGGCCCCCTTTTTAAAAAGAAACAGACAAGCAATAAGGCCACCCGAGAAGGCAAAGTGTGTCGGAGAACTTGCCTCCTTCTGCTAGCTAAGCGAAGGCCACCTATCCCCAGGCATTCCCGACACACTAAACCAAACCAAACCATCTCAGGGCAGCCTTCTAAGACTGTGGCTTGTTTAACTTCCAAAGCTTAACTGAACTGGCAGAAGCTCCTTTCCCCAGATTCTTAACCAAGGTTTGGAGCAGGCAGGAAGAGCTAAAGCGAGAATGCAGCAGAAACCCTGTGCGGAGAGAGAGAAGCGTTAAACGGTCATGATGTCCACGGCTCCCTGGGAGCCGTGGGCATCATGACTGTTTAACGCTCGGCGCTTCCTAGAATACAAACAGCCTGAACTTCACACGTGGAAGGACCACGGCTCGAATGACAGGGGGTCAACCACAGCCAGGAGCATGGGGAGGGGAGGGGGATGGTGAAGGGGGGGCGCGCCATGTTTGGCTTCCTTCAAAGGAGCCGAGGGCCCTGGGGCCAGAGGCACCAGGTGCAAAAGTTCCAAGGCAGCCATGCGACGGGGAAAGAAGACGACGAGGGAAGGCAGAAGCGGAGGAGGTGGGGTGGCAGCAAGGGAAGGATTACCTTGGACTTGCAAAGCTTTTCCCAGACCCTTGTTCATTCCTTTACAGCTGTCCTCTCCTGCCCTCATGTTTGGAAGCGGTTGCCGGGCGTCCCGGGAGCCCGCTCAAGGTTGGGACCCCGGCTCGGAGGAAGGGGGCACCTGCAGGCAGCCAGGGCCAGGGCGCAGGGCAAGGGGGCAGGGGTCTCTCCGGGAATCCTTTCCGAGGGCAAGGCGCGCGGAAGCCGTTCCTCCCTATCCTGGGGTAGGCGCACACACGCAGCATGGCTTAGCATACGCATCCCTCCAGTGCCATAGCTATGCAATGAGTCACCAGCTGTTTACAGAATGGGGGAACAGCTCTCGCATTCCCAGAGAGCCAGCAACACTTCCTTCTCCTCCCCCTGGTCCGCCTGCCCGCCCCGGGCCTCTCCCCTCCCCAACCCCTAGAAGGCAAAAGGCAAGGCGCTCCTTCACCAACTCGGCAGTTATGCCAGAAAAGGGAACTTCAAAAACACGTTGAAGAACAAATACGTTGAAAAGGGGGATGGGAAATGGAAGCAAAAATCGGGCCCCCATCCCATCCCCAAGCGTTTTTTTAAAAAAAAGCCTCTTGATCTTTGACCAGGGAAATCTTCAAAGGCCTGGCTCTCCCCACAGCGTAACAACCAACCAATGGAAAAAGCTGTGTGCAAACACACTCGGCGGCGTCTGGGAGAAAGGTGCCTCCAATGCAGAGGGTGTGCCCACCCCCCCACTCCCACTGGTTGACATTTCTAGGGTCTTCTAACAACGGTCCCCTGTCTTGGGTCCCACCTGTTGCAATTTTACACACCGAGGTTTTATGGTTGTTGTTTTTTTCCCTGTCCTACCTGCTAGCAGAGCTATCATAGCTGGCTGAGGAATTTTGGGAGTTGAAGTTGCCAAGTTTGGAGGCCTCTGTGCTGGCAAAATCTACTCGGATTTTGCCCCGAAATAGAAACATCTACAGGTGGCATTCAAAAAGGCCAGTCTGAAAGGATGGGGTTGGCTTCGGGGCAACGCAAAGCAACGAAGCATTTGGCTTCCCTTTGTGTTATGCATTTCTAGTCCACTTAATATATTTTATTTATTTATTTAGTTGGTTTTTATACACCGCCCTTTTCCCCAAAGGGACTCAGGGTGGTTGCAGGGCATTAAAAAACATACAATACAAATATTAAAATGAAAATAAACTCTAATTAAGCCCCACCTGTGTCAAATTTTAAAAATTTAAGAACGATGGTTAAAAACGATAATTCCAATCCAAAAATTTAAAAACATCTCATGGGGATAGATCGGCTTGCTTAAACAGCCATGTCTTAAGGGCGCGGCGAAAGGCTCTCAGGTCGGGGACAATCCGGATCTCTACTGGTAGCCCATTCCAGAGGGCAGGGGCCACCACAGAGAAGGCCCTCCCCCTGGGGGCCGCCAGCCGACATTGTTTGACCGACGGCACCCTGAGGAGGCCAACTATGTTTCTGTAGCATTCTATAGCTGTGAGGGCGAACCTATGGCACACGTGCCGGAAGTGGCATGCAGAGCCAGATTGGCGGGCACGCGAGCCATCGCCCCAGCTCAGTTCCACTGTGCATGCGTGTGCACCTCCCGCCAGCCAGCTGTTTTGGGGGTATCTGCTGCGCATGCATGGGAGCGCAGGTGCACGCATGTGTATGTGCAGGGGGGGAGAGAGAGGCGGGGTCACGTGCGCATTGCATCATGGGTGCAGGCACATGTGTGCCTGCACACGTGCATACTTTCGGCACACAATGACAAAAAGGTTAGCCATCACTGTTCTATAGTGTTCTTGCTTCTGAGCTTCTTTTCTTTAAAATGCTTTTAAAAATTCATATTTATATGCCGCCCTTCTCCGAAGACTCGGGGCGGCTTACAATTTTTGGGGATACAACCCAATGCGCTCAGCAATAGCCTTCATTCCCTTGTATATGCCTGCTTATTACTGAGCGGCATTTTTACAAAGTCAGCTTATTGCCCCCAACAATCTTGGGTCCTCAATTTACCTACCCCGAGAGGATGGAAGGCTGAGTCAACCTTGAGCCTGGTGGGATTCGAGCCTGCACTAATTGCAGGCAGCTGGAACTTAAGTGCTAGGCGTTTAACAGCCTGCACCACCAAGGCTCGTTTCCATCTGATTTTAAGCTGCCACAGATGTTTGGGGCTCATCTGTAAGCCGAGGACTGCCTGTAGATGCATAAACAGGGGCAGGGCAATTCGAACAGCAGGTGAGACACAGGGGGGGTCTTCAAGAAAGCGGCAGCACTGGAAAACTCACCCGGACAGCCATCCTCCCTGCGACAGAGGGAGGGTCAGGAGCCATCAGACCGAAAGGGACTCTTGCCAAGGTGCCATTTTCTCTCTTGGGATTTCTGGACAATGACCAGGAGTCTTCCGTGGTCTGGTGGAATGCTCTGCTGCGGCTGCAGCCAGCTTTGGATAACAAGGATCACGGTTGTGCTTCAGGCAAACAGAGAACGGGGAAGGATACTACAATGACCCTGGTTGTGTTCCCGAGATGCCACAACCATCACTTAGGCCACTAACCCGACTCCCTGGATTCACAAGTGACATACTAACCACGCAAAGTGGGTTGTCCGCACCATCAGTGGAGTTGTTTCAAACCTCGCTTTGCCAAAGGGGAAACACGCCGCAGATTCGACGAATGTCCAAAGGAAATCCTGCCAGCAAATGTGACGTTAATAACGCAGGCTCCCGTTGACTTCATCTCTTATAACCTCTTGTCAGCGAGGGGCTTCCTTGTCTCTCTAAATCCTCGGCTGAGGTTGTCCAATTTTGAAAACCTAAAGCACGTTTTGTGTATTTTGAGACCTTCCCGGCGTTCTCGCTTTAAATGAGCTTTTCTGGATCTTTCAGGCACAAACGCTGCCTTGAACCAACTCTCACTCCCAGCTGGGGCCAATGGGAACTGTAGTCCCAAATGACTACAAAACGCATCGAGCTGGGAGAAGCTGAGAAAGTACTTGTACCAAAGTCCACTTCGCCCCGCAGCCAAGAAGCCCCCCCGAAACATCTTTTCCCCAAAGCTTCCATCTATGGCGAAGGGAAGTGTTTTATTATTGTTATTTTTGTTCCAAGCAGAGCTCCGCTTTTCTCTGTTCAGGCTCTCTCCAAAGTACAAAACAGGGTTAATTATAATTTGCGCAAAGACCTGCTGATACCGCCAGCTACCGCTGGGTAACATCCGGTCCACCGTGTTTAGGAAGTGGCTGCAAGGAAGAAGATTTCTCGGGTGTTGGAGACGCGAGGGGGGAAAAAACACACATAAACAGAGCGAGCTGTGGCTTCCATCAGTGCCGAGGCAGAAAGGTAAATGAATTCAATATTACATCCCAGCAGGCTGGCTGGGGGAGTCGTTTGAACGGGACTGCAAAGGACCTTAAAAATTCTTTTTTCATGTAAAAAAAGAAAAGGAAGCTGTTCCAAACTTCCCATCTGAGAGGTTGTGAAATGCTCGATAGTTCTGCTTTTATCTTACTCTGAGCCCCCATTTATGACAATAAGGCAGCAAAAACACAGTATTTCTCTCTGGTATCTACTGCTTGTCCTTTGCCATAGAGAAGTTTGCTTGGTGGGCTAATTACATATTCAAACAGTCTCCTCTCTACTAAGGGGCCCCCTTTCTTAGATCTCAAAGGAGAGGCACAGGAGGCAGGAGAAGGAAAAGACAAAGCACTTGAGAGCATTTCAGAACTGAAACGATTTCATCTTTGGAAGCTGGGGAATTCCTCCCTCTCCTGGCGCCTTATCACTCAGCATTTATGGCATTATTATTTTTTTGCACCCTGTGGTTTAGCTCCCCCTCATCTCCAAATTACTGCAGACAGACAGTCTCAATTCCTTATGGAGAGCAACTCCCTCCAAATTGCTGAGGGTCTTCAATGGGAAGCCAGATTAACTTAACAACCAGGATACTAACTTAACTGCAACGATTCACTTAACTGTGCAAGAAACGTCATAAAATGGGGCAAAACTCACTTAACAGATGTATTATTTAGCAATATAATGAAGATCCCTGGATTAAGCATCTCAAAGAGAAGAAAATTCTTTGGCTTAATTGGCCAAGAAGTAACTTGGTTTGAGCATAAAACACCAAAGAAGCAGGCGGGGTTCTCCTTGAGCAAACTAGACATGGACAGGTCTCTTCTGGGGGGCCACTAAGATGTCCATCTCTAGTCCAGCCTAAGCAGTGAGCCAATGACGCAAGAAGATTGCAGAAGCATCCTTGTACGAACGTGAAATCAAGACCTGGGGAGAACTTGGCTAGCAGCATGGAGGGTCACATGGAAGGAGAGGATGAAGCATGGTTCCCCATTTAGAATTCAAAGTTGAGCTGTTTTTGTGAGAGTACCTCCAGTTACTAATATTGAGAATAGGCTGCAGAGAGACAAATAGATTTGAAGGCCAGGAAAGTCCCTGTTATTTTTGCAACGGGCCACTCGGCTGCAGCATCCACTTCAAACAACTGCCCCCTCCACACCCAACCCCATACCTGCTGCATGTCTTCTCTGAATGCCTGGTGCCTGCTGATGCATGTTGGTAGGGAGCATGGAGGTAGAATGCACTGAATGGCTTCTTGAAGCAATTGGGGGGGGGGGATAGACAGAAGCGTGCATGCGCGTTCCAGCAGAAAAGTAAAAATGCCAGACACTCAGAAGTGTCCCCTACGGTACCTTGAATGCTGATTCATTCAACGTGTGTGAAACTCCCTTCTGAGGGCAACCCCTCAAACTTTCCGAGTAAATTCCCAATCATTCAAATCGTGCCAGCCAATTACGCACTACTAGAAAACAACCCATTTGAGAACTCCTAGAATAGATCTATCTACGTCTCTCCAGAGCAGGCTTCTCCAAACTTCGGCCATTTTTAAGGCTTGTGGACTTCAACTCCCAGAATTCCTCAGGCAGCCAAGTTTGATTTGAAGGACACCAAGATGGCTTCCTGGGCTTGGGCCAAGGAGGTGGACTACAAAGACCCCTCTCTATGATTTCCATCCTGTAGGATTAATTATGGGTCCAGGCACCCTACAAGTCTTTGGTCCCATGATTGGACAATGGATCTTCGCACCCCAGGGCTGTAGAGGCTGGTGCCACTTATGGACCAAACTCTCCATGCTGGCTGGGGAATTCTGGGAGTTGAAGTCCATGAGTCTTCAAGTGCCCAAGTTTGGAGACCCATGATCTAGAGGTAGACCTTTCTTAGCTCAGCAAGCCACTGGTCGCACAGGCTTTGCAGTGTTGCAACCACCACAGCCTTATCCAATCAACCCCCCCACCCCCCTAGATTCCCATAAGCCTCAGGAATGGTGGGAATCTGGCAGCTAGCACGGGAAGCCCTCGACTTACAAACAGTCCATTTAATGACCGTTCAAAGTTACAATGGCACCGAAAAAAGTGACTTATGCTATCACCCTTGCAGCATCGTCATGTGATCAAATTCCAGAAGCTTGGCAACTGACTCGTACTTATGACTGTTGTAGTGTCCTGGAATCATGTGATCCTCTTTTGCGACCTTCTGACAAGCAAAGTCAATGGGGGAAACCAGATTCACTTAATAACTCGGTTACTAACTTATCAACTGCTGTGATTCAACTTAATAACTATGGCAACGAAGGTCGTGAAATGGAACAAAACTGACGTAACAACAGAAATTTTGGGCTCAATTACGGCAATAAGTCAAAGACCACCTATCCACGTGGGATGAAAAATCCCATTACAAGCCCAGCCCCATGGACTCCTTTGTGGGAAGGTGGTTATCCTCCCCCCCATTTTGAAAAGAGAAATAAGATTCAAACAACAGCAGTTCCTTGAGATGGTTTCATTGGGTGCTGAGGGTTTTTTTTTTTGCAGGACAAAGGTGAGGTTTGAAGCCAGGGGCTTCCCAGGTTTTAACTGATTTTGTCCTGAGGAGGGGGAAATTCCAGTAGCAACAGATAAGAGCAAAAAAGCATAAATTAAGTTTGTGGCTCTTAAAATGCAGCCCTAGGCTTGCTTTGGAAAATAAAGCCAGCAGTCTAGATTCAAGTGCTACAAAAGGAGTAACAGTTAAGTGTTTGTTTTTATGGATGCATGTAGTATTCTGACACAAAGTAGTATATCGTTGTAAACACAGACTGGTACAACACAAACTCAGATCTGGCTGCCCAATTCAGCCATGCTGTTACTGGAAGGGAAATCCTTCTCTCAGCCCAACCAGCTGATTTCCCTGTGCCTTGATTATCGCTTGGTGGGCTAGTAAGCCGGGTCACTGAGATTTTGGAAACGTTTCTATGGCACGTCTTGGTGGCTTATTAAATCAACGTCCCGGCTTAGAGCAAGAGGGGAGTTTATAGCCTTCCCTAAAAACACCTGTTGGCTAATAAGAGCCTTGGTGGTGCAGGCTGTTAAATGCCTAGCACTTAAGTTCCAGCTGCCTGCAATTAGTGCAGGCTCAAATCCCACCAGGCTCAAGGTTGACTCAGCCTTCCATCCTCTCGGGGTAGGTAAATTGAGGACCCAAGATTGTTGGGGGCAATTAGCTGACTTTGTAAAAATGCCGCTTAGTAATAAGCAGGCATATACAATGGAATGAAGGCTATTGCTGAGCGCACTGGGTTGTATCCCAAAAATTGTAAGCCGCCCTGTCTTTGGAGAAGGGTGGCATATAAATGTAATTTAAAAAAAAAAATAGAACAGGGTTACCGCAGTACAGGTAGTCCTCAACTTACGACCACAATGGAGCCCAGAATTTGTTGTTACTAAGCAAAAAAAATTGTTAAGTGCCTTCTGCCCCATTTAAGCACGTTCCTTGCCACATTTGCTAAGTGGATCACTGCAGTCGGTAAGTTAGTTAACCCGGTTGTGAAGTGAGCCTGGCTTCCCCATTGGCTCTGCTTGTCAGAAGGTCGCAAAGTGGAATCACATGATCCCAGGGCACCGGAACGGTCATAAATGTGAATGAGTTGTCAAGCATCCAAATGTAAACCACATGACCATGGTACATACAACAGTCGCAAGTGTGAAAAATGGTCAAGTCACTATTCAGTGCCGTTGTAACTTCGGTCACTAAATGAATGGTCCTAAGTCAAGGACCACCTGTAGTTAATTGTTAGCTTATTTAAGGATTCATTTTCCTACAATGTCCCGAGACAAAGCAGGGCTGCATGTATTTATATATAAACACAGAAATACCCCCCAGAGATGCCAGGTAGATACCGAGGGGTGGGGGACTGCCTTCAATGCACCATGAGTTGCAGGACTGGCTCTTGGGGAAGGAGCAGGGGGTCTCCTTCGGCACATGGGTCACCCCTTTGGAAAGCCATTAAAAAGCAGTTTCCTCGCCCTCCTTGTCAAAAGAAAACTTGCTTTCCAAGGGGACCTGACGCTCAGGAGCCCCATTCACACAACTCCCCTCCACCACTTCGCAGGAAAAGCTGCTTTCCCCACCCGTGACGCCCCCTCAAAGCCCCATTCACCCTATACCAGGTCACCCACGTCGTCTTCACACCCGCAAACGCCCCCCACACACACGGGGGTCGCAGCTGCCCCCCCCCGTCTGCTTCTGACACGCGAGAGCCGTATTCCCACCACTCTTCCTCCAGCAGGTCGGACACAGGGTCCGCTTTCCCCGCGAGGGCTCCACCCGCCGGGTCCCCAGAGGCGCCCACATGCTCTCCAGGGGTTCGACATCAAAAGGGGGGCTCATCTTTCTCCCCCACCCCCGGGGAAAGAGGGGGGAGGAAGCCGGCCGCCTCCCACTTCCGAAGCAAGCAGTTTAATTCGATCCCATTGAGAAATTAAAAAAAAAAAAGACGCGGAAATAAGACTCGCCAGCCCGACTTCACCTCCGCCACGTGCGGGACGAGAAAACCCCGCCCTCTCCGCCCCGCCCACTCCTCAGGCCCCGCCCTCGCGCGTCTGCGCAAGCGCGTGGCCAAAGGGGCGCCGCCGCCCAGGTCGCTTCGCTTCCCCTTAGAGGAGTGTTCGCTTTCCTTCTCTCCCCCCCCCTCCCTCCCCTTTTTCCCGCCGCTCCGGCTTCCCCTACCTGTCACCGCCGTCACCTCACCTGGAGCGCTCGGCTCCGCAGCCGGCGACCAGCCGTTGCCCGGCGGGGCTTCTGGGGCGACGGAGGCGGGAAAGCCCCCGCCAACGGGCGAGTCAGTGCGGGGGGGGGGAAATGAGGGGGGGGCTGCGCGCGCCGCCGCCGCCTCCTTTTTCCCCCTCCCTTTCGGGCAGCAGCCTCGCCTCCCGCCTCCTCCCTTGGCACGCGTGCGGCGAATGAGCGGAGGAGGAGGAGGAGGAGCCACAACAGAAGGGGGGAGAAAAGAGGGAGGGGGAGAAAAGAACCAATCGCGGCCGCGCGCGAAGTTCCTCCTCCGCTTCTTTTCTTTTCCCCGCCCAGCCTTTGATTTTGAACGCTTCCAGCCAATCGGAACTCTCCGTCTGGTTTCCGGGATGGGATGTTTCTCAGCTTCCTCAAATCGGGGGAGAGAGAGAGGACGCCACGCCCCCTTCATCGCTAGAGTTGTTCACTTTTAGCCGCGCCCACGGCCTGGCCACGCCCACAGCGCTTCAATTCTTGCGGAAAGAGAAAGCGCGGGAATGCGTGGTCGAAAGGCATGAATGAAGTCGGGAGGGTCTCCCTGCTTTGTTTGGGTTTTTTTTTTTAAAAAGGGGCGGGGGATTCTTTCTCTCGCTGGATGCCCTACGTTGCCTGGAGCCCTAGATCCCATCCTCCCCATCCGTAAGGCGGATAAATCAGGGAGTTTTGCCCAGCTTCTTGCAGATTTTGATTGATGGCAAGTGTCTATTGCAGCTATTATTTTTTAAATAACTATGTTTATATAGTGGTATGCATAACAACCCGAGGATATGACAAGGTACAACCGATAATATAGCAGTGGTAATAAAGAGCCTTGGTGGTGCAGGCTGTTAAATGCCTAGCACTTGGTTCCAGCTGCCTGCAATTGGTGCAGCTCGAATCCCACCAGGCTCAAGGTTGACTCAGCCTTCCATCCTCTCGGGGTAGGTAAATTGAGGACCCAAGATTGTTGGGGGCAATAAGCTGACTTTGTAAAAATGCCGCTTAGTAATAAGCAGGCATATACAATGGAATGAAGGCTATTGCTGAGCGCATTGGGTTGTGCTCCAAAAAATTGTAAGCAGCCCTGAGTCTCCGGAGAAGGGTGGCATATAAATGCAAATTTTTTTTAAAAGTCAGAAAAAATAGGTAAAATAATGAATGCATAAGTTACGTATCTTTCCTTTTATGTATATTGATTTACACCAAGACAAATTCCTTGTGTGTCCAATCACACTTGGCCAATAAAGAATTCTATCTTACGTTTTTAGAAACTAAAAATATACCCTTAAAATGCTCATAAAGACCAGTGTCGGGAACTTTTAAGAAGTGTGGACTCCCAACTCACAGAATTCCAGTTTCTGAAGTTGAAAAAAACAGATACAGACACTAGTTCAATCCTTTTAACATATTAAATCTAGTCAAATAGACCCTCTGTTGCTCCATCTTCTCAGCTTTGGTGCAAAATGTTATTTTGCTATTGCACTTATCAATTCAGTGCCTTCTGTGTGCATCACAGATTTAAAAATAAATAAAAAGGACACCCCTCTCCCCATGCCTTGGAAGAAAAGAGTGTCTGGAAGGGGAAGGACACATGAAGAAATGAAGCTTGTTACAGTTCAAACCATAACAAGCAACCCAGTATTTCTTGTTGATGCATAGAAGTGGTGTGACTATTGCTTCAATGTATCATTTCCTATTATTTCCTCCTTGTTTTATATATATATATATTTTAAAGTATCATTTTAGGCTCTAACTTATGCATAAACTGTTACAGTATTAAAGTATAGGGAAACTGATAAATACACCCCATACAAAGGGAAAACAACAACCGGTGGCCAAAGATTTTGAACAGCAAACTTCCCTTATATTTCTGACCTTCTAAAATACAGACCCTGAAATCCCCAGAGGCCAGTTGCAAATGACCTTTACATATACTCTTTTCACATGGGATCTCTGCTCCCTTCCTGCCTGTGAAATGAAGGGGACCCTCTGCCAGTCTTGAGGAAAAAACCGAGATTAATCTGTCCATGCCAGGTAAGGCCAAGTAAGCAGGGAAGACAAGGGGTTGGTATAGAATGCCCTTTAAAAACAACCACAACCTCCGAGTTTAAGAGTGATTGCAATGCCCTGTTTGGAGGGCATGAAGAATTCCTTTCAAGCGGGCGCTTATTCTAGAAGGTTTACTGTTGTGTGTTGCAAATGCTCGCTGGGTGGCTCTGTTTCCCTTCTGGCTGTTGGTCTATCAAGAGGAGACACACACAGAGGTATGCTTTGTTTTGCTTTGCTTTGCTGGTTTTTTAGTTCTGGGCTGGCCTCCTTCTTGACCTCACCAAGGTAACTTAGTAAGCCCTGAAGTGGTGATCTGTCCCAGGGTCAAAAAAATAACCCTCTAAAAAGGTTTGTTTGTGGCTTGACCAAACTTTGCTTTCTGTACCTGCTCTCCCATAGGTTCTCTCCTCTGCCCCTTCTTCCTCAGTTTCTAACCATCGTGACCTCAAAGAGCTTCTTAGACACCCCCAAGGATTGTGCCGTGGTTGTGTCAACCCACCTGCCACCCAATCCAGTGACTGCACTTCACTGGGAGAGTTGGGGTTTTCTATCCCTCCTCACAAGCAGCACGGCTACGGTGGCTGCCTAGCCGGAGTAAAGTAGAAAGCGAGGTTGGGTAGAGAGCAGAAGACAGCTGACAATGATCTCAGATTTACAGAGCTGCAGCCCAGAGGTCTCCAAACTTGGCAACTTTAAGAGAAAACAGCAAGCTTGAAAGTACTAAGGGCACCTCATTTCAATCCTGAGCTAAAATATTTTCCTATTGGAACCAACAATCAGATATCCACTACTCCAAGTCTCTGTATTTGCTTTTCTGTTTTAAAAATGCATATTTGAATGACAATAACTACACTATTTTTTTTAATTTGTTAGATTTACATCCTACCTTTCCTCAAAAAACTGAAGACAGCTTACATAGAAATCTTTCTTCACAGTAAGCTCCATCATAGCTGTTATGTATGCAGGTTTAAAGTCATTGGTTTAGTTTGAACTGTTCTTGTAAAATGTAAGAAATGATTGGTTTAAAAAGTGCGGGAAAACCCTGCACTCTGATTGGCTGGCAACTGTGGCGGCTGGCTATAAGTAGCAGCCGCAGCCCAGCCAAAGGAAAAAAAAAAGACTTGTGGACTTCAACTCCCAGAATTCTAGCTGGCTGCAGAATTCTGGGAGCTGAAGTCCACAAGTCTTAAAATTGTCGAGTTTGGGGACCCCTGCTGCAGCCAAACAGTGCTTCAAAGCCTCCAGGGTCCTGCATTAAAATATTTCCATGTTCTCATCTTGGGTTTGGAACAAAACTAGTAGCCAGCTGAGGCATCGAAGCAATGATGGCACCTTCTCCATTGCTTCCATCAGTTGAGTTCACTCAGTTGAGCCCCTGCTATCAAAGGAAGCATTCAGATCACCTTCTGCGGGGGTTGTTATCCCCTACCTGGCAGGAGCATGATCTGGTGATCCCTGCAGGGTAAATAACTCTGCTCATTCTCACTTCCTGTCATTATGGTCCCGAGAACCAGGGATGAATATAATAGCATAGCATAGCATAGAATAGAATTCTTTATTGGCCAAGTGTGATTGGACACACAAGGAATTTGTCTTGGTGCAAATGCTCTCAGTGTACATAAAAGAAAAGATGCATTCATCAAGAGTCAAGAATCATAAGGTACAACATTTAATGATAGTCTCAGGGTACAATAAGCAATCAAATCATCCTAGGAAACAGTCAATATAAATTGTAAGGATACAAGCGACAAAGTTACAGTGATACAGTCACAAGTGGGAGGGGATGGGTGATAAGGAGTGATGAGAAGATTAATAGTAATAGTAGTGCAGACTTTGTCAATAGTTGGACAGTGTGGAGGGAATTATTTGTTTAGCAGAGTGATGGCGTTCGGGAAAAAACTGTCCTTGTGTCTAGTTGTTCTGGTGTCCAGTGCTCTATAGTGTTGCTTTGAGGGAAGGAGTTGAAACAGTTTATGTCCAGGATGTGAGGGGTCTGTAGATACTTTCACAGCCCTCTTTTGGACTCATGCTGTATACAGGTCCTCAACAGAAGGCAGGTTGGTAGTAATTGTTTTTTTAAAGTTGGATTTCTTTATTTTCCCTCCACAGCAGCATCTGCCATCATGAAGTCCTATCAGAAACTGACCACGAATGTCCCTGGGATCAGCGAGGAGGGGGAGGAAGAGACCGATGGACAGCCACTGTGCCATCAGATGCTGTCGGCTTGGTGGCTAGGTGGGGGCCTCTTGACGGTAGCCGCCCTTCTGAGCGGGGTGACCGTTTGGGTTCTGGGTCAGATTTGGTGGGATCAGCACGAGGTTCCCTTCTGGTCCAAATGCACCTCCGTGCCAGAGAACCGTCGCTTCGACTGTTACCCGGAGAAAAGTGTGATTGTGACGCAAAAACTTTGCGAGAGCCGGGGGTGCTGTTTCGTGGATGGCGAGACGCCCATCGCTAGAATAAACGGGGTTCCCTGGTGCTTTTATCCCCCTGATTTCCCCAGCTACTCCTTGGGGAGCATGAACAAGACTGACCTGGGGCTGGTTGGTTTTCTAACCAGAGGAACAAAGACTTATTATCCGAAGGACATTGAGAAGCTGCAGCTCAGGGTGGAGTTCGAAACAGATTCTCGGTTGCATGTCAAGGTGAGACCTTCGTTAAACATTCTTGCTGTCCTTTCGCGATGTTGTCTCTGCTTCCACATGATGCAAATTGGTGTTCCTCTTGCTCTCTGTAGATCACCGATGCCACCAGTCCCCGGTACGAGGTGCCTCTTGATGTTCCTCAAGCCACCAAGAAGGCAGAGAATCCTCTCTATTCTGTTGAGTTCTGCAAGGAGCCTTTCGGCCTGATCGTGAAGCGAAGACTTTCAGGGACAGTTCTGTAAGCATTTTTGTCTCCTCTGGTTTAGTGCTTCTCTCCTGCTGTCTTTCCAGAGAGACGATGTTGTCTGATGGCCCTCCCTGTCCGATCAGTAATAGCTGTGATGACCCAAAGGGGCGTGGCACAAAGGCAACACAGTCAGATAAGCAAGAAGAATCCCTTCATTATCTCCAACTTTGCCCCCAATGTCCAGGTTACTTTCGGCTGGAGAAAAACTCTCCCAGGAACAGCCTTTAATTGTAGAAAATTCAGTTCAAAACAAGGTGTGTGCAAACTGTAACTTAAAATCCAAACAAACCAAACGGAAGTAATTAGCTTGACAGGGCAGGAGAAGGAATTTCAGACTTGAAAGCATGGCAAAACTCACAGTTGGGAAGACGCCAGGAACACAGATAAGCCACAACGATACAAGATAACTTTACGTTTGCTTCCAACAACTTGCTATGTGCAGCTTCCTCTTTTATACACTAATGAAGGGAATCAGGGCCCTTTCCTCCCACGTAAGCCACGCATCTCATGTTGCTCCCTTCTCCGTTCCTCCCTGCGTGCCCTAGGATGAAGAGGGGGTGGGCATGGATCTTCCTCTGAACTCCCTCTCCCTTGCTCTACCTGTCCCCTGCTTTGTCCAGCCGGACATTCCCCTTCCTCAGTTTCCTCCACAGCCAATAGCCAAGAGCAAGAGCCTGTACCCTCAATTTCTTCTGTATTTTTGAAACAAGAGGAATCCAGATATCATTGCTGGGCATTGCCCTCCAGTAGCAAGTCAGGGCATAAATGGTCAGAAGCTTTAGCAAAGGCAGGAAGCTTTCCCTGGGGCTCCTCACCGCTTCATCTCATATTTGTGATCTTTAGGATATGTCACCGTAGGATATGCAGGCTCCGTTTGTTGTATCTCAGCCTGGGCCAAGATACTTGGGAGAATCTTGGGGCTTCTTACGAACTCAAATTGAGAAAACTCTTTTCCTTTGACAAGCCTTCACATATTTATTGATTTATTTTCCTGGACTTCTTGGTCATTTTGCTCATAAATGATTGAGGATCCAGTTGCTAGCTGAATGATCTGCGCTGCTGTTGATTTCCAGTATTTCTTTGCTGTTTGCCCTGAAAAGCCCTAATTCAGCCACAAAAATTTTAAAAAGGAAAAAAAAGAAAATACATTATCTTTCCCTTAATTGGGATGTTTCCTCTTATAGGTTGAACACAACGGTGGCTCCCCTGTTTTTCGCGGACCAGTTTCTCCAGATTTCCACCTTCTGCCTTCTACGTTTCTTTATGGCTTGGGAGAACATCAGAGCAACTTCCTACATAACCTGGAGTGGAACACGCTGCCTCTCTGGGCCCGAGATGTCCCCCCTATAGTAGGTTTTTATGCTGGGTTGAGTTAGTTTTGAGTTGAGTTGGTTTATTTCCAGTGGGGTTACAATTTTTTTTTCCTTTGGTTCCCTCCTCCTCGGGATTTCCATGTGCCAGAACGGACCCTCAGGGTGGTAACGACTTATGATGTCTTGCAACGTTGATTGTATGCTTGTTCAGATTAAACTAGCATGTCTATGTATATAATGAAACTGCAGTAAGAAATTGGGGTTTCCCCACATTTGGTCAGTAGCTGTCATGCCCCTGTTTGAGACTGACAGTGAGGAAAAGGAGGAACAGCCAACAGGGAGTGGAAGTGTGGCTCCAGAGGTTGTGGAGGAGGCTGGGGAAGGGCAGAGGCCGGCTGGGCAGTCAGAGGAAGACCCAGGCCCATCCCCCTCTCCGGCCCTAGGCAGAGGAGAGGAGAGGATAAGGGAGAGATGTGAATGGGGTGAAAGGGCCTTGGGCTTTTCATGCAGCTGTGAGGACTGGTTAAAGGGACAGACATGCGTATAGACCAGTGCTGGAAACAAAGCATGGAAATATCTCTAGTTTGTCGTTCCTCTCTGAGTTTGGCGTCCTTCCCAGTGTGTGTTCTGATATCTGTGGACGTCTTCAAGCCCTTATCTTGCCTGGCTCTCTTAATTGCTTCAGTATTGTTTGTGTTGTTTTTGCTATTTATAATTTATAGGCATTTTTAGTTTAAATGGCATCTTCTCCTTTTCGTAACTGCTTGTGGGGGAGTTTTTGTCCCCAGTCAAGGATATTTGGAGCTTTGAAGCAAAGTGAAGGAATAAAAGGGGCTTTGACTGTCTTTGTGACTGTGTTTATTTTGTATCCCACCCTGGGTCATCACAGTAGCCTTCCTGGAGGCCTCTGATTCACAGCTGTGAAACACAAGGGGCTGGGCTGAATGCAACTTTTACACTGGATTTAATTCAAGAGTGTTCTTCTCTGTTCTTATGTGTCTCTGTCTCACCCTGATGATTGGCTATGGAAAGAAAAAATCTAAATGAAGATGATACAGGTTTTTTTCCTCTCTACTATTGTTTTCAGGAGTCCTTCAATCTCTATGGCGTCCACCCGTTCTATCTTCTCATGGAGAAAGGCGGAGCTGCCCACGGGGTTTTCTTCCTGAACAGCAACTTGATGGGTGTGTGTTTCCTTTATTCCCTTCTGGAGGTATTTAATAGGGAGTCCAAATGTCTTGGATGAACAAACACAGCTACCGTGAGATCCTCTTTTGGGCCATTCCTTTACTTTCATGTACAGTTCACATCCCACAGGCTCAAGGTCGACTCAGCCTTCCGTCCTTCCGAGTTCGGTAAAACAAGGACCCAGATTGTTGGGGCAAGAGGCTGACTCTGTAAACCACTCAGAGAGGGCTGTAAAAGCACTGTGAAGTGGTATATAAGTCTAAGTGCTAAGTGGAAAGGAAGGAAGGAAGGAAGGAAGGAAGGAAGGAAGGAAGGAAGGAAGGAAGGAAGGAAGCCATAGTGGCACATTTGTTACAATGCAGAGTTGCAGGCTCTGCCCACTGCCAGGAGTTCAATCCTGATTGGCTCAAGGTTGACTCAGCCTTCCATCCTTCTGAGGTCAGTAAAATGAGGACCCAGTTTGTTGGGAGGAGCAATAGGCTGATTCTGTAAACACTTAGAGAGGGCTGTGAAGCACTGTGAGGCTGTATATAAATCTAAGTGCTATTGCTAAGTGGAAAGGAAGGGAAGGAAGGAAAGGAAGGAAGGAAGGAAGGAAGGAAGGAAGGAAGGAAGGAAGGAAGGAAGGAAGGAAGGAAGGAAGGAAGGGCCATAGTAGCACAGTGTTTAAAATGCAGCACTGCAGCCTGACTCTGCCCACTGCCAGCAGTTCGATCCTGACCAGCTCAAGGTTGACTCAGCTTTCCATCCTTCCATGGCGGTAAAATGAGGACCCAGATGGTTGGAGGGGCAAATAGGCTGACTCCATAAACCGCTCAGAGAGGGCTGTGAAGCCCTGGGAAGCGGTATATAAGTCTAAGGACTATGGCTAGTGCTATTTACTCAATTCGTGAGCAGCCCTAGGACCGCTGCTTTCTAACGTCTAGTCTGAGAAGCCAAGCCAAAATCTACTTCATCTCCTTGGAAAAGAAAACTTACAGCTGTTCCTCAACTTACGACCCCAGTTGAGGCCAGAGTACCCATTCCCAAGCAAGGCCGTTGTTAAGTGAGCCGTGCCCACCATTTGGCACTGTTGTGCAGGGGCCACAGCAGCCGTGCAGGCGAGGA
The DNA here is from genome assembly GCA_009733165.1 of Naja naja. Classification (NCBI taxonomy): domain Eukaryota; kingdom Metazoa; phylum Chordata; class Lepidosauria; order Squamata; family Elapidae; genus Naja; species Naja naja. The sequence continues at coordinate 17,964,431 of CM019164.1, forward strand.
TTCGTCGGGAGCCACTTCTTTTCAGCACCGTTGTAAGTTCGGGCGGTTCCATACTGGGGTGATGGTGAGTCAAAGCCTGCCTGGTCTCCACGCCTCTTCCTTTCTAATGGCTCGCACGGACGTACAATTCTGCGAGAGGACGCCTCGAGTCGGTGCTTCGGGATTGAGACGTAACGAGGGGGAAATGCGGTCACGAAGGCACTTTCTGGAGCCCAGACATCTGTTTCCTGGCTCGGGGTGGCCTCTTCAGCAACTGCCGGGCGTTTAAACCGCATCTTCATCGGCTGCAGGCCTCCCGTCTCCGCTTCAGAGCTCTTGGCCAACTGCCTTTTTCTGAACGTCCCTCCTGGGCCTTTTGCGTGCAGAGGTCGGCTGGTGGAAAGAAGGGTCTAATTATCTGAATTACCTGAGACTGCAGGCAGAACCAGCTTCCTTTCTATTTAGGTCGAAGAAGCGGGCAATTTTTATTTTTTCATTTTTGGCTGTTCCCGAGGTCAAGGATAAGGAAGAATGAGAAGAATAGGGCTTTGATTTGACATCCTGTAGGAAAGGGTCTCCAACCTTGGCAACTTCAAGCCTGGAGGACTTCAACTCCCAGAATTCCCCAGCCAGTTGAAGTGGCTCCAGGCTTAAAGTTGCCAAGGTTGGAGACCCCTGCTCTAGGATGCTTCTGAAGGCCAGGGCTTCTGTGAAGACAGGCTGTTGGGGGCTGAGGGTTTTCCTCTGCATCCGAGTGCTGTTTTGTCCACAAACTGCAGCTAGACAAAGATGAATGAGCATCAAACACAACTTGTGTGGAGCGCTCTGAACAGCCGTGGCACCCAACCCTCCTCATGCCCCTTTTTTTCTTAAGAATCCCTCCCAAATCACAGCTTACTAACAAATTTGTTTGAATCCCTAGCGCCGCATCACGGAGTGAGCTCCCATTCCTAGTCCCAGCTTCTGCCAACTTAGCAGTTCGAAAGCACGTAAAAAATGCAAGTAGAAAAATAGGGATCCCTTTGGTGGGAAGGTAACAGCGTTCTGTGTGCCTTCGGCGGCATTTAGTCCTGCTGGCCACATGACCACGGAGACGTCTTCAGGCAGCGCTGGCTCTTCGGCTTTGTCACAGAGATGAGCACTGCCCCCTAGAGCCGGAAATGACTAGCACGCGTGTGCTAGGGGAACCTTTACCTTAGGGATGCTGAGTGAAGCCAAAAGTCATTGATAAGGGAATGGAGCTGAAAGGCACAGCGGCTGATTGAAACTTACCTACCGGTCAGTAATCAACTCTACTCTTGCACCTTCAAGAGAAGTCAAAGACACAGTGGATAGAGTTGAAAGCTGCTTGCCTGTCTAATTTTTTTTTTGGTATGTGAAAATGGAAGAGGTTTTGGGTTCAGTTTCGCCCTTCTGAGGCAGCCGTAAGAGCCATAAGGGTGCACTTCATAAAAACGTGGACAGCTTTTGCATGTGAGAATGGTGGTCCCCCAAGCAGAAGTTCTGGGATAGCAAGTCCTTTGGGAACCCATAGAATTGTAGAGAGAAAAAAACTATTGATGCTTCTGAAGTGAGTAATAATTACCTCTTCATGGTGCCACACCCCAGAATGCCTACTGAAAGGCATGATTTGATGTTCCCTTCTTTTCTTTCTTTTTCCATGGTCCAGAGGTGGCCCTTCAGCCTGCTCCTGCCCTCACCTGGAGGACCACTTTTTCAACTCTTCAGAACTGGCTGGAAACTTCAGGCAGGAGCCAAGAAGGTTTGACTGATGAGGGGGGAAAGAGAGAGGGTGGAAGTGTACAGTATGTAGGATGCCCAGTTGGGGATCCAGAGACTTACCCAGGAGCACCTAATGCCCATAAGGAGAAGTTTATTCACTCATGCTTGGAGCCCAGCCCTGCCTTCCAGCTGTGACTTCATTCGTGTTTTGAGGTTCTTATCTGAGAAACCTTCCAAATCAAATGCAGTTCAGAGATGAGAGTTCAGGAACAACTGCACCATTTTTGCTGGCTTTGTATCTCTGCCAGGAGAACCTTCATAAATGACACTTCTTCTTTATTTCTTCTTTTAAAATAATGACAGAGAAACAGGGGAAAAGCTCCACCAAGCTAAGAATGCATGCATTGTCAAAGAAAAAGGGGAAAAAAGCACTTAGAAAGAAAACAATATTAATTTATGATAAAAGAGATCATCACGTGCCCGGTAGAATCCACTCCGACTAGAAAGGCTGATGTGTTGAATTTCCCCCGCTTCCATTTCAGGGTTTCCGGCCATGCCCCCCTTTTGGGGCCTGGGGTTCCATCTCTGCCGTTGGGGGTACGGGACAAGCAACAAGACGTGGGAGACGGTCAAAGCGATGCGGAGTTTTCAGATCCCTCAGGTAAAAACACAACAGGAGCCCACCGAAAAGGAAGAGAAGGTGAATCCAGTCTGCCCTCTCCTTGGTCTGCCCTGCCACTGCTTGGGGTGATGGCAATGGTAGCCCCATAAAACTGGATTGCTGTGTCCCCTCTGTCTCATGATGAGACCTCAAATCTACCACGTAACAAACGAGGCCCACGGAATGGTCCCTTCAGAGGAGCCGCCTCCAAACTGGTTCATTCTGTACCAGATTTGGATTCCCCCACTGTCCTGACCCAAACCTTGTTCCAAGGAAACAAACACCAAACGGAGGTAACAGCCAAACTTTTTAATGATTCTTTATGAAAATCCCGTTCCTTCCCAGTTAAAAGGCTGTTTCAAAGTAATTGTCTCTGATAAGAACGAGCCTTGCCAAGCTGGTGCAAGGCTGCCAAGAACACTAGATAAAATTGCCAAGAAATATTTCAAACACAAAGGGTCTCCAAACACCAACCAAGGTATTCCAAACATCCACGAGGCTTGAGTGCAAAAACGTCTTTGCTTCCTGCAAAGAACTCCGGTCCGCTTCATCCAGGAAGAGTGGAAACTGCCAAGCCACCACACTCTCAACAACCTTCGCCAAAAAGCAAGGTTGGAGACCGGACGAAAGTTATCTAACACGGTCGGGTCCAGGGCAGGCTTCTTCAGGAGGGGCCTCACCACCGCCTCCTTCAAGGCGGAGGGAAAAACACCCTCTCTCAACGAAGCGTTGACCACTGCCCGGAGCCAACCGCAGGTGGCCTCCCTGGAGGCATAAGCCAACCAGGAAGGACATGGGTCCAACAAACATGTGGTGGAACTCAGACGCCGCATAGTCCTGTCCACTTCAGCTTGGGGTGGCTTCCCGTTTAATCCTCTCTTTTTGGTTCCGCTTGCAGGACGCCCAGTGGAATGACATTGATTATATGAACAGCACCCGAGATTTCGCCGTGGACTCTGAGAAGTTTGCCAGTCTCCCCCAGATGGTGGAAGATCTTCATAAGCATGGACAATATTACGTGTTGATCCTGGTAGGAACCTTCCTTCTGTGAATGCTTTGGTGGAGGCTGGGTCTGTGTTTGTATATAAGATGGGTTTCTCTTTCCAGCCAGCGTGTCTCTGCGCTGTGTATAAATATAAACTCACGGAGAGACAAATCTTTTTAGGTGGTTAGAAGAAGCAGTGGTAGTTCTAGCAAACGGCAGTTGAGATAGCTTCTATGCTGGACAAGAGCTGTTAACAGCTTTGCTAACAAAAACACACCTGGCTAAAGTTCATCTGCTTCAGAAGTTAGGATGGGACAACTTGCTGCAGCTGACTTGCCCTGGCCAATTCACCGACTGTGAATTGTCCTTCTCTTGAGTTATCCTAAACCTCAGACCTAAAACTAAACTTAATGCAAGACAAGGCCTCTTGAAATTCACTTGTCCCTCTCTTGGGTTATCCTGCATTGAATGGCAACATGTGAGTTGTTTCACGGCGAGTTATCCTAGATCCTTCAGAAATAGACAAGTCTTCCCAGAACAAAATTTTGAGCCAGAACAGAAATACTGCAGCTTCCGAGAGGGAGGCAGTTCTCTGTTCCTCTTGAGATAGTTCCAAGAGTCCCATTACAACCCTTGATAGACCTATTTTACCAGGCTACTTTTATCAGCTTATTTCCAAAGCTTGCTCGAATGAGCAGAAACAGTCTGTCGTGTGTAAAGGATCCTTTGCCGCTGGCCCTGGAATGCTGCCTTAAAAATGTCTGCTCTCCAGATGTGTAGACTTTAACTTGCAGGTTTTGCCAGCTGCTGTGGCCATTTCCGAGAATTCTAGCTGCACACCTGGAAATTGCCCCGCCTGGGAAAACTGCTCTGTAAAACACCTGGTTCTCGTGTTATTTTATACCAGGACCCCGGAATCAGTAGCACTCAGCGTCCTGGCTCTTACTGGCCTTACGACGAAGGCCTGAAGCGCGGCGTGTTCATCAATGACACCGAAGGGAAACCTCTGATTGGAAAGGTGAGTGTTTGCCCTCCTCCTTCAGGTGGAATGGATGCTCTGTTCAAAGGGAATCTCTCTAAAGCCCATCATCCACCCTCCCAATCAAGAAGGAGCAGGATTATACCTGAATAAGGAGCATCTTTAGGGCAAGAAGTCCCAGTGGTTCAGCTCTTGAGGTCCCCCAAGCAGAGAATGGCTAAGAATTGCTAGAATTCCTTCGGCCTGTAACTCTGTTTTCCTGAAATATGAACGAACAGGTGCTATTTTAATTTTTTCCCTAGCCTTGAAACAAAATAATAACTAAACTTCAGATGCGTTTTTTTCAAGCAAGCTTTTCTATCGTAAACTCTACATGGGCCATTATCACTGGCCTAGCTATTTTCAAATAAAAGTAATAAATTTTCAAACATGACTTTTCCAACCCAACCACTCATGAATGGTGGCTAGAAAATCTGAAACATCTTTATGCTCAAGTTCCTTTTGACGGCCTTTGGATCGTAAGTCTCCTTCTGAACTCCTCTTGGTTTCTGGCTGGCAAGACCTGGATGACTCTGAACTAGACCTTAGAGAAAACAGAAACACAGATACAATGCTGAGGGTTTCTGCATGCCAAGTCAGGAACTCCATTAGGAAGAGAAATCGGGTTTGGGTTTGTGTCTGTGTGTGATTAACACATTTTATTAAAAGAGATCCATCTTCTTCAGCTGGTGAATATATGTTTTATTAACAGCATCTGCTTTTGTGAGATACAGATACTTCATCTGATGCAATTGTGTATTCACAGCCTCCATGTAGCTCACAAAAACTGATGTATTGTAAAAAAAAAATGTTAGTAAAGATGTTGCCAAACTCCTGAGGGTTTTTTTTTTTTGCTAAGATAGACTAACATGGCTCTCTATCTACAATTTGGGAGTGAGACATTGAATTGAATTTTAATTCCACACAAGTTTGACCCTGAAGTCAGTTTTCTGTAGGCTGGATAATTGTTAAGCTTAGAATATCCCTGACATTTTTTCAGGGAGGCAACTGGACTTCCTTGTTTTGTCTTTTGAAGACGTTTCACTTCTCATCCAAGGAGTTTCTTCAGCTCTGACTGAATGGTGGGGAATGGAAGGATTTATACTCCTTGCAGACAGCTGGTCATTTGCATCCATTTAGAAGGTTGTTGAGGCCACTTGGTGGTTTATCTATGTCCTCAGGGTCACCCTGAGTAGTGCAAATGGTTCCTGTTGTCTGCAGTTTTCTCTCTCTCTGGAAATCCATTCCTACTCCCCCACCGTTCCCAGGGAATTCATCCCAAATTGCATAGTTAAAAGTCTGTAGAGATTCTCAGTCATCCATCAAGCTTGTTGGATGAGAAGCGAAAGTCTTCAAAGAAAAAACCAGAAAGTCCAGTTGCCTCCCTGAAAAAAAAAGGACTTTTGGGACAACCATGACCTGGATGACTGAGAATCTCTACAGAATGGATATTCCTGACAGATTACTCCTGGTTGTAGACGTCCCGTGTAGATTGAGTTCAGCCAGAATTTGAACGGGTCTTCTCAACTCCACCCAGATCTCTTTGCTTTAGGACATGAACGAACCATCCAACTTTGTCGATGGCTCAACAGAAGGGTGCTCCAAAGGAGATCTAGACAACCCACCTTACACGCCTGGTAAGAAACACCATCACTTAACAATGTGCAACCGCAAAGCTGGCGCCAACCCTTTCACGAATGCCCATACGACATAAGCTGCTTCGGAAGATCTGCTGGATGATGGGCTTGTTTCCTGAGTTTTAGCTCTGCCCAGGTGGGAGCCCGAAGGTGACCAGCGGTTATTACAAATCTAGTGCAGAATTTCCTAGCAAAATCATCACTGAGCCTTTCCCAGTTTCAGGTCCTCCCAGGGAAGCCTCCAGATCTGCTGAAGCTAGCAAGGGACTCATTGGAGATGACATTACGTACCACACACCAAACTAGAGCTTCAGAAGTTGAGGGAGGTTCTTCAGGAAGGTTCCAAAACTACTTCCAGAAGATGGGAGTCACCAGCCCAAGTGTTATCTCGAAGCTCCAAAACCTTGCCCTTCTTGTAAAGCAGGGGTGGGAATCTGGCTTTCGGAAGTTTGCAAAAACCCACCTTCCAGCTGGTGAAGGGTGCTGGCAGCTGTAGCTCAGCAACATGTGAGAAGGTCACGACTCCTGATCTCGGTGCTAGGACCTCCTTTTCAGTTCTTACCCCTTTGTGTAGCACTGCCTGCCCCCATAAAAAGAAGTCAGTGACAGATCCCTATATCTGCGCAAGGACAGGCTCCTGCCTTAGCATCCCACTGGCTGGGTTTGGAAGTGCAACACCTGAGCAGACGTGGCTTGCAGAGAAGACACCCATGCTGGGTCTTTCTCCTCCTCCACCTCCTTTTCTCTGTCTCCATTAGCGATCCTGGGAGGTTCTCTTTCTGCAAAGACTATTTGTGCTTCAGCCAAGCAGAACCTCTCTGTGCATTACAACCTCCACAACCTCTATGGGCTGATGGAAGCCAAGGCCACCTCAAGGTAGGCCAGGCCTCCCCTGCATTTGGGAATTGCTTTTTTGGGGGAGGTGAGAGCAATTGGACATTTGCAAGCCCATCATCATCATCTTCTTCTTCTTCTTCTTCTTCTTCTTCTTCTTCTTCTTCTTCTTCTTCCTCTTCCTCTTCCTCTTCCTCTTCCTCTTCTTCTTCTTCTTCTTCTTCTTCTTCTCCTCCTCCTCCTTCTCCTCCTTCTTCTCTTCCTTCTCTTCTTCTCTTCTCTCTTCTTCTTCTTCTCTCTTCTTCCTCCTTCTTCTTCTTCTCCTTCATTCTTCTTCTCCTTCATTCTCTTCTCTTCATTCTTCTTCTTCCTCCTCTTCTCCTCCTCCCTTCATTCTTCTTCTCCTTCACCTTCTTCCATTCCTTCCTTCCTTCCTTCCTTCTTTCCTTCCTTCCCATTGCTGAGGATTCATCAGTCCTGCAAATACGTCCATTATTCTTGACTAGGTTTGTTTGTTTGTTTGTTTGCCTCGCAGGGCTCTGGCTGAACTCCGAGGGAAGAGGCCCTTCGTGATTTCACGTTCCACTTTCCCAAGCCAGGGCAGGTATTCGGGCACTGGCTGGGGGACAACCGCAGCGAATGGAAGGATATGTTTTGGTCCATTCCAGGTACCCCTCATCTGCTTCTGGATGTGATTTTGAATATCTGCTGCTCCTGTCATATACAGACCGTTAAAACCCCTCCATCATTATCTGCGTGTGCTTTATAAAGTCAGTACGAAGCTGTCCCACACACATGGCTGGAAGTGGGGGCCAAGACTTGTACATGGGAAACTTATGGATAATTCACCAGTAGAGCAATAACATATCAGATGTCAACTCAAAATAAAAATACTCCTTTGGTCTTTTTAGTTGCCAGCAGAAAGGGAGTGGTGGTGAGGGGCAAGCAGTGCATTCCTTAAATGCTTCAGATAATTGCTAGGCAGCCGAAGTTGTTGGCATGCAAGATTATTACTGGAGAGCATGATTGATGACTCTTGGCTATGGATGTGTCTCATTGGAGAACATACATGCAGGGGTTAAGGGTGAAATGTATGATGCGTCTTAGAGTCGGCTGCATCCAGGTAGTGCTGACATGTTCTCTTAATAAATCTTTTTTTTTAATTCTGAGAGATGTGGCTAGAGACTCATGATTTGATTGGGGGTGCATTGTCAGAGCCCTGACATCAAAGTTACTGGCGTTCTGAATATTTCCAAACCCAATTCAAGGCCCTTGGTGTTGTATTTTGACCAACAAATACGTGGCTCGCCACAATACCCGGGACGTCCTTCCGTAGTTAGGGGGAATCTCATCCTCGACTGCATCCAAAGTCAGACCTCCCTGAGCCAGTGATTGAGTCCAGGTGCTGCAACCTGCCCCTCTCATTTGGCCTCTGTCCCAATCCTCAGGCCTGCTGAGCTTCAGCCTCTTTGGCGTCCCGTTGGTCGGGGCCGACATCTGCGGCTTCTCCGGCTCCACCTCAGAAGAGCTCTGCATTCGCTGGATGCAGCTGGGAGCCTTCTACCCCTTTTCACGCAATCACAACACTCAACTTGAGAAGGTGAGTTGAGGGGACGGGTAGCTGGAGGGGGAGGCTGGTTTCCCAAACAGAACAGGAGACTTTGCGTCTCCATCCCTTGCTTCTGTAAATCAAAGGACATAATTGGAGCCAGGCTTAAGGCAAGGAAGCTTTCCTTTCCATGTGAAAAATGAAGGACTAATTCATCTTTGGAAGAGCCCGCCGTTGCATCTCAGTATATGAGCCTCTGACTTGAAAGTTCTCCCTAAGTATGTAGTGACTCATGTAGAGTTTAGTTTAGTTTACTTCATTGTCATTGTACCTCGTACAACGAAATTAAATGCCACCTTCAGTGTACATTATGACTGAAAAGAAACACAAACACACATTGTGATAATCATCACAAAAACAACTGGAGACAACAAACAAGAGTTTTATTATCAAGCTTTTGCAAAAGAGAATTCTGCTCATGGCAGAAGACATGGTTCCCAGGAAGGCTGGGTTCAAATATGCAGTCTCTGCCCCTTTCCTGGGTTCACAATCTATCCAAGCTACGTATCTCCCTACGCCACACCCATATTATTGTTGCGTAGCACCTGTTTCCTTGTCTTTGGAAACTACCCTTGTTCTCATGGCTTCTTCCTGTTATGGTCCTTCTGTAATACAATAGATCATTAACTAGTTCCTTTTGGGTCATGATAACCTAGCATCTCCTTCTCATATCCTTAACGCTAAAAAATACAGACTTGCCATTACTTAGAACATAACAAGTTACAAAACTACATGTTTATTAGATATAGTTATATAACTGTAAAAGGTCGGATAAACATGGCATCTCTTCTGTTCTTTATTTTCTCAGGTGTAACTTGCAACATATATAATTGCCACATATAACACACATCCTTCACATTCTATACATTGAATTGATATTGCATTAATATTGCCCTATACAGTAGAATTCGATAGAGTTACTGCCCTGGGATAGAAAAAGGATTCTGGGAATTCTCTTCATGAAAAAAAGAAGATTCTCTGACTCTTGTTCTGAAGAGCTACATTACACTGGACGTACCTAAAGGTTGTTGCAATACAGCTCTCCTCGCCAAGCAAGATTTGCTGTGGTCAGGTTATTAATTCTTTGTCAAAGACGTTAATGTCTCCTCTTGAGTTACATGTCGACTCATAAAATATTTCTCTGGTCTTCTTAGAGTTGCCAACAGAAAGGGAGAGGGGAGCATTGTAGCAGTTTGCAAAACCGAAAGTGCATTCCATCAATGTTTTCATAGATAGTTTCCAGGCAACCGAAGTTTCTGCCGCACAAAATTCTAACTGGAGAGCATGATTGATGACTCTGGGCTATGGATGTCACCCATTGGAGAATATGAATTATGATACACCCAGGGGGTGTGGGGGAAACCAGGGTCAAGGGTGACATTGAATGATGAGTCGGTAGCTGTCAGGGCTCTGGTAGTTACCCCCATTTAGTCTTTAGCCGGATTTTCAAAGCTCAGAGAAGATTTATTAGGAGAAGACATGCCAGTGCTGCCTGGGTGTAACACGGCATGTCTTCTATTAAATCTTCTTTGAGCACTGAAAATCCAGCTAAAGACTCATGATTTAAATGGGGGTAAGTACCAGAGCCCTGACATTACAAATGACTCCTAAAAACCTCGTGGGCAGCTCTGTAAATATTTTTGAGAGCACCGGAAAGCGATTTGCCACTGATGCCTTCTGGACTGTCGGTTCTTCCATTTTACCCGCCAGCCATCCCTTACAACCCTTCCTCACGCTCTCTCCCTTCCCTTCCCAACAGGCTCAGGATCCCACGGCCTTTAGCCCAGCAGCCCGGACGGCCATGAAGACAGCTCTAGAACTCCGTTACACCTTGCTCCCTCTGCTCTATTCCCTCTTCCATCGGGCTCACCTGCAGGGGGAGACCGTTGCCCGCCCTCTGTTTTTTGAGTAAGTCCTTGGCTACATTTGAGGGAGGGTTCTTGGCTGAGCTGCAAGACAATACTGCAAAACATTTCAGAAACGGGAGTTTGGAGGGAGTTTGGGAAGGGCCTTGGGGAAAAATACCATTTGCAACGAACCCAGTCATCCCTTTTCTTTTTTTCTTTTTTATATTTTTATTTATACATTTTTCTTAACATACATAAGTATTTAGTAAAGAGTGTATCGTCTGGGTCATTTACATAGGCATAATCCTAGTAACAATAATATTCTTTACTTGTCTATAATAGTATTCTTCTGGTTTTTAATTTCCACCTTTATTGCCTAACCATTGATAAAACAATGGAAAAATGAGGAAACTCCTACAGGTGAAAATATAATTTAAAAAAAAATACTAGACTGTGCGGAAATGGATAGCTTAATGTTAAAGATGAAGGATAAAGAAGATACAGATTTCTTTTTAACACTGGTCATCCTTCTTGTGGAGTCTTCCTTTGGGGAAGTCTGCCATCTTTTCTTCCTTGACTGCCCACAGCCGAGCCCTGCAGAAGAGGGTTCCTGGCTAATTTAGTTCATTCCCACAATCCCCAAGTCAACAGGCCTCCAGACCTGGGAAGGGTTGCAATAGCCTGTTTCAGAGCTAGGTTCTGGCTTTTGGGTGAGGTTCTTCCTACCGTGTTTCCCCGAAAATAAGACGTACCCCGAAAATAAGACCTACCCCAAAGATAAGTCCTACCCCGAAAATAAGACCTAGTGTGTTTTTGGGAGCCAAAAAATATATAAGACAGTGTCTTATTTTCGGGGAAACACGGTGGCTTTGGATCTTGGCTCTGGGTGAGGTCTTTCGTACATATTCCCATGGACTGATGTAGGTGTCAAGCTTCAAAGATATTTTGCTGTTGCCATTATTACCACATCTCAGCTTGCCAGCAAACTATGGGTGCAGAGAGCGGGAGATAGAACATGGCCCAGACATCAAGGAGTCTGCGAGAGAACCAAGGACACTCCAGCAGGCGCCTACAAAAGCCAGAAAGATTTCCCACAACAATATCCCCGGGAACGTATTGGCCAAGGTGACCTGAACTAACTGAGTGGGATGGAAGAATGTAAACTTTAATTGTGGGGCTTAGGGCAGGAAAGACCTAGATCTGGTTTTGCCTCCAGTCATGCCAAAGAGATGAACCCAATAAAGTTTTGCAGGAAGGGACTGGATCGTCTTGATGGTGCTTGCTTTGGTTGGGTTCACCAGTGGGAACCCTGACCCTGGGCTTACGAACTGAAGATCTTTTCAAGGAGCCCCGGATGGTTGTGGGTCTTCTTACCACGAGACAGGCAATGATTGTCCCTTGTGGTAGGTTCCCAAAGGATGAGGCCACCTATGCAGTAGAGAAGCAGTTCCTCTGGGGCCGAGTCCTGCTGGTGACACCCGTTCTGGAACCTGGAGCAGATTCCGTGACCGGTTACTTCCCCAAAGGCGTTTGGTACGACTACTATACGGTAAGGCCCCGGCCCCTGAGCTCCTGTCATGGCCCCACCACCTCTCTGGAGTCCAGGAGAGCCCCATTTCTGAGGCTCCCAGGAGGAGACCCTTGTCCTTCCAAAGCTTCACACCCATCTGATGTCCTCTCCTTGCCTTCTTCAGGGTTCTTCGGTGAACAGCAGTGGGGAGAGCTTGAAAATGGCGGCCCCTCTGGATCACATCAACGTCCACCTGCGAGAGGGCACCATCCTGCCGACTCAGGTGAGACCACAAGATGCTTTTTACCCTCCGCTGCCCCCGCTGATTTTGGGCTAAGCTTCTGAGAGCTGAGGGCCATTCTGGTACCTCTAGGCAGGTTGTACGCCAGCAACCTGATCCTCTCTTGCTCCATAGGATCCCAAAGCTTGGGCCTAAAAGACAACCTGAAGATCTGATTTCTGTCTCATCTCAGGTTTTAATGCCATTTGTTATGTCAGTAACAATGACTTTTCAGCCCAGAGATATTTCCCACAGCAGCTTGGAACACTGTTTCTCAGCCTTGGCCACATTAAGATGGTGGACTTCATTTCCCAGAATTCCCCAGCCCCAACCTTCTAACTTCAGAATCAGAATAGGCTGGAAGGGACCTTGGAGGTCTTCTAGTCCAGTCCCCTGCTCAAACAGGAGACCCTAGACCATGGGTGGGCAACAGTGGCCCCCTTACAGGCTGTGGACTTCAACTCCCAGAATCCCTGAGCCAGCCATTCATTCATTTTGGCTCAGGAATTCTGGGAGTTGAAGGAGACACAGGTTCTTAAGGGGCCACAGTTGACCACCTCTGCCCTAGACCATTTCAGACAAGTGACTGTCCAGTCTCTCCTTAAAGCCTCCAGTTGATGAAGCCCCCACAACTTCTGGGAGGCAACTTGTGTTCCACTGGTTAACTGTCCTCCCTGTTAGGAAGGTTCCACTCAATTCCACGTTGCTTCTCCTTGATTTAAGGGGAGCCTTCCCAACAGCAAGAACAAATAACTTAGAAAGTTAATACGCAGGCCTGGAAAATAAAACAGAAAGCTGCCCTGAGATGGACAGGGAAGAGCAGAGGCTTCTTCATCAGTCCTGAATTTGCAAAACTTTTGCTGCTGGTGGGATCATCCTGTCTCTACCAGCAGAAGGCGGCTGGGCTATAAAGCAGCAGGGAAAGGCAGGGTTGCAGAGTTCAAAACCTTTCACTCAGGCTGTCGTGAGTGACCTCCTCCTCTCCCTTCCTCTGCTGGTGTGTCTCAGAAACCCGGAGGCAGCACTTGGCTGGCACGCAGGAACCCTCTGACCCTGATCGCAGCTTTATCCCAGAGCTCCACCGCCTGGGGTGACCTGTTTTGGGACGATGGCGACAGCCTGGACACCTTTGAAAAGGGCAACTATTCCTACCTGGTGTTCAATGTCACACAGGTAAGAAGGTCCCACCTGCGAGCCGTGAGGGAGCTTCCTCTGCCCCCTTCTCCTTCAAGTGGGACTTCTGGGCTCCACCCAAAAGAGATGTTTTGGGATTAGCTCTTAGTAGAAGGGGAGGTGAGACTTCTCTTGAACACCTACAGCGTGAACTTCTCTTCTCTTCCTGTGAATCATAGCTGACCACAGAGACCTCCCTTTTAAAAGAGCCACATGGAGCCACATGGAGGCTGCTTCTTAATGCTTTCTTTTGCACAGTGTTTTGATGTACCCATACAAGAAAAGGGAAAGTTAGATACAGAATATAACTTCCCTGTTTAAAAGCAGATCTGCTTATGTTCTTGTTTGCCATCCTTTGGTTGCCTGTACATTTCAGGGAAAATCAGAGAAAGGAGAATGAGGATTGATCAAATTGGACACAGGAAGGATACCTGTTGTTCCTTCTTCCCTGGAATTTTAAAAGTGCAAGAAAAGTCTATCTCAGCATCTCCTTGTGGGGGTGCAGCATTTTACCCAGTTTAAGTGTGTGTGAGTTTTGGCCCTCCAGATGTCCCGTTTTTGTCCAGCATCAAACAGTGGACATTTTTAGAAGGCAACATCAATATGCTCCCCGCGGAGATTAGAACCATCCCAAATCTACTTGCCTTCCAGCCAAGACCTGGCTTTGTCGGAGGGCATGGCTTTGAGACCTTGCTCTCCCCCCCCCCGTGTATGTTTTGGATTGGCATGAATGAGTTTTTGTTTTTATATTGTATAGAAATTGCTTTTATCCTTGTACACTCGAAGTTCCCCATTGGGGGGGAGTGAGGCGGGATATAAATTTAATAAATAAAATAAATAAATAAAATAAAATAAAATAAAATAAACATCAGCCAGAATTGGATCTTTCAACTGGAGACCTGTATACCTGCCAGGGGCTCCATCTGTGGGGATTCAATAACCAGTCATTTCAGTGTCCAAAGATGTCTGACCACATACGTGGTGTTTATTACTTTTATACCATTTTTACAAGCAGAAAAGAACAGCATAGATACAGCATTGGGATTGGAGAATAGATCCACATGGGTGAAACCCCTCAACCACATTGGCAACCTCCCAACCAATCCATAAGTTAGTGGTGATGTTAGTAAATGATATCACCTGTACACCTGGAAACTCAGAGACATCCCATCCCCATCCCAACAGATAAGAGAATGAATAGAAGATGAGCTCATGGGATAGCAAAAGAGGCCCCCTCCACCAGGCTGCAGTGTGCTGCCAGCTACTAGTGTCATCCAGGGAAACTCAGTGGCCACCACATCCATCCTGCCAACATCTTAACCCTTCCTTTCTTGACAAAATTCAATGTTTTGAGGGAAAACTAATCCACATGTCTTTATAACTGCAGGTTAAGCAGTGAGGGGAGATCATTGTAGCAGCCATTTATCACCTCTCCCTGTTTAGGAAATATGAGCTCTCCTCCTCCTCCTCCTCCTCCTCCTCTTCCTCCTTCTTCATCTCCTCCTCTTCCTCCTCCTTCTTCCAGAACACCTTCATCTCCACCGTCCTGTATTCCAATACCGAAGCCACCTACATCACAGTGGATAAACTCAGTGTCTACGGAGTCCGTGAAGAGCCGAAAACAGTCACTGTCAGTGGCAAAAACTGGCCTTTCACTTATTTGACCAATCAGGTAATGAGCCAATTGCTTATTCAGACCAGGGGTCTCCGAACTTGGCAACTTTAGGACTTGTGGACTTCAGCTCCCAGCATCGCTCAGCCAGCAGGGAGAAAGACTCCATCTATTTGGTTTTGCTACATGCCAATTGACCCAAGTTGGTTTACTAGTAGATAACTTTTATGAATGACTTATGCGTTATGCCTAATTTGTAAGGTAAAACTAAAGGTTCCCCTTGCACGTACCTGCTAGTCGTTTCCGGCTCTAGCGTGGCGGTGCTCATCTCTGTTACAAAGCCAAAGAGCCAGCGCTGTCCGAAGACGTCTCCGTGGTCTTGTGGCCGGCAGGACTAAATGCCTTTGAAGGCGCACGGAGCGCTGTTCCCTTCCCATCAAACCGTCACCCTCTTCCTACACCCGAGCTGCAGATATTGCAAAAGTAGGGGATGCTACAATTCTTCAAATACCCCATTTAAATATTCTTCAGCTATTGTTAGCTTTGTTGTTTTAATTGTTTTGATTCTTGCTTTTTCCAGCTTCTCACCTGATGGCATAGGTCTATCCTAGTAGAAAAAGTGGAGTATGAAAACGCCACAATGAGAACAACTCCGTAAACATAGAGAGCTATATTTGCCAACTGCCCGGTACGAGCACACAGGCAGGGGCCTCGGGGTGCCGCCTGCGAGCCCGTGTCGTTTGGCGGTGTCCCAGGGAGGGCCTATTCTGTATGCTCCCACCTTGTGGAATCAATTACCACTGGGGCTCCGTTTGGCCCCTGACCTTCGTGCCTTCCGCCATGATTTGAAAACCTGGTTATTTGCCCAGATCGGGCTGTGCTGACCTCTTGGGGGGGGGGCGTTATTTTTAAATTAGTAAGGGTTTTTAGATGAATTTGGCTTGTTTTATTTAATACTGTTTTAGTTAATTAATTTATTGTTTCTGTTTTAGTTGTGAGCCGCCCCGAGTCCTTTCTGGAGAGGGGGAGGCATACAAGTCAAATGAATGAATGAATGAATGAATGAATGAATGAATAAAGCTTTGCTGGCTGAGGAACTCTGGGAGTTGAAGTCCACAAGTCTTAAAAGTGGCCCAGGTTGGAGAGCCCAGCCGTAAAGCAACGGGGCTGTCCACTCCACTTGCCAATCTTTTGCATTCACCCCCAAAGGTACTCCATGTGGGCAACCTGCAGCTTCCACTCAGCCAGGGTTTCTCCGTCCGGTGGATGTGAGGCCAGGATTTCCTCTGCACCGGTTGCATGACGAACCCACCGCCACATGGAGACGGAGCCGCCGCTTGTGGGGAACCTCGGCGTGGGGTCCTCTGGCCCTCTCCTGCTTGGCCCATGGCTCCTTCCTCCTGCTGCTTGGAAAAGGCCTTCTCTTCTACAGCTTCTGCTCCATGCTTTTTGGCACAGGCCTCTCATCGTCTTCCGTGTTTTCGCTCCGCCGCATGTTGCCAAACATCTCCCACTCCGCGAGTGGGGCTTTGCAGCTTTTCCTGGGAAAAAGGAGAACTTCGAGTCAAGAGTCACTGGAACTGATCTCCCGATGAGTCCCTGGCATTTGGGTCAGCAGCCCGGGATTTACTGAGATCCATTGGGGGAACTTGGGACAGTGGGCACGGCGCACCTTCTCAATTCTCTGCAGTTTAATATCCTGGGTTATGAAGGCTGGAGGAGGAGGGAATTCCTCCATCAAAATCTGGGAGTGTAGCTGCCAGATCGTTCCGAATGAGAAGCGTCACGGATCTCTCTCCCAGTTGTAACCTAGAGGGGATGTCTATGGAGATTCTTGGTCCTCCAAGTCATGGCTTTGTCCCAAAGGTGCTTGGACTGGATCCATCCATCCACCATCCAGTCGGAGACGAAGAAGCTTCTTGGATGAGAAACAAAACATCTTCCAAGAAAAACCAAAAAGTCCAGGTGCCTCTTGGAAAAAGCACCTTTGGGGAAAGAAGGAAAGGAAAGGAAGAAGGAAAGGAAGGAACAGAAAGGAAGGAAAGGAAAGGAAGGGAACAGAAAGGAAGGAAAGGAAAATGTCTGTGGAGATTCTAAAATTCAGAAATTTGTGTACATGTGTTCCGTTCTCTCATACTGGCCTAAGACTCCATCTCAAAGCCAGATGTCCTGATTTCTTACCTCAGTGTCAAAATATTTTGCTAGCATTGTTGGTAAAACCCACAATTGTGAAGGGTGATATTTCACCTTGAAACAAACCTGCTTCATTCCTTACAGGTAAATTAAAACCCTTCTGAAGCACTGAGAACTGAGCCCAAATGCCCAGCCCTTTTTAGCCATCCTTGATTCTCTCTACCACTGGATGGCCATGTCATGGATGCTTTGGTTATTTAACCACGTTTGCAACTTTACCAAGGGTAGTCTTGCAATATTCTGCTGCACGGAACAACTTTTTGCTTTTATATTTTGAGATTTAGAAGAGTTTGCTGCAGAATCCTTGCCAATGGGGCAAGTTTAACTCTTTTGCCACGTTAGTGCGAGAACATGGGGCGTATTTCTCAGCATTACCCCGCGAATTAGGGACGGCACTTTGCCCCGCCCTGTACTCACCCTCAGAATGAATGTGTGTACTGTACTAAAATGCACAGATTTCTACTTCAGAAAATCCAATTTGCACTAGTTTTCCTGCCCACAGTTTTCCCAACTGCTGGCGTTTGGGCAATTTTGTTTTCCCTGTAGTACAAAGCAGGGAGGTTTCCCTCCTTGCTCAGCCTGTCCAAAATTCCTAGCAATGCTCAAAAGCCACAGCAGGTTTGTAGTGCTACTGCCAGTAAAATCACAATGGGGTTAGCTAAGCCTTTTTTTGGACTACCCACTTTTTGTGAAGGCAGCTATGGACCATCGCCAAAGATGTCCAGCAGAATTTCTCATTTAGCTGTCCTGTGACTTTTTTTTTTGTACCAGAATGGCAAGGGTAGCCAGAAAAATCAACAAATATAATATATAGCAGTGCTGATACATTCTTGGGAGACGGGATTCAGCTCAGAATTCCCAGCCAGCTGGCTGGGGAATTCTGGAAGTTGAAGTCCACACGTCTCCCAAGTTGTCAAGTTTCACCTACACTGCTGTACATCAACATCTGCTGTGTAATTTTGTGGTGCATTGGAAGAAAAAGGAAAAGTGAACTTCATCTCTTTGGAACAGTTGCTTTATTTTACAAATATATATATATATATATATATATATATATATATATATATTTAAACTCTGCTTGATTCTTTTCCCAGAGTTTCGGTACCAAGAAAGAAATAAAATACAATGTGATGTGTTCTTGGTCTGTGGTCTGGCTGTTTCACCTCCCCCACCCATCCCAAACCAACCCCTCTAGTCATGGCAGGTGAAGATGGGCTCTTTCCAGGCACAGACGGTTCCCAGCACTGCATTTCCTCCAATCTGCAACTCCGAAACACCCTCCATCGATTGGCTGTGCATTCCGATGTTTACAACAAAAACATCCAGGATCTTCAACAGCTATAATGCTGCAGTGGTTAGAATGCAGAATTGCAGACTGGCTCTGCCCACTGCCAGCAGTTCGATTCTGACCATCTCAAGGTTGATTCAGCCTTCTGTCCTTCCGAGGTCCGTCAAATGAGGACCCAGATTGTTGGGGGCAAGAGGCTGACTCCGTAAACCGCTTAGAGAGGGTTGCAAAAGCACTGTGAAGTGGTGTATAAGTGCAACTATTTTTAAGAGCCGCAGTTGTGCACTGGTTAGAATGCAGTATTTGCAGGCTGACTCTGCCCACTGCCAGGAATTTGATCGTGACCGGCTCAAGGTCGACTCTTCTGTCCTACCGAGGTCAGTAAAATTCAGACCCAGATTGTTGGGGCAAGAGACTGACTCTGTAAACCGCTTAGAGGGGACAGTAAAGCGCTATGAAGTGGTATATGAGTCTTAGTTCTATTGCTATCGTCAAGGTTGACTCAGCCTTCCATCCTCTCGGGGTAGGTAAATTGAGGACCCATGATTTTTGAGGGCAATAAGCTGACTTTGTAAAAATGCCGCTTAGTAATAAGCAGGCATATACAATGGAATGAAGGCTATTGCTGAGCGCATTGGGTTGTATCCTGAATTGTAAGCCCCTGAGTCTTCGGAGAAGGGCGGCATATCAATGTAATTTAAAAAAAAAAAGATGCGGTTATCCCTTTCGGCCGCGCGGGGTCGCTGTGCTCGTCCCTTTGCCCCACAGGCACTGGGTTATTTGTCCGACTCTGCTCCGTTAAAGCGAAGAAGCTGCAGTTCCACCTCCTGGCCATCGGTGGCAGCCGAAAAAAAAAGACCTTCCTAGGGGGCCACTTTCAGGTCGCAACCAGCGGGACTTCCGGTTTCCTTCCCATATCCGCTGTCCGAAGCGGAGACACCGGCAGCACCGTGCTCCCCCTCTCCCTTCCAGGGCGCCCCCGCCCACAAATCCCCTCTTGGGGGTGGGGAGGACCGGCCCCCTCCCCCGCCGCCAAGATGAACCGGGCAAAGCCCGCGGCCGCGCGCCGCCCCAGCGCCGTCGCCAAGCCCTCCGGTAAAGGGGGCTGGGGAAAGAGGGGGGTCCCTCCACCGATCCCCCCCCGCTCCTCATCTGTGGGTGGGAAGGCGTTTGTGGGGTGGGGGGGGCTCCTCGCGAGGAAAGGCCTGGAAAGGAAGGATTTTTGGGGTCCTCCCCAAGAAGACCCGTGTCGGGGGGGCACGTGTGAAAGGGCAAAAAATAAGGGGTCTCCAAAGGGGAGGAGTCCCCCACCTATCCCCCCCTCCCCGTCTATGTGTGTGTTAATGGCTAGAAAACAAAACAAATTAAAATGGGTTAGATGTAGTTATAAAGCAATAAGAGAAGCTGGTGAATATATATATATATATATATATATTTATTTAAAATACCCGAATAAAGCTGAATACCATGTGTATGTATATATATGTATATGTGTATGTATGCATGTATATATGTATGTATGTGTGTGTATGTATATATGTATATATATAGATATAGATATATAGATATATATATGTATGATATTATTTATATGGGAATGTGATTATTGTTGCATTGTTAAGTTGGCAAGAAAAATATTAATAATTGCTAAGCAATTGGAATATGTACCTAATCGATGCACGATTGCAATGGAATGGATTGTGTGTGTGTGTGTGTATATGTATGTATGTATGTATGTAGGTCTTGGTGTATTCGGATCTTGTCCCATGTAAGATTGAGAATACCTTGGCGACGTTTCGACGAGATCCCACTCACCATCTTCAGGCTGGTGTCTTCGGCTTTGTGCTTGTGCCAGCAAATCTTACACGGGACAAGACCCGAATACACCAAGACCTACATATATATATATATATATATATATATATATATACACACACACACATACACACACACACACATACAGACACACAGAAAGAAAGAAAGAAGAAAGAAAGAAAGAAAGAAAGAAAGAAAGAAAGAAAGAGAAAGGAAGGAATAAGGAGGCATCATGGGGCTCCCCACAACCTTACCTGATCTTCTTCTTCTTCCCCTATTGTCCCGTCTTAGGCCATCCTCCTCCAGGGGACTTCATCGCTTTGGGCTCCAAAGGCCAGGTGGGAGAGTCCAAGACAGCGGCCACCTTGCTCAAGCCAACATCGTCCGGTTGCCTCCCGAGCGAAGCCGAGGTGGCGACGCCGCCTTGTCCAGCACCTCCGGGCTGACCAAGCGCCCCAAACTTTCCTCCACGCCTCCTCTCAGCGCTCTGGGACGTTTGGCCGAGGCCGCTGTGGCTGAGAAGAGAGCCATTTCGCCTTCCATCAAAGAACCGTCGGTCATTCCTATTGAAGGTAAAGTCTATGGCAGGGGGGCAGATGTTGATCAGGGCCTTTCATCGGGTAGGTATTGAATGATTTTCTCTTCGCCATCAGGAGGCCGTGAGTTCGATCCTAGACAGAGGTAGATATTTCTCTCTCTGGGCACAATGAGAATTTATCTGCTGAACAAAACTCCACATTGGCAACAGGAAGGGCATCTGGCCAGTAAATACTCAGCCCCATTCAGTTGCCCAGGCTCCACCCTGCAAGAGATTACGGGGTCTTTAAAAGAGGATGATGATGTATTGAATGCTGTTTTGATAGTTTGATATGCCTGTTGGCTAAATAGAATTAAAAGAAGAAGATATTGGGAGTCTGGAACCCAGTAAATCTTGCCAATGTAGTTGTTTAAAATACCCAGCTATGGGTGGGTGTTTTAGTGGGAGTTTGGGCTGTCCAATAGCTGCTGCGATTTCCCTTTGCTGACAGTGGCCCCCAACGCTCTGCTGGACGAGATCGAGGCTGCTGAAGCTGAAGGCAACGATGACCGCATCGAAGGGGTGTTGTGCGGAGCCGTGAAGCAGCTGAAAATGAATCGGGCCAAGCCTGACATCACCCTCTACCTGACCTTGATGTACCTGGCGAAAATCAAGCCAAATATCTTCGCCACAGAAGGCGTGATTGAGGTGAGGGGCAGGCAGAACCAGAATAACAGCATTGAAAGGGACCTTGGAGGTCTTCTAGTCCAGCCCCCTGCTCAGGGCAGGAGACCTTACACCATTCCAGACAAATGGTTGTCCTTAAAAACTTGGAGCACCCACAACTTCTGGAGGCTGGTTGTTCCACTGATTTGATTGTCCTCCCTGTCAGGAAATTCCTCCTCAATCCCAGGTCCTTGACCAGATTCCATCCGTTGCTTCTTGCCCTGCACTCTGGTGCTTTGCAGAATAGGTTCAAACCCCCCCCCTTTTCTTCAGGGCAGCCCCCCCTTGCTCAAGGTTTCTTATCCCTGATCCCCATGCAGGTTCTTTAAAAAAAAAGGTGGAAATACAGCCTCCCCTTACCAGTTCAAGAGTGGCCCAACTCTGCTTCACTGTCCGCGCCCGTTCTAAAGTTTCTGCAGCCGGACTGGCATTCCGACTGCCTTTGCTCACCCTCCGGGACCTTCTGCTTCCCCAGGCACTGTGCAGCCTTCTCCGCCGAGATGCCTCCATCAACTTCAAAGCCAAAGGGAACAGCCTGGTGTCTGTCTTGGCCTGCAACCTTCTCATGGCGGCGTATGAGGAAGACGAAAACTGGCCGAGATATTTGTCAAGGTGGGCTGACGGGGAGGTCGTGCGTTTGTAGGGTTGATGAAGGACCCTTCAGGGAGGGATGACGGTGCCTTCCTCTCCTCCAGGTTTACATGGAGGATTCTCTGGGGGAGCGGATCTGGGTGGACAGCCCTCACTGCAAGACCTTCGTGGAAAACATCCAGACGGCTTTTGGCACGAAGATGCCCCCTAAAAGTATTTTGTCGCATGGAGAGGTTGGACGCGGCGGAGGAGACCTCAGTGCTGGTAGGAGGACTTCTTGGGAGCAGATGAAGATAAAGGAGGGGTTTGGGAAAGGAGGGAGAGAGGAAGTAAAAATGAGAGAGGGATGAAGATGAGTGAAAGAGGAACGAAGGGAAAGGGAAGGGAAGAGGGAAGGAAGAAAAGGAGAAAGTAAAAAAAGAGAGATGAAGGAGAATGCAAAAGGAATGGAGGGAGGGAAAGGAAGGAAGGAATAATGAGAGAGAGATGAAGGAGAGAGGAAGGAGAGGGGAGAGAATGAGAAAGAGGAATGAAGGGAGGGAGAGAGGGAAGGGAAGGGAAAGAAGGAAGTTGGATTGCAGGATTCACCTGCTTTAAGATTTGATGGTATTAGGGTGAAACCCTTGCTATGGTTGATTAAATAGATGCAATGTTAAACTGTGCTTAATAAGAGGCAGGGACAAAACCCTTCAGGAGCCTACAGCTATACCCACAGAGGGTGTGTGGGCAGGGGTTCAAAGCCAAGTTTAAAGATAATTGTTTTCCCTGTAAACCACACGCCCCTGTGACCTTTGAGGGCAGACTGTGATTCTCTGGGATGACTGTTGTTCTCGTGGCTTGTGGCTTTCTAGGAAACAGCCCCCATCCTTCTGTTCCAGAGGAAGAAGACAGTCAGAGCGAATTGTTGATAGCTGAGGACAAAATGAGCCCTGAGCAGGAAGCCCACCTGATGCCCAGGTAGCACCTTCCTCTCTGCTGCTTCTGTTCCTGTATCCCCCCCGGGAAAGTTACATATAGATATTAAACGTGATTCTAGGTTGCAGTGTCCTGGACTAAGGTGGGAGTGCCTCCTAGAAGCACCAGGTCAATTTGTAAAAAGGGGCCTCTCTTTTGGCCCAGGTATGACGACCTCGCCGAGAGTGTGGAGGAATACGTTCTGGACATGTTGCGGGACCAGCTCAACAGGCGCCAGCCGATGGACAACGTCTCCCGGAATCTGTTGCGCCTTCTGACCGCTACCTGTGGCTACAAGGAGATCCGGCAGATGGCTGTGCAGAGGCTGGAAATGTGGCTGCAGAACCCCAAGGTAAGGAGGGCCGCCTCTTCGGAAGGATCTCGTCCAGAAAACCAGGTGGGACGAGAGTGGATTCTGGTCAGATTGGCATATAGCAATAGCACTTGGACTTCTATACCACTTCCCAGTGCTTTCCAGCCCTCTCTAAGCAGTTTACAGAGTCAGCCTCTTGCCCCCAACAATCTGGCTCCTCATTTTACTCATCTTGGAAAGATGGAAAGCTGAGTCAGCCTTGAGCCAGTCAGGATCGAACTCCTGTCAGTGGGCAGAGTCAGCCTGAAATATTCTAATCATTGCACCATTTAAAAAAACATTTTTTTATTTTATTTTACAACAAATCCATCTTTCAGTTAAATAGTGTTGTCGACTTGGTACATACATCTTGTGCAAATATTTGTAATTAATATACATTTCTTGCTATGATTACATACATATTAAAACCTACTCAATCTTATATATCTTATCGTTATAACAATTTTAATGCATTTTACCTTACATTCATTTAACTTCTTTCTTTATCTTCCAACCTGGATGACTCAATAATTGAAGTGTTTATGGTGAAGGATCGAACGTGGCTTTTCCCATCCTACCCAGGTGGGGTTTGTCATAGGGCCCACATATCTAAACTCAAATGCCTCTTATTTAACTGCCCAAGCTCAAACTGCCCAAGGAGCTGCTGGTCCAGTTCTACAGAGGAATTATTGAATCTGTCATCTGCACCTCTAGAACTGTCTGGTTTGGTTCTGCAACCCAACAGGACAGACACCGACTTCAGAGAGTAATTAGGACTGCAGAAAAACAATGGCTACCAACCTGCCTTCCATGGAGGACCTGTATCCTGCATGAGTCCAAAAGAGGGCTGTGAAAATATCTACAGACCCCTCACATCCTGGACATAAACTGTTTCAACTCCTTCCTCAAAATGACGCTATAGAGCACTGGACACCAGAACAACTAGACACAAGGACAGTTTTTCCCCAAACACCATCACTCTGCTAAACAAATAATTCCCTCAACACTGTCAAACTATTTATTAAGTCTGCACTACTATCACTATTAATCCTCCCATCCTGCCTTTCACCCATCCCCTCCCACTTGCAACTGTAGGACTGTAACTTTGTCGCTTGTATCCTTACGATCTATATTGACTGTTTCCTAGTATGATTTGATTGCTTATTGTACTCTATGACTATCATTAAGTGCTGTACCTGATGATTCTAGACGAATGCATCTTTTCTTTTTATGTACACTGAGAGCATTTGCACCAAGACAAATTCCTTGTGTGTCCAATCACACCTGACCAATAAAGAATTCTATTCTATTCCACAGCTCACTCGACCAGCCCAGGACTTGCTCATGTCTGTCTGCATGAACTGCAACACCCACAGCTCCGAGGACGTGGAGGTGGTTTCCAACCTCATCAAGATCCGCCTGAAACCCAAAGTCCTCCTCAATCAATACATGCTCTGCGTCAGGTGGGCAGACAGAAATGGGGGGGAGGGGGATCGTTGAATGAATGATCCAGGCCGGGCCAAAGCAGGGGGACCCTCCGTGGTGGAGAAGGCCTAATGGGTGGTGATGTGGAGAACCACCTCAGGGTTGTCTACACCAGGACTGCCCCATCTTGAAACTTTTGAAGACCCGTGGATTTCAGCTCCCAGAATCCCCCAGCCAACCATGCTGGTTGGGGGATTCTGGGAGGGAAGCCCCAACAGCAAAGGATGCTGAGACTCTGGGAACAGAGTGCAGAGAAGAGCAACAGAGATGGTTAGGAGACTGGAGGCTAAAACCTATAAAGAACGGTTGCTGGAACTGGGCATGGCTAGTCTAGTGAAGAGAAGGACCAGGGGTGACATGATAGCAGTCTTCCAATATCTCAGGGGCTTCCCCAAAGAAGAGGGAGTCAAGCTATTCACCAAAGCACCTCAAGGCAGGACAAGAAGCAATGGGTGGAAATGAATCAAGGAGAGAAACAACCTAGAACTAAGGAGAAATTTCCTGACAGTTAGAACAGTTAACCAGTGGGACACTTGCCACTAGAAGTTGTAAATGCTCCAACGCTGGAGGTGTTCAAGAAGAGATTGGACAGCCATTTGTCTAAAATGGTATATGGTGGTTGGACTAGAAGACCTCCAAGGTCCCTTCCAGCTCTGTTATTCTATATTCTAAACCTTAAAAGTCGCTAAAGTTGGACAATCCATTGGGGGCGCGTCTTCCACCTGGCAGCTGGCTGGGATTGGGGAGAAGTCTCACCTCTAAGTATGGTGGCATCTTCCAGGGAGCTGCTGAACGCCCACCGAGACAACCTGGGAACTGTAGTGAAGTCGGTGATTTTCAACGAACTGTCCAACGCCAGGAACCCCAACAATATGCAGATCCTGTATACGGTCCTTCAGCACAGCCCGGAACTGGCGCCAAAGGTACGTTGGGTGTCCAGGCCCAGCAAACGCCAACAGAACGATGAGGGATTCCAGGGAAGGCAAGATCCCACTTGCTTCCCTTCCTAGCTTCCACTCCCAAGCTGCGTCTGAGGTTTTGCCCTCCTCCAATCTCACTTGACCACTCCGTGTGGGGGGAGCTTGTGGAGGGACAAGCTGGGTTCCCACTCAGTTGAATTTTGGGATAACTCAGGGCCATCGTTCATGTGAGGAAGGGGGGGGGATTTATCCCATGGGGTCCCAGCAGCCGACCCCCTCTGGAGGACATGTCAGTCTTTGTCATCGAGAGCTATAATTTCTGCAAGAAACTTCTTGGAAGCCCTTCTAGATGGTTTTCGTTGCATGAACCCCTCACTGTCGTTGAAAATCAGCTTGCTTGATGGGGCCTTTTGTCCTGGCACTGATTGTCACGATGCTTCTCCTCTTCCCTTCCCTCTTCTTTCTCCCTCTTCTTTCTCCCTCTCTCTCCCTCCTCCCCTCAGTTCCTGGCCATGGTCTTCCAAGACTTGCTGACCAACAAAGACGACTACCTGAGAGCTTCCCGCGCTCTTCTGCGGGAGATCATCAAGCAGACCAAGCACGAGATCAACTTCCAGGCTTTCTGCCTGGGGCTTATGCAGGAACGGAAGGAGCCTCAGTACGCAGACATGGAGTTCAAGGTGAGGAGCTTGCTACGGTCCTGGCCCATGAGATCCGCTCCCGCCACTCTCTTCCGGGCGTTTTTAACCCTCTCCTTCCCTCGCTCCCTCAGGACCGCTTCGTCATCCACATCACAGACCTGCTGGCCGTCTCCATGATGCTGGGCATCACTGCCCAGGTGAAGGGACAAGGAGAGGGTGTGAGGCTTAAGCTTATGGTTGGGGGTTGAGAGTCCCCAATCCTCACCAGTGGGTGGACAGCAGCGGCACTCAGGCACATATACTACCCGTAGTGCTTTTACAACTTGAGTTTCCCAATGCTTCTCTGGCTTTGCGCACTGGTGGGGGGTGGGGGCTGGGAGCAGGGGTCTCCAACCTTCTCAACTTTATTTATTTATTATTTATTAATTTGACTGCGCCCCTCTCCAAAAGGACTGGGCGGCTCAAAAAAAGAACAATATAAATTAATGACCTAAAATGAGATTAAATTAAACAAGGCAAATTAACTAAAAAGCCCATTAATAATTTAAAATATAAAACTTTTAAGACTTGTGGATTTCAACTCCCAGAATTCCTCAGCCAGCTCTGGGAGTTGAAGTGCACAAGTCTTAAAGTTGACACGGTTGGAGACCCCTGGATGGGAGAGAGGATGGTTTCGCACGAAGGGTCAGCCAACAAGCGCATGCACAGCTCCCTTCGTCACAATCAGCGTGCACCTGGGCAGCTGCTCGCTTAAACGGCGTGTGCGCACACTCACCCACTGCTCGTGCAAGCGAGGGGGTGCACAAGCGCACACATGCTGGCCAGCTGCTTCCACAGCGTGGTTGCGAATCCCTCGGGGACCCCTGCTTATATAGCATCCTCTGGGTAGTTTGCAATGTCAGCATGTTTGTCCCTGACAATCTGGGCCCTCGTTTTACTGACCTCGGACGGAAGGTTGAATCAAACCTTGAGCCGGTCAGGATCGAACTCTTGACAGTGGGCAGAGTCAGCCTGCAATGCTGCCTTCTAACCACTCCGGTTTCTCAATCCTTCCTGGATCTTGTGAATAGAAGCGGGCCTATGTGAGAGATGAACTCTCTTTTGGGGTTAACCCAACCCAGATCCAGTTCTAAGAAAAGCTGGACCCTCTTTTTCTCCCTCCAGATCTGGAAGGGCTGCGGGCTTTCCAGAACCAGATCGCCGCCATCCAGCGGGACGCCGTGTGGTGGTTGCACACAGTGGTGCCGTCCATCACCAAGCTGGCTCCAAAGGAATACATACACTGGTAAGAGAAGGGACCAGTTGGGGTGTATGTATGTGTCAGGGAACCCCTCTTTGCAAGGGGGCTCCCTGAGAACTTAACCTCATCCACATTTGTTGCCCCCCCTCTCTCTTTTAAAACAGCCTGCACAAAGTCCTGTTCACAGAGCAACCTGAGACCTACTACAAATGGGATAATTGGCCCCCAGAGAGCGACCGCAAGTAAATCTGGAGCTGGACTTGAACCCTGCAGCGGTGGGGATGGGAGTGGGTTGTGTGTGTCAAGATTTTGGGGTACAATTTTCCTGCTTCTAGATCGTGCACGTTCAACAGAGCGTAAGCCAGTTCAAGTTATGCTGCTCTGTGGTTGCTGAAACTCAGTCTTGTGACTCGGAAAACATAATCAGTGGCTTCGCCTGGTACCCAAACCACCATTGGTGGTTTGTTGAGAGCATTGGAAGCCGTGTTAGAGACCCCACTCCAGGGTCTGTTTCTGTTGCTCCCCTCTGGGAGGAGGTTTAGCAGGACTACTAGATTCTGGGCCAGCTTTGTTCCCTAGGCCATCCGTCTTGTAAACTCGCAATTTTATTTTTTTGTCTGCCATGTGTATGTATACATCCAGCTAGACCAGGGGTGGGCAAACTTTTTGACTTGAGGGCCACAATGGGTTCTTAAACTGGACCGGAGGGCCAGAACAAAAGCATGGATGGAGTGTTTGTGTGAACTAATATAAATTCAAAGTTAGATTACTTCACGTAGCCTTCTGGGAGAGCAAGAGAACCCGCCGCTTTCGCCCGGGCCGGATAGAACAGCCGAACGGGCCGGATCCGGCCCCTGGGCCGTAGTTTGCCCACGGCTGAACTAGACTGTGATGTTCCTCTCTTGTCATATATGTGGGTCTATGCGGGTCTATGCATGGTGGTTTATTTTTTGAGAGCCGAATGCAATGAAATCTCAATGTATACTGATTAGTGTACATTTAAAGCAACGATTAAGTTTCGTTCTATTATTCTGTTGGGAAGTGCGATGTGGTGCGGTGGCCGATAGGGGGAGCCCTTGCCTCACCATCAGGAGATATTTCTCTCTCTGGGCACAATGAGAACACACCTGCCGAACAAAACTCCTCATTGGCAACGGGAAGGGCATCCGGCCAGTAAACACTTTGCTAGCTCCACTCAGTTGCCCAGACTCCACCCCGCCAGGGATTACGGGGGTCATTAAAAGGAGATGATGATTCTGTTGGGAAGTTGATCTCTCCTCTGTTGTCCTGGGTGTCGACCCGCTAAGCACCCCCCCGCCTTCTCTCCCCTGGGCAGCTTCTTCCTCCGCCTTTGCTCCGAAGTGCCAATCCTTGAGGACACCCTGATGCGCATCCTGGTCATCGGTCTGTCGCGGGACCTTCCCCTCGGCCCCGCCGACGCCATGGAGCTGGCCGACCACCTGGTGAAACGGGCGGCAGCCGTGCAGGCGGACGGTGAGCCTCCTTTGAGCCACTTGTGGCCTCTTTGCCACTCCTGAAGCAGCAGCAGCTGCTGATCCCAGCTTATTCCAAGTTCCCTGGGACCGGGTGGGGGAGTCTTCATTGTTTATATACCTTGCTCCCATTTTTGATTCCAGATCTCGAAGTCTTGAGGGTGGAGCGGATTCAACTGATCGATGCCGTCTTGAACCTGTGCACTTACCACCATCCTGAGAACATCCAGCTGCCTCCGGGGTAACTGGGGTTGTTTGAATGGCAAACATGGGACAATAAAGCCTATTTTATTTTTCTTTTGTACATTGCATTATTTTGTTAAAAACGTAACAAGATCCTGCTGTATATCCTTGGCTCTCCTTGCAGGTACCAGCCTCCAAATCTGGCTATTTCAACCCTCTACTGGAAGGCTTGGCCCCTGTTGCTCGTGGTGGCTGCATTCAATCCGGAAAACATCGGTGAGTGTTACAGCGGGAATCCTTTCCTGCAAGGGGTGTGTGTGTGTGGCACAACTGCAGGTACCTGTTTTCCCTCCCTGCGTCTGCACAGATAACAACAACTGCACACACACACACACACACACACACACACAAAACACACACTTGCATACAAAGCAGCAGGAGGTGGGACGAAATATTTTTCAACTTTGTACTTAAAGAATTTTGCACAGTATTATTGCCATTCTTACCTTCCGTGTAAGGTTCTTGCTATGGGTAGCACAGGTAGCCCTGGGCTTACGACCACAATGGGACCTCGGATTCCTTCTGTTCAGTGTGACATTTGTTAAGTGAGTCTCGTCCCCCAATTTACGACCTTTCTTGCCACAGTTTGTTAAGTGAACCACTGCAGCAGATAAGTTAGTAACCTGGTTATTAAGTGAACCTCATTTCCTCATTGATTTTCCTTGTGAGAAGGTCACAGAAGGGGATCACGTGACCCCAGGACACTGCAACCGTCATAAATACGAGTCAGTTGCCAGCATCTGAATTTTGATCTCAGGGATCCTGGGACCTTTGCTGCAAAGGTCGTAACTGTGAGAAACGGCCATAAGTCACTTTTTCCCCAGTGTCATTGTAACTTTGAACGGACACTAAATGAACTGTTGTAAGTCAAGGACTACCTGTATTCTACTGGTATAAGACTTTTTGTTTTCCAAAGGGTCCTTTTCAAATTATTTTTACTTTAAACTTGTCCTAATGATCTGTCAGTGATTTTGCAGAGGTTTTGTTTGAGGAATTGCCGGCACTCTTGATTGCTGCATGCAATGTTTCTGATTTTCCCCTGTCCTTCCCCTGGTTTGATTGGCAGGTCTCACGGCTTGGGAGGACTATCCCACACTAAAGATGCTGATGGAGATGGTGATGACCAAGTAGGTTCCAACTTGGGAGAGTTCTGTCCCAAATTTCTCTCTCTTTCCCGTCTTAAATTGTTTAGAGTTTCCAGCAGGAATTCAGATCCAGAAAGCACACACAGAGATGACTGATTCGTCAGGATTCATTAACTTCTTTATATACATAATAACATTTGAAGTAAAGTTTACAATACCAAGGGTAGATTCTCTCAGCGTGGTAAAGGTTACAAGCAAAAACCCAAGCAGCAGCTTCAGAGCTCAGAGCAGAGTAGTTTCAGTTTGAGAGCTGAGAGCATAGAGCTAAGCCACGCCCAGATTCCTTCCAGTCTCAGCCCCCAATTCAGCTCCCATCGGCTGACCTTGTTACCCATGTCCCTGCCAGTTCATGAATATCTTCTTCTTTCTCTATATATAAAACCACGCGTCATCACAAAATCTCTAGAACCATAAAGCCTACGAACTTGAAATTTGGCACATATGTTCCTTTGGCTTCTAGGTGCTCACTAAGAAAGGATTTTTTGAAATGACCATCAGAGCATTAATATTTCGTATATTATTATTGATTTATTTGACTTGACTTGTTATATACTCTGTCGCGGCCCCTGACCTCTGGAATCAACTTCCTGAGCTCCGCCTGGCTCCCTGACCTCCACCTTCCGCCACACGATCTGAAGACCTGGTTGTTTAATCAACCCGGGCTGTGACCCTGGGGTGGGGTGGTTTTTAGAGTTTTAATCCTGGGATTTTAGTGTTAATTCGGCTTGATTTGTTTAATCCGGTTTTATCTAATTTATTGTTGTGTTGTTTTTATTTTGTAAGTCAGCCTGAGTCCTTCGAGAGGGCTGCATATAAGTCGAATTAATAAATAAATAAATAAATAAATAAATAAATAAATAAATAAATAAATAAATAATACCCTCTGATGCTAAGGAGTCCCACCTGAGAAGAAATCTGTTCCAAATAGAGGAGAGGAATTTCAGTTTCACAGCAGCAAGCAGCTTTAGTCCAGAACACTTGAGCTAAGCCACGCCCAGACTCCTTGCTGTCTCCTTCTTGCTCACACAGCAAGTACTGTTTCAGTTTCCAAACAGCCCTCAAAACTATCACACACTGACAGGACGCTAGCCAGATGAATACCGATGGATGCTGGTAGGCAGAGGCAGAATTTCCCCCTTATTTTCTCCTCCCCAAAAACTAAGCCCAACCATATAGTTTCATAGTGGGTAGCGATGCTAGTTCTGAAATAAATGAAAAGGCGGGAGGTTATTCTGAGCTTTTATTTTTCTCCCGGCGTAACGTTCCAGTCCTTAAAACTGCCTTGGCTTCCCCTTCTTCCCTTCTGCCAGCAATTACTCCTACCCTCCCTGCACTCTGACCGACGAAGAGACCCGCACGGAGATGATCAGCCGCGAACTGCAGACCTCTCAGCGGGAGAAGCAGGAGATCCTGGCCTTCGAGGGCCACCTGGCCGCAGCCTCCACCAAGCAGACCATCACGGAGAGCAGCAGCCTCCTGCTGTCCCAGCTGACCAGCCTGGACCCCCAGTAAGAAGCCCTGGTGATGCTTCCGAGGGGGGACTCTCCGCTGGAGGCTCTCGAAGCTGGGGCAGGATGCTGTCCCATCGTCCTCCTCCTCCTCCTTCACCACTGTTGCTCCTTTCGCAGTGGGCCTCCCCGCAGGCCGCCTCAGCCCATCCTGGACCAGGTGAAAAGCCTCAACCAGTCCCTGCGCCTGGGGCACCTCTTGTGTCGTAGCCGGCACCCCGACTTCCTGCTCAGCATCATCCAGAGGCAGGTGAGTAGCAATAGCCATAGCCCTTAGACTTATACACCGCTTCCCAGTGCTTCCCAGCCCTCTCTGAGCATTTTTACAGAGTCAGCCTCTTGCCCCCCCCCCAACAATCTGGGTCCTTTGTTTTACCCACCTTGGAAGGACGGAAGGTTGGGTCAACCTTGAGCTGCTCAGGATCGAACTCCAAGAAGTAGGCAGAGTCCATCTGCAATAGCAATAGCCCTTAGACTTATATACCACTTCACAGTGCTTTTACAGTCCCTCTCAACGGTTGATACAGTCAGCCTCTTGCCCCCAACAATCTGGGCCTTCCTTTTACCCACCTCGGAAGGGTGGAAGGCTGAGTCGACCTTGAGCCAAAGAACCGAGAACGAGATGTGGAGTTGCTTCTGAGTAGTTCCTTGCTTGCCCCTCGCCTGCAGACAGAATCTTGCCGGACTAAAGCAGTTCTCTGCAATAATTATAGATCTATTCTGCAAACTGCTAAGGAGAGTCCGACCTTGCTCTCTTCCTGCCCGCCAGACATTCCAAACTCTGCTGATCGTTGTTTGGCCTCTGGGAAAGAGCCCCTCCATTCTGCAACCTGCCCCCCCCTCAAATTGCAACCTCCCCTTTCCCCAGATGCAACAGGCACCCCTACCCCACGCCCGGGCATCCTTTGTATTTGCCGTGCCCTTCATAGTTTTCCAAACGACAACCTTCGTTCTGCTGAAGTCTATTCTCTCTGCTTCTCTCCTCCTCGACTTGATTCCTGCCTCCTTCCTCTTCCTCGTTGTTAGGCTTCTTCGCAGTCCATGCCGTGGCTGGCTGACCTCGTCCAGTCCAGCGAGGGCTCGCTGGACGTCCTCCCGGTCCAGTGCCTTTGCGAGTTCCTCCTGCACGACGCGGCGGACGAGTCGGCCTCTGGAGAGGAGGAAGAGGAAGGAGAAAGCAAAGAGCAGCGGGCCAAGAAATGGCAGGTAGGCAGTTTCTCATTATTTGAAGAGCAAAACGGCCGAGTTAGGAAGTGGGTTGACGGACTATTTGCCACACACCAAGAATTTCATCCTGGCCCAAACACGGCAGGTAGGTCTTGATTTGCGACCCTTCGTTTAGTGACTGAACTTACAACCGCACGGTAAAAAGCGACTTATGACCGTCTCTTCACACTTGCCCCCAACAATCCGGGTCCTCGTTTTAACGACTTTGGAAGGACAGAAGGCTGAGTCAACCTTAGGATCGAACGCCTGGCAGTGGGCAGAGTCAGCCTTTGTTCTAAGCGCTGCACCACCATGCCAAGGATGCATGCCCCGAAATTGCTGGCTGCATTTTGGCAGTGAGTCGGGAAGCTCCCCCCCCCCAAGTGCCTAACCTTGTGCTGCTCCTCCGCAGAGGCAGCAGAAACAGAGGCAGCTGCTCGGCCGTCTGCAAGACATGCTCCTCGGACCCACCGCCGACGAGCAGACCACGTGCGAGGTGCTGGACTACTTCCTGAGGCGCCTCAGCTCATCCCAGGTGGCCTCGCGGGTGCTGGCCATGAAGGTAAGGAGCACCAGGCCCCATCAGTCCGTGCCCGGCTTAGGGCAGGGAAGGAGGCCATTCCAAGTCTTCCAGGGTAAAATATTGCTGTGCCTCCTCGTTTTTGGTGCACCGCCAGTCCTTTCCCCAGAGGGCCATCAAGGTTTTGTTC